>PVHX01000468.1:236891-302263 GCA_004024805.1 Geosciurus inauris | reverse complement strand
ACTTAGGGAGGCTGAGACAGGAGAATCGCGAGTTCAAAGCCAGCCTCAGCAACAGCGAGATGCTAAGCAACTCAGTGAGACCCTGTCTCTACATAAAACACAAAATAGGGCTGGGGATGTGGCTCAGTGGTCGAGTGCCCCTGAGTTCAATCCCCAGTACCAAAAAAAAAAAAAAAAAAAAAAAAAAAAAAAAAAAAAAAAAAAAAAAAAAAAAAAAAAAAAAAAAAAAAAAAAAAAGAAAAGTGACGACTGTAGATGAATCGTCTTTTTCGCATGGCTGGGATGGGTGCCATGTTCTCTCACTTTCTATACTCTAAGCGGAAGTGGAATTCAACATTAATAAATGTTTTAAGATCAGGTAATTTCATTTTGTTCCTATATTCTAACGACAAACGTCTGGAAGTCTCCAAGTAATATCATCTACAATGTCTTTGAAGAAAATGCGGTATAAAATCCAAACTTACAAAACATGTGCAGAATCTGTATGTTGAAAATTACAAAGTGCTGATGAATGAAATCCAAGAATACCTCAATAAATGGAGGAAGAAATGGAGGGGCACTGTGTTCATGGAAGCTTAACATAGTGAAGGTGTCAATTCTCCACAGATTGATCTAGATTTTTAGTGCAATCCCTATAAAAATCCCAGAAAGGTTTTTCTTGTAGACATAGGCAAGCTGATTCTAAAATTTATAAAGAAAGTCACAAGCCCTAGAATAATAAAGCCCAGAAACATAAAGTAGAAGGAATTACTGTACTGGATATTGAGGATTACTATGTAGCTACAGACATTCAGACAGTGTGGTTCTGGCAGGGAGGTAGGCACACAGAGGAATGGAAAGGAGTACAGAAATCCAAAACAGATCTGGACAAATATACTTTATTGATTTTTTTTTTTGTACCAGGGATTGAACCCAGGGACACTTAACCACTGAGTCACATCCCCAGCCTTTTCTATTTTTTAGTTTGAGATGGGGTCTCACTGAGTTGCTTAGTGTCTCGCTAAGTTGCTGAGGCTGGCTTTGAACTTGGAATCCTCCTGCCTCAGCCTCCCGATCCCCTGGGATTACAGGCATGCCCACCATGCCCAGCTCAACTGATTTTTAACAAAGAAACAAAACCCATTCAATGGAGAAAAGGGAACCTGTTCAACCTAGAGTGCTGGCACAATTGGACATCTGTAGACAAAAAGTGTACAAAAAATCAACCTAAGTCTCATGTATGGCATCAAAATGAATTCAAAATGATCCACAGACTTAAATGTAAAATATTTTTTAAAAAACTATGAAACTTGAGCCTGGCACGGTGGCTCAAGCCTGTAATCCCAGCACTTAGGGAGGCTGAGACAGGAGAATCGCGAGTTCAAAGCCAGCCTCAGCAATGGGGAGGCGCTAAGCAACTCAGTGAGACCCTGTCTCTACATAAAAAAACACAAAATAGGGCTGGGGATGTGGCTCAGTGGTCGAGTGCCCCTGAGTTCAATCCCCAGTACCAAAAAACAAAACAAAACAAAACAACAACAAAAAAAAAACCTATGAAACTTTTAGTAAAAAATAACATGGAAAAAATACTTTAGGATCTAATGCTAAATAAAGAATCTTAGGCTTGATATCCAAAGCAGGATCCAGAAAAGGGACAATTGAACCCATCAATTTTGACTTTATGGTGAATTTAATGGAGTAAAATAAAGGTGATTGTGCAAACAGAATAAAGAAGAGCTGTAGCCTGAGAGGAAATATTTGACAAGAGACTAACATCTAGAATATACCAAGGACTCTCAAAACTCAAAAGCAAAACAACAACAACAACAAAACCCAATTCAGTTAGAAAATGGGCCAAAAATGTAAACAGACATTTCACTAAAGAGGATCTTAAAAGGATATACAGGAAGAGAAGCTCAACACCATTAGCCACTGGGGAAATGCAAATTAAAGCCATGAGCTCTACCCCTGGCACAATGCCTAAAAGGAAAGGTAGCAGCAGATGCGGTGAGAGGTGGAGGTAGCCTTTCTGGTACACAGTCGGTCGATTTCTTTAAAAATTAAGCATGCCATTATCATGTAACCCAACTGTTGTACGGGTGGGCATTTATCCCAGGGAAATGGAAATTGGCGTCCACGCAGACACCTGTCTATAATAGCTTTATGTGTGATCCAGTGGGTTCACAATTAAATGAACAGTGGTGCGTCCACACCATGGAATATGACTTAGCTATAAAGACAACTAACTGTGAATACAAGCAGCAGCTTGGATGACTCTCCACAGGTATATGTTGAATGAAGGAAAAAAAGCCAATTCTCGAAGGTTACATGCAGTACGATCTCATTTCTATCACATTTTGGAGGGACGACATCATAGCAATTGAGAACAGCTCACTGGTTTCCAGGAGGTAAGGATGAGCTGGGAGGGCGGGGCAGGCAGGGGGGAGCCGATGGGTTTTTAAAAGGACGATGCAGAAGGTCCTTGTGTTCCGGGTCCTGAGCATGGTGGTGGACTCTCAAAGCCACATGAGCAGCAATATTCAGAAACCTACAGATACGCCTGTGCGCACACATGCACCCACAGGAGCCCAAGCCAAGCCGAGGAAGCTTGGACCCGTTGACTGTGTGTCCACCCTGGCTTGCTGTTCTGGCCACTCTGGCCTCCGTTCTCTTGGGGGAAAGCACGGCTTTTCCACATCAGGACTATTGCACAGCTGTTCTCTCTGTCCAGAGCACTGTACCCAGGCTTTCGCCTTGCTGGCTCCTTTTCGTTCTTTAGGACGCAGCTCAATGTCACCTTGGTTCCAAATCTTTCCCTCCTGGCAATGTCCAAACTATTTTAACAGCTTCTCTTTGAAGGTAAATGTGTACAAATCAAAGAAGTAAGTCAACGTGAAGAAATATGTTAAGTATAATAAATACTAGTGAAATCGGGAGAAACGTGGCCTGTGCTGCCGAGGACGGTGGGAGCCACAGCAAGGTCAGGGCAAGGGCAGCATGACCAGGTGGCTGTTGGGGCTCCCTCTAGGCTCAGCTGGATCACCTGAGGGGTGCTGGGCTGGGGGACATGAGGCCAAGGCCTATGGGGCGAGAGGTGGGAAGAATCCACAGGCCTGGGGGGCCAACTGGACACAGGAGTCAAGTGCACAAGGAGTTGGGGAGGAATTGGTTTGAGATTAGAAAGGACCAGGCTGCTTCTGACAGTGAGCCGTGTTGGAGCCTCCATGCCTGTCTTTATAAGGCTCAGATTATTATTACTGCAATAAAATAGAATTTTAGAACTCTGTTCTGCAAACAAGTCTCTTTCCCATGCCCCCAGTCAGATGCTGTGGCAGACCTGGTGGTACCCTGCCCACACCCTTCCCTCTGCCCATCTTGGATGTGGCCCATGGATAGTGCCATAGTCAACCACAGCTTTCTGCGTCTCTCTACCCAAGCACATTTTCAGGCCAGAGCCAGTGTGGTTGGCTTATGAGGCAGCTGGATGTTTTGGGGGGTCTATACTGAAAGATGGGAGTTGGGCAAACAGCCCAGCTTCTCTCAGTGGGACATCTCTGAGACAGGCTTCACCTGGGACTCCTCATCGAATTGAGCCCTCAGGAGCTCACTCCTCAACCTTCCCCTCCCTGGTTAGCTTCTCCTACTATCGAATTATGCTCTCTGGGACCACCTCCCCAAGAAACTGCCTGCACCCAAATCTGCCTCAGAGTCTGCTTTCACCCCAAAGCAAGGTGGAGAAGCAAGAGATGCCAGGGTCACCCCTGCTACCCTTGCCCCCTGGAGCTGCCGGCCTCTCCTCCTCCTCCCTCCTTCTTTCTTCCTCCTCCTCCTTCCTTCTTTCTCCCTCTCCCTCTCTCTCTTCTCCCTCTCTCCCTCCTCCCCCTCCCCCCCCTTCTTCTTCTCCTTTTTTTTTTTTTTGGTACCGGGGATTGAGCTCAGGGGTACTCACTCGACCACTGAGCCACACCCCCAGCCCTATTTTGTGTTTTATGTAGAGACAGGGTCTCACTGAGTTGCTTAGTGCCTCACTGTTGCTGAGGCTGGCTTTGAACTCATGATTCTCCTGTCGCAGCCTCCCCAAGTGCTGGGATTATAGGCATGCATCACCGCACTGGGCTGCTGGCTTCTTTTGTCCATACAAAACCCAGAGCTGATGCGGGCCCTAATGGCCCAGCATTTACTGCAGTCTTTGTAGGCACAACCAGAAAACCAAGATGGGAAGAAGAAGGAGCAGGCTCTCTTTTTACTGTTTTAATCAAGTCAGTAATTGGAGGCACTTGGGGACATGCCAGTATAAGCTTTGTTTGGGTTGCTTGGCCCTGGAGAGGGGGGGTCCATCTTGCCCCAGGGCCTTTGCACCTGCAAGTTCTGCCCCTGGGGTGTTTTCTCTAAGACACGCCCAAGTCCAGCTCCTGCACTTCATCCAGGTCTCAGTTCCACTGCCTCTCCTCAGGCAGCTCTGACCACATGATACGAAATATACCTCGTTCTCTTTCATCCTGTAGTCTTTGCAATTCTTGGCATTATCAAAATCCACTTTATTGAGGTATAATTTACATACAATAATATACACTCATTTAAACTGTACAGTGGCACATGCCTGTAATCCCAGCACTTTGGGAGGCTGAGACAGGAGAATCGCGAGTTCAAAGCCAGCCTCAGCAAGGGCGAGGCGCTAAGCAACTCAGTGAGACCCTGTCTCTACATAAAACACAAAATAGGGCTGGGGATGTGGCTCAGTGGTCTAGTGCCCAAGTTCAATCCCTAGTACCAGAAAAAAAAGCATACAGTTAGATGTGTTTTGATAAATACATGGAACCACCACCCAGTCAACATTTCTGTCACCCCAAAGGTTCAGTGAGATGGCCTAGGCACTCATAGACCTGCTCATCACTGAAGGCTTAGCCTTCCCTTTTTGGAATGTCCTCTTCCACATTTGATTTCTTTGACTCAGCATAGTGCTTTTTAGATTCATGGTGCTGTGTGTATCAGTGGCTTGCTCTACTTTATCGCTGCGCTATATTCTGTTGCATATATACGCCAGGTGGCTCATCCACTCTCCTATTGATGGACACCTGGGCTGTTTCCAGTATTCAACTCTGAGGAATAAAGCAGCTATGAACATTCATCTGCAAGTATTTGTCTAAAAGTAGGGCCAGGCCATTTCCTGTTGCTAACAACACAATACCACAGAGTGGGAAAATTGTGTGTGCACGCATGTGTGTGTGTGTGTGTGTGTGTGTGTGTGTGTGTTAAAGGTCTATTTTGGCTCACAGTTCTAGTTCAAGGTCAAAGTCAAGGGGCTGCATCTGCTGATGGCCTTGCTGGTAGAGTCCCAATGTGGCACAGGGACAAGTTGAAAGACCTCTCCTGCTGGCTTTTATAGCAGACCCATTCTCAGGATACACCATTTCTCCAGTAACCCACTCATACCAATGGATTGAGCTCTTCATACCAATGGCAGAGCCCTAATCACCTCTTAAAGTCTCACCTGGTCCCTTCTCTTAATATCTCACAATGAAGATTATATTTCAACATGAATTTCAGAGGGGACAAACCACATTCAAACTGCAGGACTCGGGACCATGTTTTTATTCTTTTGTGCGTGCCTAGCACCACCTAGCTTTGGGTTACCCAGTCGCTTATTGCTTTAAGGGCTCACCCGTGGAGAGGCAGGGACTCTGCTTACCCAGCCTATGCCCGGTGCCCAGCGAACACATGACACGTGGCGGGCACTCAGCAAGTCCATACGGAATGAATAAAAAGCCAGCAAGCCTGCTTTTCAAACAGGGAGTTAGACCAGGCGCTGCATCCTCCTCCCCAGCCACAGGCTCCTGCTGTGGTCCCCTGTGTGTGGGTGGGGGGTTCTGGACACTTCCGTGAACCCTGAGGGAGCTGGGAAAAATCAACATGGTCCTGAGTTTCCAGAATGTGGGGGGTGATGGTGTGTCTTTATTCCACACCCGGAGTTGTCCAGAGGGCTTCCTGGGATGTGGAGGTGGGCCAGTGGCATCCTGGCCCCCTCTCTTCTCCCTCAGGACTTGATCTGCCCCATGCATGGGGTGTTTTATGCAGGCCTGACCCTCCCCCTTTCCTGCCCATGCTCCCAAGGGCCTCCAGGACGCAGACAGATGTGGACACCCCGGCCTGCAAGTCCAAGGTCTGTCTACACCTGCCAACAGGCGCGCTTGCTTTCTGGACTCCTGTGACGATGGGAAGTAGCATTGTGTCCATTCTTCAGGGTGGTCTGGATCTCTGAGGCCAGTAGGTGTCTGTGTCTGTGTCTGTGAACCTCTCGCCACGTGAGGCTCGGTACCGGATGGCGCTGCACCCCCAGGAGCCTGCGCCTCCTCTGCGCTCAGACAGCGCCCGCTTCGCTCCAGCAGGGGGCGCCGGCGCTCCATGGAGAGGCCGCAGCAGGCCAGCGGGACCGCGCACGGCGGCGGAGACTCTCACCCAGACTCCTGGGTTCCCGTGGGGCTACTGAGGCCCGGGAAGGAGAAAAGAAGCTACGCAGATCTCAAATCCGAGTCCCAAATTCCACCACACCAAACCTCTCTCTAGACTTCACGAGGGTGGGAGGGGTCTCTAGGAAACAGTGGAAGTGCTGTGCTCTAAGCTGGCGGCTCACTCAGAGGCAGGGGGATGGACTCAATGACCTCCCAGTCCTCTCAAGGACATTATTAGGTGCTAGGAAGTGTGTGGACCAGGACGAGTGCAATCTGCAGGGCAAGACTGGAGACTTGCCACCCGGGGGGCTGCCCAAGGTGAGGAAGGGGCCTTTTTCCTCATCTGTAAAATGGGTATGTCCGGAAACAGTCCCCCACTTCTCTTCCTTTCCGCTTCATCCTCTCAGTCTTGAGACTTAAGAATTGGCTGGGCTCAGGCTGGGAGGACTCTGTCCTTGCCACACACCCATCCCTAGGCCTGCTCATTCCTGGGCCTGAGTACTTGGACAAAGGGATGCTCACCAGGACCAAGGGCACGCGTTTTCAGTCCCTAAGCAGCCCGACTTCCAGTGATGAGTTAGGTCAATTAAATATTGTCTTCTGTTCACCCAGCGCCCACCGTGTGTCCGACCTTGTGCTGAGCACTAGGGGCAAAGCCACAGACAGAAAAACTGAGTCCCTGTGCCAAGGGACCCCTCCACCCAGGGATGGGACTCAGGGAGACAGTTCAACAAGTAAACCTCAAACAAACAGATAATTACAAATGGTGGTCAGTGCTGCCAAGGAAGGCTCAAAGGGCGGAGAGAAAGACTAAGGGAGCAGGGGGAGGGCCTGCAGCTGGAGCTATGGGGGAGGTCCTTCTAATGAGGCAGTGTTTAAACCACCAGCTGAAAGATGAGACAGACCAGCCATGCAAAGGCCAGGCAAGTGGAAGGGGTGGAATCAGCCAGGGAAAATGATCAGATTCTTTTAAACAAACAAAAAACACCTCTTCTGGCTGCTGGGTGGAGTGGGCTGGGCAGGGTCTGAATGGAAGCCAGAAGACAAGAGGAGGCTGTTGCCATAATTCAGGGGACGGATGCTCATAGCTCAGATCAGGGTGGTGGGTGCTAGATGGACTTTGCATCAGGGTTGATGTTCCCTCTGTCAGATGTGAGGTCAGGGACAGGGAGGAATGCTGGGTGATGCCTTGAAATCTCCCCACATGGGTGGGCAGATTTGCCTTGACCAGTGTGGGGAAGGACAGGGCAGGCTGGTTGGGGAGTAGCCCAAGTTGAGAACTGCTAGTAGAGCTGGGTGTGGTGGTGCACGCCTGCAATTCCAGCGGCTTGGGAGACTGAGACTGAGGCTGAGGCAGGAGGATTGTGAGTTCAAAGCCAGCCTCAGCAAAAGCAAGGCGCTAAGCAACTCAGTGAGACCCTGTCTCTAAGTAAGATACAAAATAGGGCCGGGGATGTGGCTCAGTGGTGAAGTGCCCCAGAGCTCAATCCCTGGTACAAAAAAAAAAAAAAAGAACTGCTGGTGGGAATGTAGGGTCCCAGCACAGGGTCCAACCCTGTTCGTATCCCCTGCCTTTGGGAGTGGGTTCTGGTTCTGAGCTCAAGTGTAAAGTTTCCAAAGCTTGGCTGGCCTCAGCATTACCCTGGTGCTCTGGGAAAGCTGGTGTCTGGACCTGGATCTCTTGGCTCAGAAGCTTATAGCAGTGCTGATTCAGCCCTTCTGGGCCCAACAGGAGCCTCTGTCCCAGAGCTCAGGATTTCTGTTCCCACAAGGACTCTGGTGACCTCTGTCCTCCTGTTCTAGGTAGCCAGACCCAGGTGAAGGTGGAGGCAGTAGGGGGAAGTTCTTAGGGACAAACAGGCAGATGCTGCTGGAGAATCACAGATGCTGAGGAATGCCCGAGGAGAACAAGCCACTTTTCATTTTTGACCTCATTTCTAGATTTTCCCAGCTACCCAGCAAAACCTTATTTTGCCTCCTGGGAAGTGGCAAGCGAGCATGGACGGGCAAAGCAGGACACAGAGGCTGAAGTCCCTGCACGGGCTCCTTGCAGGGGTGAAGTGGGGAAGCTGAGGCCCTGAGGGTGCTCCAAACAAGGATGGCCACCCAGGATAGCTCGGCTCTTCCTGGACCCATCCTACTAGTACGTCTCAAAGGACCAAAATGTCCCTTGCCTTGGCAGGCTTGGGAGGCACACAGAACATTCTCTCTCTCTCTCTCTCTCTCTCTGTCTCTCTCTTTCTCCCTCTGACCCTCTCCATCTGAGAGTCACCTTTTAGGTCTCACTATCAGCATCTCTTCTCCAGGGTGCATGTGAGCCTGAACCAGTCCTCTCCACATCCTGGCCATGTTCACCCTGCAAGGCAGGCCTGCTGTCTCCTTTCACAGATGAAGGCACTAGGGTTCAGACAGGTTAAACAGCTCACCCAAGGTCACACAGCAAGCATATGGCCCTGAATGGTGGCTGCAGCAGCTGCAGGAAACAATGCCCCCAGATCCTTTGTTACAAACCCAATACCCCTTAACAAAGGAAGGACTACAACTACGGATACCCAAGAAGATCAGATGAATCATCTCAAAGGACCAAATAAATACCAATGCTGGGGCCAGGCAAGAGGTAGGGGCTCTGTTTTAGACCCCATACCCACTGGGCCCCAGAGGCCTCCCTCGGCTGCATGACTCCTCCCTTTTGCCAAAGTCAGCTGTTTCTCTGTCCCTGCAAATGCCTCTGAAATGTCAGTTGTGGCCCCCTGCCTTCTCCTGCAAGTCGAGTAGCAGCTCAAATATATTATACATATTAAAAGAATATATTCTCTGGCAGCCCTGAAGGGGATAATGAAACCTATATATATATATCTATATATTTATACACAATGGATTGGCTCCAAACGCTCTGAATATCCCTCCAGCTGTGGCAACCCTTTGAAATATGACCCTGGAACAACGCCTCCCCCGCTGGCGGCTGGCGGGAGACATTAAAGATTTAAAAAAAAGGGAAGGAAGGAAGGAGAGGAAGGAGAAGAAAAAGGAGGCAGCTGCTTTTGCCTTTGGCTGCACAGCGGCAAACTGTGTTTAAATATTAAAACCACCCATCACTCGGCCCAGCTGTCCGCCCCCTTCAGTGGCCTGGGTCTGCGCCAGGGCCTCCTGTGGCTCTGAATGGTGGGGGGCTGCTGTGCAGATCTGCAGATCTGAGCTCCGGCCCCATTGATGGGGGGCGTTGGGAGGAGGCTCCTTACACCTCACATTCTGGGCTTGTCTAGGCTTGGCTGGGAAAGGGGGCCCCGTGTGGGAATGGGGTGGGGAGTCTGCTGGATCCCAGGCAGAAGATGTAGGTTTGGATCCTGACTCTGATGCTTCAGCTTTGGGGTTGTGCATGTGCTCTTGACATTGGGGAAGTTGGGCTTCATCTCGGGTCTGCAATTTTCTCATCTGTGTTATATTTGGAGCAGATCATGGAATTTCAGGAGCCATCCGAACCATCCAAAATCACATGCGACCTTGGGATGGGGTCTCTGGTCCCTCTCTGACTGAGCAGAGCCTTGCTTTTTATCTCCACACCTGCGTTTTAGGGTTCCCGGCAGGCAGGGTCTGGTTCCCTCTGGTTCCCCGGTTCCTACAGGAGAGGCACCATGCAAGCGTTCATTAATTATCAGAGATACAGGAAGATGCACCTTGTCCCAAGTATATAATTAAAGGTGATCAGAAGAGGGGCTGGGATTGTAGCTCAGCGGTAGAGCGCTTGCCTCGCATGCGTGAGGCCCTGGGTTCGATCCTCGGCACCACATACAAAGCAATAAAATAAAGACATTGTGTCCATCTACAACTAAAAAAATATTAAAAAAATAAAAAGGTGATCAGAAGAAACCCGGTGGTCTTGCAAGGGGGAGCGCTGAAGGAATTCAGAGACTGAATGAGCTATTAGGGGGGATACGCTAAGCAAGATTTCAGCATTTGGTGGGGCCTGACTGTGAGGTCCCTTCCAACCCCAACTTTGTATAATTTTAATTTTGCACGATTGAAAGCTATATGGAGCCTCAGGGGTGAGTAGGGAGAAGGCAAGGACCAGCGATTTGGGGCTTCTAGATGCGCTACCAGAGTAACCGCAGGCGCGTGGCTTTGCTTTCCAGGTACCTTCTTGGAGACTGTGGGCATCTTGCCACCTTGAGTGAATGCCAGGATTTAAAGATACATATTTCACTGCGCCCTGAATTCAAACCAAATAGTTCATCTCCTCAAATGAAAAGGCGGAGATCTGTCCCTTTCCTGGAGAAGCCAGGAGGGTTGGACTCACTGAGATCAAAGGTCTCCCGCCTGATCTCGCTGAAGAGTGCGCCCAGGGAATTTTGACTACACCATCCAGACTGGCACGTTTGCTCACAAAGTGGAATCAAATCCCTGCATAAGATTGGAGCCCCCTAACTGGAATATTCCAACTCTAAGATCTGGGAGTCTGAGATTTCAATTCCAGAATCAAAAGTTTTTGTGACTTGAAGTTTCTGAAAGTCAACATCTCTAAGCCTCTGTAAGTCGAGAACCTTTAAAGGGAAAGTTAAAGGGAAGGTTAAAGGGAGGGTCAGGAGGGGACTTTCTCTGAGGAATGGGTGTTAGGGTGCAGGTGCTCAGATTTGGCTGTGAAATCTGTTTTTGTTCCTAAGATAAACCACCTACACACAGGAATCTGCAACAAAAAACAAAATAAGCAAAAATCAAAACAAATAAAAAAAATGTGCAGAAAGTAAAGTGATTTAGTTTTTTTCAACTTAGACAAATATAGGATACTTCATATGTCCAGATGGGGCCAAAGCTCAGGAGGAGGTTGGGGAAGGCGTAGCATCCCTTGTGTCCTGGTAAACTCCCTCTCCAAAGATAGTTCAGCCCGCAGTGCCTGCCAGCGGCCCTCGTGTATATACTTCCACCATTGACCACCTGAAGTTGCCAACCGTTTAACAACTCATGCTCAAAATTCCTGAAAATTTAATGCTCATCTCTTGTGACCTAGCCAAAGCTGGCTCCCCCATAGCCTCTGTGATTGGAACTGTGGGGTTGTGACAGTGGGGACAGTACAAGTAGGAAGAGGGCAGTGCTGTCTCAAGATGCTGGTGGATCCCCATGGGAGGCTTTCCTGCTTCTGGGGACAGGAGCATCAGGCGGGAAGGCCCCCTGCCTCATGCTGCAGAAACAGCTGGGAGGTGGGGGCCATGGGGTAGGGCCGAGGCTGCCTTTTCACCTGGACTCCCTCTGTGAAGGCAGGACATTTGTCTATGTCTTCACTCTGTTCTTAACAAAGATTTATGCAGAGAAGCTATCATTGTGCTCATTTTATAAATGAGGAAATTATGATCCAGAGAGATGAAGGCACCATTGGCCTCTGTATCCCCAGGTTCTGCATCTTTAGATTCAAAAATGTGCAGATAAAAAATACTCAGACAAAACAAAAGAGAAATTTAAAAAAAAACCCACACAAAAAGCTCAATACAACAACAACAAAAATACAATATACAAACGATTTACATAGCATTTATATTGCATTAAGTATTACAACCTAAAAAGTCTAGGTATTATACATTATAAAGTATATGGGGCTGGGATTGTAGCTCAGCGGTAGAGCGCTTGCCTCGCATGCGTGAGGCCCTGGGTTCGATCCTCAGCACCACATACAAAGCAATAAAATAAAGACATTGTGTCCATCTACAACTAAAAAATATTAAAAAAAAATAAAAATAAAGTATATGGGAAGATGTGCAGAGGTTCTCTGCAAATACTATACCATTTTATACAAGGGACTTGAGCACTGAAGAATTTTGGTCTCAGGTGGGGGTGGGGATTTGGAACCGTCCCCTGCAGATACTGAGGGATGATTGTATTTGTTTGTAGTCACATAGTCGCCAAGAAATAAAATGATGGTACCTAAAACAGACTGAGCTTCTACTCTGAGCCAGGTCCCTGCTAAACAGTGGGGCTCATTGCTTAGATCCTGATCCTGGAAGAAGATTCTGATGTGTTGCTGTGCAAGAGATTCCTTTTGAAGGTGTCCCTAAGTAAGGAGACTGGTGGGGGGCAGGTGGAGGAAGCCGGGCAAGGTGTGACTTTAGGCAGTGTCTCCCTCATCTCACAGGAGCTGGGCAGTGGAAAGAGCATCTCAGGATGTGTCCCACCTGGAGGGGACAGAGCTGGGCTTTCACAACCCACACCCATCAGTCCTTGGCTCTGGGCCACCCCAGGGGTGTGTGAACTCCCAGGGACTTCAAGGTGCTGTAGTTCCAGGTGAGGCCTCTGAGTAGGGTTGCTTTTTGGCATCAGAACATGGAGACACACAGAGGGTCTGAGGGGACAGGGACGACCCTAACTCCACTTTGCGTGGAGTTCACTAGCAGCGAGTAGCCCTGGGCAATGCTGTCAGTGCTCTGTGGATGGGAAAAGTGAGGCACAGAGAGGTGGAGAAACTAGCCCCCCATCCCACAACTAGTGCATGTCAGCTGGGCAGAGTCCTGGCCAAGCTGAGGCTCCTACCCACTTCCTGTTGTCCTCTGGGAGGAAGTGGGGATGGGGACCGGCGGGGCAGATGGTGGCTATTGGTGGGGGAAGCTGTCAGAAGAGACCTGTTTGCACTGTGGAAGAAAAAGGAAAAGTGTGTATGGGGGGGAGGTGGGGAAAGAAAGGGGGGGAAGGGAGGGAGGTATAAAGAAAGTATGCCTGGGGGGCTGGGATTGTGGCGCAGTGGTAGCGTGCTTGCCTAGCACGCGTGAGGCACTGGGTTCGATCCTCAGCACCACATAAAAACAAAGATATTCTGTCCACCTAAAACTAAAAAAAAAATAAATAAATATTTAAAAAAAAAAAAAAGAAAGAAAGTATGCCTGGGGGTGCAGGAAGGGGTTCACCAGGGCCTCTCCCCCTTTCCCTAGACTACCTGGGCCCAGTTCTCTGAGCCTCAGTCTTTTTCTTTGTACACTGGGTGAACAGAGGCACCTGTCCCCTCAGGGCACCACTGAGAGAACTGAGTACCTGCTGGGCACTGGGTCCAGCACTGGCTCACCACAAGGACTCGCGACCACAGCTGTTCTCTGCCTAGCCAAGAGGTGCCAGCTGTGGGCCCAGATGTGAGCCGGGCTTCTGCCCTGAGCTTTGCTAGGGTCGAGTGTGAGGCACTGGGGTGGGCAGAGTCCCTGTGAGGGGACCATCTCTGGGGCACTTCTATCCACCCCCCTCCAGGGGGCAATTTATTATCCTTCCAAAATAATGGGCGATTCCAGGATGGTTGCATGACTTCTCCATGTCAGCCCGGCAGGGAGGAGCAGGTGGGATCTGATTCTAGGCCTCCTGACCCCAGTGTGCCGCGAGTTGGGGTGTCGGCGTGTGTTTCTCTTTCTCTTCCTGGGTGTGCACAAATGAACACTTGACCGACCCTCCTTCTTTCCTTCCTTCATGCATCAACGTGTGTGAAGTGTCCCCAAGGCCACCCCTGTGCCAGGCAGTGGGTGCTGCAGGAAACTGAGACCAACCTGGTCTCAGGTGCTCACAGCCTGATGGAAAAGAGAGAAAAGACCACACTCGCTCACTAATCATTGCAGTGTTGCCTGGGGCTCTCCGGAGAGCATCTGTGGGAGATCTGAACAGAACTGGCAGTCGGGAGGGCTCCTCAGGCCATAAGGGAAGCTGGGCAACCCCTGGGGCCATCTGGCTTTGAGCTGAGCAGGACTGTCAGTCAGGGTGGGGAAGGGCTTGTATTCATGCAGGGGAGCAGCCGTGCCAAGGCCCTGAGGAGCCAGGGCCTCTGGAGGTTCAGTAAGGAGGCTGGGTGCCTGGAGAAGAGTTGGGATGAGCCCAGTCAGACAGTGGCGTTGCCCAGAGCCTGGGGGCCCTTCATGTGCTTTTACCAGGGAATATCTCAGCTGTAGCCCGGGGTGTGGACTGAGCAGTCAGAGGGGCAGTGGGAGACCCAGGAGGGAGGGAGATGGGGTGGCTGGCCAGCACAGTGGCCACACAGACAGCACATGGGTCTGTAGCCTGGTGTTCCTGGTGCGCGCCTGCTTGGTTATATGTGTGTGTATGCACATCTGAGTGTGTGTGTGTGACCCTCTGTAGGAGCATTTGCGTCTGTGTGATGTGTGCTTCTGGGTGTGAAGTTGTGGGCGTATGGTGTATATTTGTGGGAGCTTGCCAACATCCATGAGTGTGTGTCTGGCAGGCGGGGGCAGGCAGGGCTCGAGGTCATCATGTGCGGCAGGTGGCCTGGGCTCTCCTGCAGCCCTGCCTACATGACCCTCAGGCTATGAGGGAAGCCAGGTGACCCTGGGCCATGTGGTCATTGCCATTGCCCTGGGGTGAGGAGGCTCCCAGGGTCTAGGAAGGTCCAGGTTGGAGGATCAGAGATGATGAGTGGAGCTGGCTGGGCAGATTGGAGGCTGGGCGCATACCTGGACTTCCCTGGGCCTCTGTCCCTAGCTCTGTGAAAGGCCCTTGAAGAGCAGTGCCCAGCAAGGTACAGTCAGCCAGATCCTTCACGGTTTGCTGGTCAAACCCCACATTACCCCTGAGGCCCATGTTGGGCAAGGGCTCGATGCATGGTACCCGGTGAGTCAGTGGCTGCTTGGAGCTCAGACCCCAGGCCTCCCGTGGCCGCCTGAGTCTAGAATTCCAGAAGTCCAGCAGTGGGCTTCCTATTTCCCAGGTGTCATCTAGAATGCTTCAGCCTGGAACCCTGGGGGCTGGTAGACCATAGCCACCCCCCTCACCCGGGTAGATTCCCCAGGCATTTCTGCAGAGCATGGACCCTCATGGGATCCCATTACCAGAGTCCACAGCCTGTCCATTTTGCAGTAGTTCAGGGCCAAGAAACAGCTTTCCTCCCTGTCTGGCATTCCACAATTACAGAGTCAATCCTTTGGCTATGTAAACAGTTCAGATGTTCCTTTTTAAAAAAAAAAAAAAAAAGCCAGTCATTTCAGGAAGTGTTCTACTTTCTGTCTTGGTTGTTGGTTCAGATTGGGTTGGACTCTCTGTGGGGCCATTTCGTTTTAGGAGGAGTGTCCTGGGGTCATGTCAGGTTTTTGTACTTGTACTGAGGAGACCCAAGCAGGGGAGAAAGGTGGCACTCCAGAGGGTACATTGGTGAGAGGGAAGAGGAGGAAGAAGGTAAACTGAGGCAGGAAAGCTAGGGCCGGAGCAAACACCTGTGACAAACACCTTAGTCGATGTTGAGCACCCTCCTTAACCAAAACCTTGTTAAATACCCCAGTTAACAGCAAACATCTTCGTTAACAGTTAGCCCCAGAGCAGGCTGCACACATGCTACTTGACCAACAGCTGCGTTGACCAGGGACACTCCAGTCAACAGCAAACACGGCCTAGCAAGCCGAGCCGCTGACACCTTCATTAAGAGTTTTAGCACCTCATTTAACAAGGAGCACCTAGATACCAGCCGACCCTTCCGTAGGAACTCGTTTCCAGCTCTAGGTTAGAACAAGCTGGTCCCTGAGGGGCTGGGGAGGAGGGCGGGTTTGCTCTGCTGCCCTGCAGAGCCAGGCGGGCAGCGGCCTCCACTGCAGCTCCCTCTGCCTGCCTCACACCCCACTGGCTACCCCCTGAGCTCTGCTCTGGACTCCTAGCTCACAAAGGAAAGATGAAAGGCGGCTGGACATGAGATGCATTATTCAGCTGGCCCACGCCCAGCCTCCCCAGGGGCCTCCAGTTCCTCTGTGTGTCAGAGATGAAAGTCCAGGCAGGAGCGTGGGGTGATTGGTGCCCCCCACCCTCCTTCCTCCTCTCTCATCCTCTGTCTGAGCCCAGCTCGCTTCTCCCCTCCCCCACCTGGCGCTCAACTCCCCTCACTTCTGGATCCTCATCTTTCCCCAGCAGAATGTACATCTCCTGTATTTTCCTTTGTTGTGATCCTGGGTTCCTGGTATTCAGTGGGTGCTTAATAGTTGATTCTGGTATAAATGTCTCTCTTTCTGCTTTGTCCTGCCTGCCAAGGGCCCCAGCCAGAGGCTCCTTTGCCTTTCATCTTGCTCTGTATTCCACATCCCCACAGCTCCTAGGGGCCCTAAGTGGGCCTCGGCCCTCAGCCTGCTGACCTGGGACCCTCACAGTTCCCAGTCTGGGGACCAGCACCAGCAAGAGGCCTATGTCCTGTGCTTGACCTGGCCCCAGAGCAGATGCTAAGAATGACCATCCTTTGCTGAAGGAATGAAAGATACAAAGAGAAAAGGATTTGGCTTCCAATCCTAGGCACCCCCCACTCACCAGGCCCTGGGACCCCAGGCAGGTTGCTTCATCTTGTGAGTTTCTCCTTCATCTGTGAAATCAATGGGGGACCAACCAAGACATTTGATGGGAAGGTGCTGTGTGGGCCACAAAGTGCCTTGTTGGTGGCTGTGGCTATCAGATATCAGTTTGACACTTTTCTCCCATGTCTGGGCATTACGGGAATAAAAATACAGTTTGCGGCTCCTGGGAGCCCAGACTGGGGCCCGGGTGCTGGGGCTGCTCAGCAAGGGGAATGGGGTGTGGGGAGCAGAAAGTTGATTCTTTTGTTTTTGTAGTGTTGGAGATTGAATCCCAGGGCTCGGACTTGCTAGGCAAGCACTGTACCTCTGAGCTACACCCTCTGCCCTTTTAACTTTATTTGGAGGTAGGTTCTAGCTAAGTTGCTCAGGCTGATCCCTACTCCTGTCTCAGCCTCCTGAGTAGCTGGGATGACAGGCGTGCACCACCACATCTGGCAGAGAAAGTTGATTCTTAAAATTAAATCCATTCCTGTGTGGATTATTGAGTACCTACTGACTACCAGTACCTACTATGTGCCAGGCACTGTGCAAGGCTGTTGGGCTTCATCAGCAAACAAAGCAGAGCTCTTCTCCTTGCTTCCAATGCAGTCATTCCACTTCCCATGCATGCAGTAGCTATGCATTGAGCACTTACTGTGTGCAGGCACAGTGGTGGCACCAAATAGAGCTGTGAACAAGATTGGCATGGTCCCTATTCTCACCAGCTCACATCAAGAGTGCTCTGAGCTGGGCGTGGTGGCACATGCCTGTAATCCCAGCACTTAGGGAGGCTGAGGCAGGAGCATCGCGAGTTCAAAGCCATCCTCAGCAAAGGTGAGGCGCTAAGCACCTCAGTGAGACCCTGTCTCTACATAAAACACAAAATAGGGCTGGGGATATGGCTCAGTGGTCGAGTGCCCCTGAGTTCAATCTCCAGTACCAAAAGAAAAAAAGGGCTCTGATTTGTCTGATGAAGAACTTGGGGACCAGGTGACTTGCCCAAGGTCATGTGAGCTGGAATAGGAAGGCACAGGATTGACACCCAGAGCTGTCTGACTTTGGGGCCCTAATTCTCTGGCACCTGGGGTTCTGCCTGTCCTCTCTTTCCAAGTCTGTTTCCCTGTGTGTACTCTGAGTAACCTTGGGGACCGTTCAACAATGTGGGGCGGTGGAGGAGCGCTGGGGAAAGTGGAGGTGGAGGTGCAGGTGCCCAGGCTCACCACCCCTCTCAGCCAGGCCAGCTCAGCCTCTGCAGAACCTTCTCTGCCTCTGAGTCCAGAGCTGGTTATTATTGGCTCCAAATGACTTTTGCATCTATTTATTTGCTGCATTTTGATTTTGCATTCAATTTCCGGTCTATTCATGGTGTTGGCGCTACCTGGGGGACGCGAAATTGGGGCAGCCAGGAGTGTGGTTTGGACACGCTTGAGAGCTCCCGCTCCTTGGAGGGAGGAACGCTTGACCGACTCCACAGTGGAAGGGCTGGAGCTGCTGGCTGCCCACCAGCACCCCAGCTCTGCCCAGAGTCAGCAGATGGGCCTCCCACCCTGAAACTGGGCTCCTCCACAGCCTGGCCCCACCCCACAGATCTGAGGCGGTGGGATGGCCGCTGGAAACCAGTGATGGGGACCTTCAGGCACATAGGACACTTGATTTTGAAAGGATTTGAAATCCTGCAGGACTGTAGGGGACATTTGAACAGAAAGTCCAGCGTTTGAATCCTAACCTCCCTTCTGCATCTGTGGAGTCTAGTACTCTGTTTGAGCTGGTCACTCTCCTGCTTGATTCTACCATGGCTCCCCATGGCTCTCAGACTTGGGCACAAGTCTTCCAAGCCCTCTCCACACCAGCTTGTTTTTTTCATTTTTGATGTTGGGGATGGAACCCAGAGACACTCAAGCACTGAGCCTCATCCCTAGCCCTTTTTATTTTTTAGTGTGGGAGAGGGTCTTGCTAAGTTGCTTAGGGCCTCACTAAGTTGTCGTGGCTGGCCTTCAATTTGTGATCCTCCTGCCTCAGCCTCTCCAGTCACTGGGATTAAAGGCGTGCACCTGACCCAGCCTCCTCCTTCAGCACTTTCTAAGCTCTGGCTTTTCTCAGAGGTCCATATTTCCCCATGTCTTCACCTTCACATAGGCTGTTCCTTCTGCCCCAACCCCTGCCACCTTGTTGTCCTCTAGGGAAAATCCTACATACACCATAAACTGTGAGAACATCAGCTCACTCTGTACCAGGTGTTACACTTTACAAGTTCTGTGGCTTATCTACTGGATGCTCACAGCCCCCCAATGAGGGTTTCCTATTCCCAGATCTCCTGAATCTCAGAGAAGTCAAGCAAGTTGCCCATGGCCACCCAGCAGGATGCCAACGCAGGCAGTGCATCTCCAGAGCCCTTGCTCTTCACCTCAGAGACCAGCTTCTCAGAGCCCCCTAACCACACACACACGCCATCCTCCACTCCCCGCACCCCCATTGCCAGCAGAGGGACCCTTTCCTCATCTGGAGCCCCTGTGTGCCCAGGATGTTTTTGATGATCGCATCTCCCTGTGGTCTGGATTTTTGCATGCATGGCTGTCATAAGCTACTGAGCCTCATCGAGGAAGTGGCTGTGGGTCCCCAGAGCCTAGCTCAGGGTTTGACATCAAGGGTAAATACCAGCTATGACGGTTCTCATCAGGCACCCTGCAGAGATGACAGGAAGAACAAATGGACTGACAGGGGTAAGCAGACCTGAGGGTTCTGAGGGCGAGGGTGGTGTTATGACACTGGGAGGTGACATGGCTTGCCTGAGGCTACAGCAACATCAGTAGGTCTATGTCGTCTTCCCCCCACAATTGACAAGGTGGGGCCTGGTCTCTTGAAGGTTCTGGGTGTGTTCGGGGATGGGCTGCCTCAGTACCTCCATCGCTGTCCCCCAGCTGTGGGAAGCTTGGGGGGAAGGATCGTGCCAGCTGGGGAAGGGGCACCCCGACAGAGGCCATGTATCACAGTGGCAGCTGATGCAGAGAGACCAGAGTGATTTTTCTTCATGGTTTGCAGACAAATGAGGTGAACAGAAAATGGATGGCAACCTTCAGCAGCTAGAGACCCAAGGCCCAGGGAGCCAGACACAGTCACTCGGACAGTGGGGAACGCAGGCAGCCATTCCAGCCCAGGCCACAGTCCCCGCAGAGGTCAGGAGGCAGGGTAGCTTGGGAAAGGAGGTGACAGTAGCAGGAGGGAGGAGGGGGTGGGAGGGGGCACAGGCCTCAGTCCCCAGTTCCGTTAGAGGCCAGAGACTTCCAAGGGAAGCATCAGAGTTTCAAATGACTAGGGTCTCGGGGCCTCACCTTGTTACTGACAGAATCTTGGGCCAAGATGGAAGCTCTTTATTCTTCAGCTGTCCTGAAGGGACCTGGAAGGTCAGGAAAATGGACACAACCCTGACAGAGGCCTCAGCAGCCCCAAAGCTAGATTCTCATACTTTTTTTTTTTTTTTAATTTTAGATGGACACAATACCCTTATTTTATTTACTTATTTTTATGTGGTGCTGAGGCTTGAACCCAGTGCCTCACACATGCTAGGCAAGCGCTCTACTACTGAGATACAACCCCAGCCCTCGATTTTTCTACTTCTAAACTGTTTTTGAAACTTGAAGCTTGGGGAGTGGAGAGTCTTAGACTCTGAAAAGCTTATTTTTCTAGAAACTCAGGTGCCTCACCCTGATGGCACTGGGGACCACCCTCCACCCACCAGCCCTGCCAGGAATGTGATTTCTTTGGTTCTTCAAGAATGCAGTGGAGGGTGAGGTGTGGTGGCCCACGCCTGTAATCCCAGAGTCTCGGGAGGCTGAGGCAGGAGGATTGTGAGTTCAAAGCCCACCTCAGCAACGGCGAGGTGCTAAGCAACTCAGTGACACCCTGTCTCTACATAAAACACAAAATAGGGCTGGAGATGTGGCTCAGTGGTCGAGTGCCTCTGAGTTCAATCCCCGGTACCAAAAAAGAATGCAATGGAATTTCCACGTTAGCCCCTCCTGCTCTGCTGTCTGTATCCGGTGCTCCCTCCTCTCAGGACTGGGCTCCTTGGCCAAAGAGGAAACCAGCCAGGGAACAGTGGGGTCAGTGGGCCAAAAAGAATGGCTTCCTTTTCATAATTATCATTCAAAATGTGGGATATTAGAGTCTCAAAACCACAAAAACAGTGTCACTCAATTCTCATCTCTAAGAGGATGGATAAATAAAGGCCGGTAAAGTAATAAACTGAATACACCAGTTATAGGTAACAAATTTTAGCCACATGTATTGACATGGATAAATCTCAAATCCATAATGGTGAGCAGGGGACAAAAAGCAAATTGCAGAATTTGGATAATTTGATACTATGGGATATAAACATCAAAAGCCTACCACCAGTATGGACACACTCGTGAGCGTGCATTACACACTAAACCATGATGGGTGTGAAACCCACACACCTACTCCCTGAGAGCATTTCCTTTTTTGGAGGGAGGGAGTTGGGCACAAAGAGAAAGAACTGGGTTGGAAAGTAGTACGGAAAGGAGCGTCCCATTGTAATAAGTAACAAAAGATGTGTGGGGGCTTTGAACACAGCTATGCTTTATGTGCATGGGTTGGAGCCTGTCAGTTACTTAGGCAGTTTTCTGGGGTGGCATGGTCTGGGACCCTGCAGAAGCTCACTTCTTTCATCTCCTATCCTGTTGTTACAATTCTTGTTGCTCGTAGCTGTGGTCTGTTCCAGTTCACTGCTGGGTAGCTCTGCACTGAGTCAGGATACCAGAAGATGCAGATCCCAAGACCTCTCAGACTCCGCCGATGGAGTGTAAATTGATACAACTACATGGGAAATCAGTTTGGCAGGATCTCATGAAACCCAACAGTCTGCAATTCCCATGCCTAAGGTCAATCCCCAAGAGAAACATATATATATATATACACGCACACACACACACACACACACACACATATACATATACACACATGCACACCAGCAAACGTGATCAGAATGCTCATAACAGCTCTGCCATAGAAAAAGACCTGGAAATAACCTGAGAGTGGATGAATACATTTACTTGCTAACAAAATAAAATTTTAAAAAAGAAACATTAAGAACTGAAGCAGATCAGGTATCCTGTTAATATAAGTTAAAACTGGAGAGAGGGCACATTGGTCTGAGTTATATTATTCTTTGGGTGTTTGAAGTAACTCATAACAAAAAGATATGTATTTTTAAACATCTTGAATTATAGCATCTTGGACTTGGAGACCTGGGATCTTCGGTGTCAAGAGTGGGTGGAGGTGATCTGGTACCCCGGCAGCCCCCAGCCCTTGACTGTGTGCTCCCTGCAGCTGGATAGCCCAGAGCAAAAGCTCAGAACAATCCCAGGGGTGAATCAGGTCGAGATACAGACGTAACCCTCACCTTTAGATGCTGCACACAAGGAAGGTGTGGCCTGGGGTGGCCCAGGGAAAGCCAATGGTAAGGCAGGGGGACCATGAGGGGCCCCTGTGGCTATCAAAGTGGTGCCAGGTGCCCTGCTGGGAGCAACACCCTAGGCCTGGACAGGTGTCCCTAAGCAGAATGTGTGTGGAGTCCATCCTGACAGGGGAGACTGAGAGGCCCCAGGGCATTAGGGCATTAGGCCAGAAATTGTACTCCCCTCAACTCTTCCCTCCAGAAACTGGTCCTATTCACCAAGTTCCTTTCTGGCTTATGAACTAGTCCCCCCACCCCTCTGGGTCATCTGAACCTCATCTCTCTTATTTTATTTTGCAATGTTGGAAATCAACCCCAAGGGTTCATGCATACTAGGCAAGTGCTCCACCACTGAGCTATACCCCAGGCCCCCTCCCTTTAACTTGATCAGCATGTTCCAGGGGGATACATGTCTGAACATGCAGACCCTGTGCCCACCTGTGCATGTGCCTGGGTCTGTGCACACATATATAGTTCCCCTGGGCGAGTCCATGCCACACCGTCATGATTGCCAGATGTCTTCCAGCCCCTTCCTGCTTCTCTTCTCCCTCTCCCTCCCTCCTTGCTCCATGTTGCAGCAGCAGTGGCTGGGGTGGGGGGATTCTGCAGCCCGGAGCAGACCCTGCCACTCCACAGCATGGATGAACAAATGTGAGTCGTAAGCAGATGCATATGCCTATCCCTGAAGGCTCCCAGAGCAAGTGTGTGCACATGCATATGTGGGTACACACCCTATTTTGTTTTTATGTCCATTTTATTCTTTGAGTAATACTTAATTAAACAAAATTCATTAAATCATTGACACAATTCAAACAAAATTCACACAATGCAAAATGATACATAAGAAAGTCTATGTTCCAGGCACTGACTTTTGGACTGGTGGAGGAAGGACTTCCCTAAATATGTTCTTCTATAAAAGTCACAAGCACACTGGAAAAACTCTTGAATACACTTTTTTTTCTGAAATGTGGAAATTAACGAAATGCTTTGCAACAAACTGAGAGAGTATGGAAGCTCTGTGCCCCTTCTTATCACACCTCATCCTATGTGTCTCCATCTGGTGTTCATCTGTATCCTTTGTAATGTCCTTTAAAACAAATAGATGACATAAGTGTTTCCATAAGTTCTGCAAATCTCTCTAGCAAACGAATCCAACTTCCGGAGGGGTTATGAGAACCCTGATTTATGGCCAATCAGAAATAGAGGTGACAGCCTACTACTTGTGGCTGGCATCTGAAGTGGAGGGCATCTTGAGGACTGAGTCCTAACCTGTGGGATTTGAAACTAGCTCTAGACAGTCAAAACTGAATTGAATTAGAGCACACCCAGTTTATGTCCATGCAAAGAATTGTGGGGAGAACTTTGCACACCTTTTGGTAGCCAGGATCACAGAACTATTCTGTGTTGTGAGAGCATAGTAGGAGAAATTGACATTTTTTCCTGTATCACAAAAGTTAAGAGTCTTGCAATCATAGTAACTGTGTAAACCAGCAATCTAGAGGAGACAGGACAGGTTTGGAGTTTCCCCAAAACTCCATCCCCAGACAGCTGTTATTATTTGACCTGCCTGGAAGCTCACTAAAAAGCTTCATCTCAAAGATTTGTCTTTATTGCACCTGAATCAGAACTTACAGTGTGTAAACAGCTCTATCCTCAAGGACATTTGCTGAAAACCACCAGTGACAGCTGTTTAACATCATGGCTGCCTGAGGGAGTATTAACCAATACTTCAGGCTAACCAATTTTCTTTTCTTTTTTTTTAAGGAATGGATGGAGGACTTAGAAAAACTCCAGCATATTTCTAGCAGTCTAGAAGGTCAGGTCCATGTGTGTGCCCAGAAAAGGCATGAAAAGGCTACAATCCTTCCTCTCTGACTGACCTGATGCTTTCCAGACTAGAAGTAAAACCTAATGCAGAGGTTTAAACTCTCCCAGCACACACAGAGCTCTTGGACAAAAGCTGTAAGATTTGTTGGTTTAAGGCATTTAAGAAAATCTTTGTCTGATCACTAAGCTCACTAACAAAGAAACTTCCATGGGCACACATGATAAAGAATATAGACTTCAAGAATTAGTCCAGGAAAGTTAGCAAGCAAACAAATAGCAGCAAAAACTATAAAAACCAGAAACAACTATAAACTTATAAACCCAAGGAGGGTTATGACTTCTAGAGCCCCCATGTTGTATTATATAAAATGTACAGTTTTAACTAAAATTAAGAGAACATGCAAAGAAATAGGAAAGCATGTATCATACAAAGAGGGAAAAGCAGCCAGTAGAAATAAACTGTTCTTGAAAAAATCTTGAACTTATTAGTCAAACAGTTTAAGCCAGTTGTTTTAAATATGATCAGCAAACTGAAGAAATATGTCTAAATAACTGGAGAAAAGTGTGGGAATGACGTCCTACAAACAGAGAATATCAACAGAGAAATTGTTTTTTCAGAAAGTAGATATTCTAGAGTTGAAAAGTACAGTAAATGAAATGAAAAATTCTTTCAATAATGGATGGAATGGCCATCTAGAAGATCTAGAAAGAAACAAAAGATGTGAACAATATGGGCTAGCTGTACCTAACCAACATCTGTGGACTATCCCAGATATCCAAAACATTCATCTCAAGGACACATGGAACTTTCTCAGGACAGATGATGTGTTAGCTCACAAAGCAAATCTCTTAAGTTTAAGAGGATTTGAATCAACCAAAATATATTTTCTGATCACATGGAATGAAATTAGACATCAATAATGAAAGAAGAACTTTGGGAAATTCACAAATATATGGGAATTAAACAACATAATACTAAAGAATCAATGAGCTAAAGAAGAAATAACAAGGAAAACTAGAAAAATATTTCCAGATGAATGAGAATGAATACACAACATACCAAGACTTATGGGATATTGCTGAGGCAGCACTTACAGGAAATTTTATAGCTATAAATTAACTTATATTTTAAAAAAGGAATGATGTCAAATCAGTAACCTAACCTTCTCCCATTAAGAAATTAGAAAAAGGGCTGGGGTTATGGCGCAGTGGTAGCGTGCTCCCCTAGCATGTGGGAGGCACTGGGTTCGATCCTCAGCACCACATAAAAATAAAATAAAGATATTGTGTCCACCTAAAACTAAAAAATAAATATTAAAAAAAAAAAAAGAAATTAGAAAAAGAGGGCTGGGGTTGTGGCTCAGTGGTAGAGCATTTGCCTAGCATATGTGAGGCACTGGGTTCGATCCTCACCACATAAAAATAAATAAATAAAAGTATGGTGTCCATCAATAACTAAAAAAAAAATATTTAAAGAAAGAAAGAAATTAGAAAAAGAGGACTGGAAATGTGACTCAGTGGTGGAGTGCTTGCCTAGCATGCATGAGGCCCATGGTTTAATCCTCACCAGCACCAGCACCAGCACTACAAAGAAATTAGAAAAAGAAGAGGAGCAAAATTAAAGTGAGAATGAATTATTGAAACAAATTATTAAATATCAGAAATGAAATAAATAAATGAAGATGCCACTAGGATGGGTATAATAATAATAATAAAAGAACCACAGAAGGTGTTGGTGAGGAGGATTTGGAGAAATTGGAAGCCTGCACATTACTGATGGGAATGTAAAATCGGTCAGCTTCTTGGGAAACAGTTGGTCAATTTCTTGAAAGGTTAGATATAAAGTTATGGCCCAGGAATTCTGATCTTGGGTCAGACAAGACAAATGCAAATATTTTCACACACAAGTTGTGTTCATGTATGTTCATAGCAGTATTATTCATAACAGCCCCAAGGGGGAAATGATCCAAATAGCCATCAGCTGCTGGATGGGTAGACAAAATGCACCAAGTCCATACACCACAGTGTTATTGAGTCATAAAAGGAAGATGGTGATACATGCCAAAAGCAATGGCACTTGACACCATTAAGGTGACACCTACAAAAGGCTACACATTGTACAATTCCATTATATGAGGTCCAGAATAAGGAAATCTAGGGAGACAGGAAGAAGATTAGTGGTTGCCTAAGGCTGGGAACAGGGGGAATTGGCGTGTGGCTACTAATGGTATGGACCTTCTTTTTGGGGTGATGAAATATTTCTGGAGTTAATGGTGACGGAGGCGCACGTCTGAGAATGTGCTGGGGACCCTGAATGCACACTTTAAAAGGGTGAATTTTATGGCCTGTGAATCCTGTCTCAATAAAGAGATTGCCCAAACGCCCACGCCATTTCCTCTATTTCTCATGCGTATCCTTCTGGAGACACACTAGCCACATGGCTGCACATATGTGGACATATCATTTCATCATATCTAAGATGCCACCAACGATGACGTTATGTGTGGACGCATGATCCTGTCCTTCCTGTGGTCCCTTTTGGACTGGACCCACCTATGCTAAGGATGCTCTGTGTCTCCATCTAGGGTGTCACCTGGGTGTGCTCAGCCTGGAAATGAAGGACATTTCATGCCCAGGAGCGGCTCTCCCTCCAACAGTGGGAAACACCCCACCTCCCTCGTCTTTCGTGGGACAATTCTGAAGTGTGTCCCACATCGTTTCTTGGTAGAACTGGTCATCCACAGAACGGGGTCCCAAGGACCCCTGGTGGCAATTCACTCATGAACACACCGTTCTCACCTCCTGCCTTCCCTGAGAGTTAAAGTGTGAACACGTGCATCTCTGTGCTCTTTTTTTTTTTGGTACTGGAGATTGAACTCAGGGGCACTCGACCACTGAGCCACATCCCCAGCCCAATTTTGTGTTTTATGTGGAGACAGGGTCTCACTGAGTTGCTTAGCGCCTCGCCTTTGCTGAGGCTGGCTTTGAACTCGTGATCCTCCTGCCTCAGCCTCCCTTAAGTGCTGGGATTACAGGCTTGCGCCACCGCGCCCGGCTTCTCTGTGCTCTTCTGTTGGAGACTTGGCGAGGGTGTGTACGCAGCCCTGCCGTCGCTGTGCACGCCCACATTCCATCACCGATGTGCCCATCCTGTGCCTGTGAATGGCAAAGGGTCCATGCACGTGGAGCTGCTGGTACGGTGCACAGGGGGCTCTCGGGTCTATTTAAGGCAGGTTTGTGCACAGGCACCTGCCAGCAAGGTCAAGGGAACCTGAGGAAAGCTCTCAGCCGCTCTCGGATGATTAAGAGCCTCTTGTAGGTGGCGCCGGGGAGATGGGCAGGGTGTGCGTTCTAATAACAGCCCGCCGCCTGCCCCTCTCCCTCTGCTGACGCCTGTCTGGAGGCAATCTCATCAGTCTGGCCTCAGATGTGTGTTCTCTGTGATGGGAGGCGGCTGAAGCGGCTGTCAGGCCTGGCTGGCGAGAGGGGGAGCCTGCGGTGGCACCTGTCGGCAGCACCTCCTAGCTGACCTGGCGACAGCTGCTGGGAGCTGGGAGGGGACGCGAGGCAGCCGTGCGCGGGGTCTGGGTGCTCTTCGCTCCTTTGCGCCTCGACCTCCCTTCTAGCTCATGGACGTCTTCTGAAATCGCAGACACCTCCGCCCCATGCCCGCCCCGCCTGTGGATTGGCTTCCTCCGCCTGGACTCTGGCTGTTGCCACCCACACATCCCCACTCAGCCCTCCAGTAAAGACGGCACACGACGCTGCCTCCCCGTGTTTCCTGGTTCTGGCACCCCTCTGCCACGCCGGGAATTCTCCCTCCCTGCTCACAGTGTCCTTTCTCAGCCAGCCTGTGCTCCCTCCTCTGTCCCTCTCAGCTTTTCTATTACCTGTACTGCAGGATTCCGGGGAATGCCCCCCTGTCTCTCACCCCAAAGTTTAAGGTTCAGGGAGGGAGACCAGGTAGGCTCAGGTACCCTGGGTCTGGATCTCAGAAAGGCAACCTTGTGGTTGTTACAATAGGACCCTGGCTGGTGATGGATGGGGAGGGAGGCCTGGAGGATGCAGGGAAAGGCCCAGAGTCTACCTGGTCTCCCAAGAGTAGGGACATCCAGAAAGGGGCACAGAGATCAGGACAAGGTTGTGGTCCAGCAAGAACTGGAGATCAAACCTCATCTGATTGAATGCCCCAGTCCTGGAGAGATTGAGCTCCCTGGACATAGGTTCAAATCCTAGCTCCTCCACTGATCTGCGGTCTGACCTAAGGCAAGTCACTTTACCTCTCTGAGTCTTAGTTGCCATCCTTATAACACAAGGTCAACTTAAAGACATAATGTTGGGGAGGATCTGGCACAAGTGGGCAGATACCAAGCACTAGTTCCCTCCTTGGGGAAAGAAGGCCACAGCTCTTCCTGTTGGGGCTGCCTGAGACCAGCTCAGGGAACACGGCCAGGGCCAGCCAGCTCCCTGCTGCTGGTGGCCAAGGGCTCTTGGCAGGCCCAGATGTCACTTGATCCCTGGCTCCTTTCCCTCCTAAAGGTGTGACCCTGAGCAAGTCATTTCACCTCTTGCATCTCAGCGTGGGTACCATAAACTGGAGATGTTAGTGGAGCCCACCTTACGGGGTCGTTTGTAAGAATGAATTGCAATTAATTGTGATAGGCAGTGAGGTACTTGTTAATTGCTATGAATATTAAAGCAAATGCTGCAGGAGTTACTTGCTGGGAAGCACCCAGCACAGTGCCTGGCACTTAGCACCAGTGCTCCCAACTGAGACTTATCACTGCCATAGTGAGATGACAGTATCTGCTCTGTGCCCAACTTCACGCCAGGGAACTGGGGCCTTGGGAGAGAGTGTGGAGCTGGGCACAACTCAGTCCCAGAGCACCCCGCCTGGGGTGGCAGAAGGGAGGGACAAAAGCACCCCAAAGTACAAAGACAGTCAGACAAAGGGAGGTACAGGAGCAGTTCCCGAAGAGAAGACTTCAAGGGCACTTTGGTGCCTGGGAGTGCAGCAAGTTGAACTAGGCTTTATCATCATCCACTGTGTGCCGAGGACTGTGATTTGCCTATATTGTCTCATTTAAAGCCCATAATAGCTGTAGGTGATCAAGACTATTATGCCCATTTTCTAAATGAAGCAACTGAGCCTTAGATGAAGACACCTGCCCACGATCACCCAAGCCTGTGTGTGAATTCTGTTACCTGAGCTCTAATGCTGCGTGCTCCTCTGCACTCAGGGAGGGGGCGTCAGGCTGTGCAGCTGTGGAGAGGGCAGGTACAGGCATTGACCCTGCATCTGTCCTGGAGGATGCCAGGCCCTGGGCGGGGCCTTTTGCCTACCAGATCACATATGATCCTTACAACAAGCCATAGGAAGTAGACAGTATTATTATTTCCGTCCTGCAGGTGAGGAAACAGGCTCAAAGCAGTCCAATACTTGGCTCAAGGTCAGGCAACTAGAAAGTTGTCGTGTGGGATCTGACCTGGGTAATCCAGTTCCTAAACCTGTGGTGTTCCCGTTCTCATGCTGTGAGTGTGTCCTGGAAACAGAAAGGAATTGTCTGGTGTGGCTGAATGTTTGGATTTAGAAAGGGAACCAAAGGGTGGAGCAGCTGGGACTGGATTTGGGGGAGCTAGATGCCCATTCACCCAACAGACAATAGGGAGCCACCAAAGACTGGAGAGTAGGGGTATGGCAGGGCCCGGATTGCATCTTTCCAAGACTGATCTTGTTGCAGCACCTAAGATGAATTGGGTGGGGGTGAGAGGGGCAGGGGGCCCCCATCAGGAAATAGCACCGGGTGATGCTGACTTCATATGACAAGTGACAGGACCAAGTAGCCTTCTGCTGGGGCAGGGAAACAGAGAGCTCAGCCATGAGAAATAGCTGGGGCCAGGGCCATTAGCCTTATCAAAAAGCTGATTGCTCTTAGCCAAGTATTTAATGCGATTTCCTGCTATTAGGGCCCAAACCTGGACTAGCAAGATTATTAATTCTAAAGATAATCATTAAGTTGGGCGGACCGTATTTTAATATATGGCAACAGGCACACTATTGTCATTTTTTCCTTTCTATCTTGATTGCAGGTCACCCAATTAGAGCTGGCTTCAAATGCCCCTTCCTGGAGGTAGTGAGATAAGCCTTAATGTCCTCAAACAAGAGCTATCGGCTGTGACGAGAGGCCCATAAATATTAATAAATCTATAATTAGTCCTGTGAAAAGGGGATCAATCCTCTAGCAGGTTCCGCCCATTAATACTAGAAACCACATTTTTTTGAGGTGGGAACTGGAAAAGAAAGACTTTTCTCTTGCAAATGCCAAACTCTTCTTTGTTCCGAGAAGCAGCAGCTCTGTGGGATTTACCAGACTGATTTGCATCTTCTCTGAGACAGGGGATGATCGTGAGAATACCTGGAGGACTCCCGGGAGGTGGGAGGAGGCTTAGCAGAAAGTTGAGGCCTGCATGAACTCATCTTTCATTATTTTAATATTTAACTGAAATTGTTTTCCTAAGTTACTACTATATTTCAGAATTTCAATGGCAAGATTTATCCTTCATGTAAAATTTAAGTGGGATAGTGACCTGGATGAGGAGGCTGTAGAGCTAGAAGGCACCTGGAGATAGGAATATGTATTATTTTGCTATTTAAAATAGTTTATTGAAGTATAATGTTGCTGTAGTTCAGATCTGGAATGTACCCCAAAGGAGCCATTCATTCAAGCCTTGGTCTCCAGATGTGGCATACTTGGGAGGTGATGGAACCTTGAAGACTTGGGGTCTAATGGGAGGTCTTTGAGTCACAGGGCTGTCCCTTCAAAGAGGATTGCTGGGGGCTGGGATTGTAGCTCAGCGGTACAGTGCTTGCCTCGCATGCGTGAGGCCCTGGGTTCGATCCTCAGCACCACATACAAAGCAATAAAATAAAGACATTGTGTCCATCTACAACTAAAAAAAATTAAAAAAAAAAAAAAAAAAAAAAAAAAAGAGGATTGCTGGACCCCAGTCTCTTTCTCTTTTTTCCATTTTGCATCCTTTACCACGCGATTCTGCCATGACTTGCCACCCCTGCACCAGAGGCCTCAAAATGGGTGCGCCCAATATGGACTAGATCTTCTAAAACTGAGCCAAAATAAACATTTTTTTTCATCATAAATTGATTATCTCAGGTATATGTTATAGTGATGTAAAACTGACTAACACAAACATACACCCAATACACAAATGTTACATATACAGTTCAATGGCTTCTTACCTGTGGATACTTGTGTAACCACAACCCAGGTAAAGCTAATGTTTCCACCAACCCAGAAGCTCTCTGGTGAGCTTCCCAGTCCATGTGCTCCAGGGGTAACCATGCTCTGACCTCTAGAATCACAGACACAATCTCTTGTTGGTTTTTTTTTTTTTTTTTTGGTACTGGGGATTGAACTCAGGGGCTCTCGACCACTGAGCCATATCCCCAGCCCTATTTTGTGAGACAGGGTCTCACTGAGTTGCTTAGTGCCTCGCCATTGCTTAGGCTGGCTTTGAATTCACGATTCCTCTGTCTCAGCCTCCCAACGTGCTGGGATTACAGGCGTGCGCCACTGCACCCGGCTACAATTTGTTCTTAAGCCTCATGCGAATGGAATCATACAGTGTCAGCTTCTGGATCTGGCTTCTTTCACTCATTATTAATGAGTCCCAAACCATAGGTGAATTGTCTGTTTTAGAACAACTACTATTTTCTTTCTTACCACACAAGTAACGCTCGTCTTTGTAGAACTGGTAAAAAACACAAATGAACAGAAAACGGCCGTAGTCACCTTTGTACCTGAGTACCTCTGAGTGCACCTCTGTTTTTCTAGTTATATTAACTAAATGTGCCCAATGTGGAAATTTTGAAAATGAAGATTCTCGGTTGCAATGGACAGAAACTCAACTTCAACTGGCTTGAGTTAAGATGCAGTTGGTTGGCTCAAGTAACTGGGAGAATCAGGGATTCAAACAGTGTCTGTCTCTCTTTCCACTTTTCCCAGGCTGGGCTTCCTTTAAAGGCGAACTGGCCACCAACAACCCTGGGCTCGAAGCCCTGGTTCAGCAATCCTAGCTAAGGGCATCGCTCTCCAGGGTCTCCAAAGCAACCCCACTGGCAAACCCCATGGGCTTTACAGGGGCCACGTGTCCACCTTGGACCAATCACAGTGACTAGGCTGACGCGGGGGTGGAGCGGAGGTGCGGATCTGATTGACCAGCCTGAGTCGTACCTGGAACAGCAGCTGGATTACAGCCCCTCTACAGCCTGGAAGTGGAGAAGGGGTCCCCAGAAGCACCAGAGAAAGGCATCGCGCAGAGAAGACAAACTTTAACGACCTAGTCTAAACGAGCAGACTATGAGCTCTTGTATTTTACCAAGTCAGCCTCTTGACTGGGTCCCTGGAATCTAGTCCAGAGCCTGCCTCAGAGATGGCATCATCTGATGCTGTTTGAAAAACGGAGAGAAGATGACAGCTTTTATTGAGCACTAACTGTGTGCCAATCCTCTGTAGCTCTCAGGACAGCTTGCTTTGTCCCTCCAGCAATCTTTGCGGTGTTATTTTGATTCTCATTATAGCAGATGTGCTCCTTTCTTTATATAGTCACTATTTACTATTGAGCACCTAGGGTGTACAGGATAGGAGAAATATTAGCTCTCTCACGGAGCTTACAATCAAGTGCATGGGCAACTGGGGACTCATAGGTTGAGCAGAGTGGAGCATGGCCCGTGGGGAGGTTAGTCCCTCGGGTTCTCTAGTTAGGAGGAATCCGGAACAGTGACACTGGGTGTCCCTGAGCTCTGAGGGGGCTAGATGGAGAGGAGGGGTCTCAGTCATGGCTTCCCCAGGCCAGGACCGGTTCCAGCCGGTCCAGGGCTGTCAGGCTGCTCCAGCTGGCCCTCCCCTCCTTCTCCCCCTCCCCTCCTTCTCCCCCTCCCTCTCTTCCTCCTTCTCCCCAGCGCTGCCGCCAGCGCAGTGATTGACGCGGTAATTGGCGCGCGTAGGCACCGGGCTAATTGAGGTCGGGCTGAGATTGCAGCGGCCGCCTGGCGGAGGCGGCGGGTGCGGGGACCGTGAGCACTCGTTCCCCCGCCAGGGCTGGGGACAAGAGGTGGGTGGACAGGCAGCCCATCCCTCCTTTTTCCATGCAGAGGATGCTCTCCAGGAGTAGGTGGCGTGGGCAGGACCCCTGGGCCTTCCAATTTCGCGGGGATGGCAGCCTCGGGGTGGGAGCAGGGTTGGAAACGCTTCTGGTGCCAGGACTCAGGGAGGGAAGGCAGGCAGGGAAGTAGCCGGCGATCTGTCCTTGCCTCTTCTGGCAGGCTGGGGTGGGGTGCGGGCTTAACAAATAACCCTCCTCTTTGACCCCCATTCATTCATTTATCAGTATTCATTTATTGAGCGCCTTATATATTTGAGGCACTGGAGAAATTGTTGAAATAAGACAGACGTAGTCCGGCCTTCAAGAAGATGACAGCTGGTGGGGTGCGGGGTGCACAACCGGACACAGCCGGGTGGGGTGCTGGGCAGGACGCTGCCTGCAGGGAGCTCATTCAGTTGGGCAGAAAGGCACGTTTGTGCCCAGGCCTGAGGGGCAAGGACATGCTGTGAGTGTGCGCGTGTGTTTGTCCTGGACAGAAAAGGTCTGACGACAGGGGTGTCCTGGTGTGCATTCACTCTGCACCTTGCTTGTTTGGACTGAGGCAGAGCCGTGTTGGAACATGTAGTTCTAACACATCCATCTTGCCTGTGTTTTTTTTCTACCACTCTGAGCTGCTGCTAGGCAGAAAGCAGTTCCAGAAGGGTTTCTGAACCCACCACAGCATAGGGGACTCCAGTTGGCTGCATAGCATGGCTTGGTGAGATTGGGCAGGGGCAAGAAAGCTGATGGCTGAAGGCTGGTGGCAAGCAGCTGGCACGAGGAGGATCCTGCAGAGAGAATGCCGGGAAAGATTTATGTAGCCTTGCAGATAACCCCCACACTTACCAGCCCAATAGTCAGGGAGGCTCTAGTCCATCTTGACTCAAATTCAGTGTAAAACTTAAGGGAGGTCCTTTCCCCTTTCCATCTGTAAAATGAGTTATGCATATGTGAGAAAAAGACGAGATCAGTCAGTTTCATCTTGTTTTTCTGTCTGTGTTTTCTTAGAATCTGTATTTGTCTATTTGGCATCTATTAATCACAGGGCCAAACTAACAGCCTAAGTTGTTTATATCTGCCTTGTGATCCAGAGCCCAGATGGAACCACTCCCAAATTTCCAGGCATAATTTCCTTTCCCTTAAATCCACTCAGCGCCAACTGGCAACTAGAGGCAGCCTCTACACCCCAAACCCTCTGGGAGTGTCGAGACCAGCCAGTCCTGAGCTTTTCTCCTGCCTCACCTTTACCTTGCTTATGCTCTGCCTGGTGCCCAAACCTGGTGTCTTCCCCACTTGGCCCTGTGTGACATGGCACGCCCCCTTCTTTGGGGAACTGTAAGAAGTTCCTCCCATGGCATTAATTAGCCTCTGTGTGCTGTCTCTCAGTCACCTCCATAAATTAAGACCCTGGCACAGATCAGTTCCTCAGAGTCAGATGGCTCTGCCATGTTCCTCAGAGGCTGTCAAGGGGACTGTAGAGAGGAGAGGCCAACCACATTGAGGGATTGGGTGTGGTGCCACAGGACCCCTCCCTGGCCATGCTCGCGGCTCTCTGGCTGCCACATCTGGGGGAGAGAGGTTTGCGCCTCCCTACATTTCAGAAAACCCTGCTCCTAAGTGCTCATCTATCCCAAAGAGTGTTTTGGCCCCCATCTTGGTACTATGATGGGCAGAAATCCATGAACTTCTGTCCTGTGCTTTCAAAGGGGGCTCTTCTTGCATTTGCTGTGACAACTAAGGAGGCCCATGGACCACTTACCTGCTGATGTTTCTCAGCCCACCTTTCCTCCTAAACTCCTTGTTACCTCTGCAGCTAGAAGCCTGTGAACCACACCTGCACTGGGGCCAGGTGGTCCTGCCAGTGAGGGGCCCCGGCAGGAGACTGAACACAGCGGCAGCAGCAACGGAGAGCGTCAGTGGACTGCAGAGAAATATGGGCTGTGTCAGTGGTTCCAACAGTGACCACATGGGCAGTACCTGGAGCAGCTCAGCAATAAGTGCTGGACTGTGGGCCCACCCGGGAGTGGTAGCAGCTTCTTGGAAATTGGGTCTCTTTTCTCTTTTGTTCTCTGCCCTCCTCCCACCCCTGGGCAACAGCTTTGAAACAAATTTCATATATTTGATCCCTCTTTGCTCAAAATATCTAGAGTGGTTTCTGTTTCTCTGACAGGACAATGCATGATATACTATGTACCTTGGATAATTAAAAACATGAAAAAGACCTCATGCTCACCTGGACATGAGTGCCATCTGGCCACATTACTAGGAGTATAGTGCCTGGCTTTAGGAGCGGGATAGCTGGATCTCCTCTGCACTGGTTAGAAGCAAGAAGGAGGACAGAACTGGACTGGAGAAGATTCTGGGGTACTCAGTAATCCTGAGTGGCGGGTAGGTGGTGCAATAGCTGGGGAGAAGTTGAGACTACATCATCTTTTCTTAACCTGAATTATGGCACCAGCCTCCTCACAGGTCTCCCTGCTTCCAGTCTTGAACCCCTCCTGTTCATTTTCCATGTAATGTACCTGTGAAGATTTCAAAAACCAGTCCAACCAAGTGTCTACCTGCTCCCTCTCAAATTAAAACTCTCCAGGACTTTCTGGTGCTCAACATCTTTAATAGGACATTCAGAGCCTTTCCTAATCTGAACCCTACAGGTCTCGCAGCTTCTGCATGATCTCTCCTTGCCTAGATGGCTAGGCTGTTATCTAGCTGCTCTGAATTTGCCTCAAGTTCCATGGCCACGCCACGCTCTGTCTACTTGATTGATACTTACAAAGTACCCCCTACGTCCCCAACATGTCTAGGCGCTGGGGGATTGATAGTAGACAATTCAAACCAAGTCTCTTCTGTCTTCTCTCTTCTAAGCCTCTGCGCGTGCTATTTCCCTTGCTTGGAACACTTGTGTTATGGTTGGGACATGAGGCATCCCCCCAGAGCCCCTACGTTCACACAGGGGTTTGGCAGTGACAGGGTTGGACTGCGAGAGCTGTAACCTAATCATTCCACCCCAGTTTGCATGGCCTGGGTGGCACCTGCCGACAGATGAGCTGGACTGGAGGAGGTGGGTCACTGGGGGCATGCCCTGGAAGGGTCCATGGTTCTCGAGGTCCCTTTCCCCTTCCTCCTCTCTGCTTCTTAGCTGCCACAAATGGAGCAGGCTCCTCCACCACACCCTTCCGCCATGATGTTCTGCCTCACCTTGGGCCCAAAGCAGTGAGCTCAGATGGCCATGAACTAAACCTCTGGAGCCATGATCCAAAATGAACTGTCTCCCCTCTGAGTTCTCTTGTCAGTGGTCATGGTCACAGCCATGCAAAGTTGACGAGCTCAGCTTGGGAACAGCTTTCCATCGTTCCCTGACTCTGCCTGGTAGGTGCTACCTGCAAAGCTCACCCGAGGTGGCATCCTGAGGGAGTCCTCCCAGGTTGTTTAGATATCTCCTTTGTGCTCCTTCAATCCTCTAAGCTTCCTCTGGACCCAGATGCGGGTCTCTGAATCATCACTTGGTTACACTGAGAGCTCCAGAGGCGGGGACCGTGACTGACGTGGCTCTGTCCCTAGACTTAGGTTTTAGCCCACGAATGTGTGGAACGCATGAGGGCCCCTGCACTGGAGCACCAGGGAACACTTCTTGGAGGAAATGACCACATGGGTCTTAAAGGGGGCTTCTAAAGTCATCTTAAACAGAGATAAGAAGATTCAGATCCTTCTTGGGTTCCATGGTCTTTAGCCTTGGTCTTCAGGCTCTCTGGGATCTGGTCCCACTGACCTCTCCAATCCTAGCTGTGCTTTCCCAACCCAGATCCAGCCTTTTGAGGCAAATTGGATTTTAGTTTTGGTTTCAGCCAGATCCTGGCTGTGTGCACTTGGAAAATGACTTCTCCTCTCTGTGACTGTTTCTTCATGATTAAAGTGGGTTGGATGATCTCCGCCTCCCAGGAATTTGTGAAGATCCAACTCAATGACCCAGGTAAAACATGAAGCTCAAGGCTTGGGCCATAGTCAGAACCCAATAAGTGGATGTTTCCATTATCATCACTTAGGTGTAGGGCAAGGGGGAGGCTCAGGGAGCTCTCAACAGGGGTGAGGATCATGGGGTTGGATTTACTCTAGAGCTCTGGAGGTGGCTTGGGGAGGATGACCTGGACAGCGCTGGCATAGGCTGGTAATTTACGTAACTGTCAAAATCAGATTGCTAGTGCTTTTGGCCAATGGCTATTGTAAAAAATTTAGAGTGAAATATAAAAAAACCTAATTTTCAGAGTAAATTATAAAACGTGAAGCAGAAAGAAACTGGGCAAGCTAGCTCATCTCATTAAACCAAACCAGTTTTCCCAGTGATGACCGTGGGCTGGTGAGAAACCGCTTCTGCAGGGTCTTTAGAGCAGCAGTGTCAGGTGACTAGAAGAGTCACAAATGTATGTGTGACTTCCAGAGATTTGAGTTTCTAGATTCAGCCTCTTTTCTTTGAAAACTAGTTTAAATAATACATGCATACAGCTAAATTGTCACTTGTTACTAAAGACAGATGGAAAGGTCTCTATTCCTTCACCAGGGCCCCAGTCCAGTAATAATTTGTTTATTCTCATCTGAGAATTCTTATTCCTTTGTAAGTATAGAGATGCACAAATAATTCTTTCCTCTCCAATGTAGTCAGTATTTTACTTTTTTCCTTTAATGCTATGTCTAGGAGGTCTTTTTCAATGAGTTCCTTTAACAGCTATGTAACGATCCAGCGTACGGATCGTTAATTGACAGTCCCCACTGATGTAGACTTAGGCTGTTTCTTTAGTGTGTCTGTAGGACAGATCCCTAGAAGTGAGAATGTTGGTTAAAGGGAACAGAAATTCTTTTTTTTTTAATATTTATTTTTTAGTTGTAGGTGGATACAATAGCTTTATTTTATTTTTATGTGGTGCTGAGGATCGAACCCAGTGCCTCCCGCGTGCTAGGTGAGCACGCTACCACTGCGCCATAACCCCAGCCCCGGAACAGAAATTCTTGATGTCAACAAATTTCCTCCTTTCAGAGGACCTGAGATCCAGATCCCCCTGGATCTCTGACTGGTTTCGTGTGTTTCTGTCCAACTTCTGTGTGTTTTGCTTGTAAGAGTTCACATCTGTGACTTTCAGGAGCCTGTCCTTCAGCTCCTGGAGCTGCCCCGTCCAGCCAACCAGTCTGAAATGCCTGGATGTTAGGTCCACCTGTGGGAACTTAGTGACAGGCGTGTGCAGGAGTATGAAAACCGGTTCCCTTACCTTGAGGTGAGATAATCGTCCAGGTGTGAGTCATAGTCCAGAGCTCCTGGTGGGATCTGACTGAGGCTGGGAATTTGCCTAAAGTTTTTCTGGGGTAGGCAGCCTCTAGGACGGCCCTCAGACACCCCTCAGTGATGCCCTCCCTCTGGGTGTAGGCTGCAGTGTGATGTCACTTCCAGGGTTAGGTTATAAAAAGCCCATGGCTTCTGTATGGGGGCTTCTCCCTCACTCTCTCTGGTTCTAGGGGAAGTAAATAGCTAGGTGATGAGCAGTTTTAAGGAGCTGTCCATGTAGTGTCTAAGGCTAATAGCTAGTGAGGATCTGAGGCCACTTACCTGAGTCCACACCCACAAGAGTGAGTTTAGAAGTGAATCCTCTCCAACTTAGGCTTTGAGATGATAGTCACCCTGGCCAATATCTTCATGACCTTTTAAGACACCTTGAGCCAGAACCACCTAGCTAGGCCACTCCAGGATCCCAGGCCCAAAGAATCTATGAGCTAATAAGTGCTTGTTTCAGATGCTGAGTCTGGGATCATTTGTTACGCAGCTGTGAATAACTGGTGCATGGCTTGTCTTCCTCCCCTTCCCCTTCATTGTGTGGCCCCCCAGCCCCTCTTGACTTCCCTGGAAGCCATCTCTTAATAACCCACTTGCTCAGGAGTCCTTGTCTGCTCCTGGGGAACCCAACCCAACGCACTCCTGGAGAATTTGTGCCAATATACATTGAAGGCATTCATGTGGTACAGTCTCCATGTACCATGCACCTCAAACTTTAAAATTCAAACATAGCCTGAACTTGGCAGGCCAAGATAACACTGATTCCAAAGAGAGATCACAGTAAGGTCCAGGTTCATTCTGAGCCTCCAGCCTCAACCGCTGGCTTCCCCTTCAGCTTTCCTGGGACCTCCTGCCACTCTGCCTTTGCCTAGCTGGGCCTTGCCCCTGTTTGGTCCTTCCTGGAAATCCCAGATCCTCAACACCCAGCCTCCAGAAGCAGTGCCTGGCGTCCCAAAGCATCACTCCCCTCCCCTGAGCTCTCTCTGTCTTTTCATGATGGCTGTTTTTGATGGCTTTTCCCCAACTCGTCATTATTTCTGCTTAAGCGTTATCTTTCTGCCTGCACAAAGAGTTCTCTGCAGGCCGAGGCCCACCTCACACTTCATTACACTCATTTCTTTTCTTATCTGCCTCCCCAACTGAATTGCAAGTCCTCTGAGGCCCCTGCTGTATCTCATTTATCATCATATCTACACTGTCCCCCAGCACAGTACTTATTACACAGTGCATGCTAATACATGTTTGTTGAATGGATGAATGAATTAATTACTTAATACACATATCCCTGGATCCCTCAATGGAAGGACACAAGAATTGGTATAAATTACTCAGACCTTTTGGATTTTGATTGACAGAAACACAACTCAAGCTGGCTTAAGCAAAAGAGGGAATTTATTGGTCTCCTCACTAGGAAGCCTGAGTAGGCTTCAAGCATGGCTGGATCTAGAAGCTAAATAAGGTCAGCCGCTCACTCTTACTCATCCTCTTCCTCTCTGTGTCTTCTCTTCATGTTCTCTCTGCTTCTCTTTGAGTTTTGACTCCATTCTTCATGACCATGGGCAAGTGCAGTCACAAGATTTAATCGTTTCTCTCTCTGAGCCTCAGTTTCTGTCATTTGTAGAATGGAGAGGCAGTTCAGTCTGAACTCTTAAGCCTCCTTTGTATCTATTGAAGGTCTTAAAGGTGACTCAAGTTAACTTTCCCACTTTCTAGTTCAGAAAAACTAAGGCCCAGAGAGGTGTGTGATTTGTTCAAGATCATCCAACCAGTTACACGTGGGACTGGCACCGTAGTTGGAATCTCCAACCTTCATGGACCAGAGGACATTATTAGTTTGGACACAGAGAACTCCAGAGAGAAGGGCCTTGATACTGACTCAGAGTCACTCCTCCTCTCTGACCTCACCCTGGCCTACTCACATGCTGAGACCCTTGGGGTCCTCACTGGTCAAGTGACTATATCTCTGATACCCCCACATCAGGAGTTGAAAAATAGCCCCACCACGGGGCAGCCGAGACCCTGAAGTCATTCTCCCTGGAGCTTCTGCTCTCTTCATCTAGGAAATGGGACAGTAATAACCACCATGGGCTCTGCCTTCTGAGAGGCTTCCAGGAGATGAGGGTAAAACTCTCATCCTGCCTGGCAGGATGATAGGGTGGTAACTCCTCTCAGTTTGCTGGGCCATTCTGTTTCTAAAACATCATGTTGCATGTCCTAGGAATTCCGGCCCCAGGAAAACTGGGCAATCCCTTGCCCCATCTAGCAGATGTGGATTCTAGACAGCAGGCAGGAAGGGTCCTGAGGAGACCCATAGATCAAGCCCAAACAAGCCAGGTTTCTCAGAAGGCTGGAGGCATCTCGGCCAAGGCAATGCTGAGAAGCCTCTTTCTGAACGTTTAGGCCCTTTGCAGTGTAGAGCAATTTGTGAAGTCCTGAGGCCCCTGCCTCCTCTGCCCCCCACTTCCTGGACCTCCAAGGGCTCCCAGAAACCCGACTCTAGGAACAAATAGCTGGAGCAGACCCTGGCTCATCCAGTCTCACTGGGCACTCTCCCATTGTACAGATGGCAGGACCAAAGCCCAGAGGGGAGAAGCAGCAGGCCCCAAGTCTCTTGGTGGCTCACTTCTGGCAGGGCCAGCTTCTCAGATGCACTCCTGGGTGCTTTAGTGAAAACTCAGTTTGCATCCCTGCTAGGGGTGGGGGCTGGGGAGTGAGCCCCGGCTCCAAGCCACAGACCTGCTGAGTGATCCCTTTGGGGGGGCCTCAGTGATCCATCTGTGAAATGAAGGTGAGAATCTTGCCTGGGCAGCCCAGGGGCCGTGGTGAAGTGCCAGGGAATGGAGGACAGCAGTAGTCCTTGTGTGGCCGGCACAGCAGAGGATCTTCAGATGTTGCCTTTCTGTTTCTGCAATCTGGGCAGCCCCAGGTCACTCTTGGTACTACTACCTGTACAATTAGATACTTTAATCATTTTCTTTAAGACAACTTGTTTATTAAAAAAAAAAACAAACTTCAAATTAAAGCATTTAACAAAATATCTCATCACTTGTTGGTTGTACCAGTTACACATTTCTATTTTTCAAATACTCCTTGGAGCAAATCCAAAATTATTCAAATAAAAAAATTGGGCCCTGAAACATCCCAAACCAAGGGCATACTCCCAGGAGCATGTATAGCATACTTTGTTAAACAGGGATCCTAGCCAGGCTCAGTGGTGCACACCTGTAATCCCAGTGGCTTGGGAGGCTGAAGCAGGAGGATCGCGAGCTCAAAACCAGCCTCAGCAAAGGCGAGGCACTAAGCAACTCAGTGAGACCCTGTGTCTAAATAAAATACAAAACAGGGCTGGGGATGTGGCTCAGTGGCTGAGTGCCCCTGAGTTCAATCCCTGGTACCCACCACCAAAAATAAGGATCCTAATTCATCCCTGTCTCTGTGACCTGCTGTAACTTTGGTTCAGAGTGGAACAAGGACTGAATTGAAGTCACACAGAGGGTTGGCTGCAGGGTGGGTTCTGGAATGAGGAATCTAGACTCTTCCACTCTTCTTCCTGTTCCGGGGCATGAGCCTGCATGGGAAGGAGGGGCCAGGCTCCTTCTGCTTCTGGGTCTTTCCATATTCTGGGTCTTCACCTGGAAAGCCCTTTCCCCTCCACTGTCCCAGCCAACTCTTATTCAATTTTCAATTCAAACAGTCACCTTCCCCAGGGATAGTCCCTGGCAGGCAGAGCAAGCCTGACTTCCTCACATGAGACCTCAGCCCAGATGGCGATGATCTATTTGGGAGTCTCTGTCTGCACCCAGACCAGGAGGCCCTTGAAGTCAGAGCCAAGTCTGATTTATTTTTACTATGAATGTGCATTCTGGGGCTGGACACCTAGGAGGCCCCAAGCAGTGCTGGTTAATTAGGGGAGGCTGAGGATACCAGGGCCCAGAGCCCTGAGTCAGTTCTCTCTGGGTCCCAAGAGGGACAGGGCCACCATGCTGGCAGCTTGTCCCAGGTGATAAAATAGTTCAGCCAGCCCCCATCACTCTACCAGATACATTTCAGCTGCTAAGAAAGAAGTTCAAGGGCTCACCTGGGTCTGTTGCTTAGCAACAGGAGGCTGTAAATGACATTGCTCTTGACACTTTAACTAACCCCTCCATGGCAGGCAGAGGATAATAAAGGCAAAGGCAGACAGTGAGACCGAATTAAAAACCAGACCCAGGAATGAGCAGGTGCTAGAGGAAATAGGATTTTGTAGCAGGCAGTTGTGGGCCTGGGGCATTCTGGAGGGATCTCTGAGTCACTTGGTGGCTGCTTTGTTCTTTGGGTCCATGTTCAAGAGTCCTGGGCTGTGTTTGCCAGCTAGGCTTTGTCCCTAAGATCAGGTTAATACTTCCAGAGTGCTATACCTGTAATTCCAGAATCTGCCACGAGGAGGCGCAGCAACTCCAAGGTCAGCCAACTCACAGTAGATTGAACTTCATAGGCCTTCTGTAAAACTCTCGGGCGGGGCTGAAACCTAGATGAGAGAGGGGAGGCATTTATGAAGCTCTGCTTTTTTGTTGCTAATTCATGTGATCTTCAGAATGACTCCATGATTAGGGAGGTATTTCTGCTTTATAGTTGGAGAAACAGAAAGCCATCCACTCAGCAAACACTCAGAGTCCCTCCTCCAGGCCAGGTGCTATTCTAAAGCCTCTATGCATGGAGTAAAGCAAACATTTCTGCAACTCAAGGGAATAGATAACAAATCTGGTAAAATACAGACAGTCTCTGACTTAGATGTTTGCACTTATAATTTTTCTACTTTACAATTGTGTGAAAGTGATAATTTTCAATAGAAACACAACTCTGAATTTTGAATTTTGATTTGCCCCCCAGGCTACCAAATATGTGGTATGATACTCTCTTGCAATGCCAAACTGGAGGCTGATGTAAGCGTCCTGAGCATGTTTCAGAAGCTGTGGTGTTCAGTAGGTTAAGTGTATTAAATGTATTTTCAACTTAATGTATTATCAACTTTCAATGGACTTATGGGGAACATCACCTCCATCGTAAGTCGAGGAGCATCTGTACATGGTCCTTTAGAAGATAACAAGAGTTACAGAGAAAAATAAGGCAAGACAGTGGGTAGGAGACCCATCGGGAGCAAATAAATTGAGGAGTCAGAGAGGGCCTTGGGGAGGGGCATTAGAGCCAGGACCAGGCAGAGACCGAGGCGGGAACAGGTCTAGAATTGTGCAGGTTTGGTAAGGAGGCTACCAAGTGGCTGCGCAGAGTGAGGGAGGAAGAGAGCAGAAGGACGTGCAGGCAGAGCTGGCAAGCAGGTGGCACAGGGCCCCTAGGCCATTGAGAGAATGCTGGGTATGGGAGCCATAGGATAATGAGTGTTGCATTTACCATATAAAAGTTCAGGATACCTGGTGAAATTTGGATTTCAGATGAAGAAAAGAATTTTTTGTGTAATTTTTTTAAAGTGTAAGTATGTCCTACATATTGCATGGGACATTCTTATAATAAAACTTATTTGTTGTTCATTTGAAACTCAAATTTAACTGGGCATCCTGCATTTTGTCTGGCAACCCCACAGGGAAGGGTTGTGAGCAGTGACATGTTCTGACTTCCATATCAAGGGGATCTCTCTTGGACCAGGGTGGTCATGGGGGAGGTGGTAAGAAGAGGTAGAGGAAGCAGATTTCCTGTCAGATTCAACGTGGAGAGTGATATAAAGAGGAGTCAAAGACCACCCTGAGATCTGGGGCCCAAATGGCCACAGGATGAATTAGCGAGTTACTGTATCTGGCAGTGAAGGAAGAAGCAGATTGAGGACAAAAAGGGCAGATCAGGGATCCGGGTTTAGAAATCTTAAATTTGAAACGTATTGAGGAGTTCCACAGAGAGAGGTCAAGAGGGATGTTAAACTGGGTTGAATAGTGTCCCCCCTAAAATTTGTGCGTACTGAACGCTGTGAATGTGAATTTATTTACAAATAGTCTTTGCAGATGTAATCAAGTTAAGATGAGGTCATCTGGGATTACAGTGGGCCCTCATGGTGACTGGCTGGTGTCTTTATAAGAGGGAAATCTTTATTTTGCTTTTATTTTGTTGTATGTTTCTGGGGATGGAACCCAGGGACACTCTACCACGGAGCCACATCCCCAGCCCTTTTTATTTTTTTATATTGAGGTGGGGTCTCACTAAGTTGCTGAGACTGGCCTCAAACTTGCGATCCTCCTACCTGAGCCTCCCAAGTAGCTGGGATTACAGGCGTGCACCATTTGGACACAGAAGTACCCAGAGAGAAGACAATGTAAAGACACACAGAGAAAACACCATGCAAAGATGGAAGGAAAGATTGGTGTGATGTATTTGCAAGCTAAGAGATGCCGAGGATTGCCAGCCACCACCGGAGACTAGAGGAGGGGCAGGGAGGAGTTTCTTCCTCAGAGCCCAAGAGGAACCAGCCCGGTCAACACCTTGATTCTAGCCTCTGGAACTGTGAGAGATTACATTTCTGTTGCTTTAAGCCACCGGGTTGGTGGAAATACGTTATAACAGCCCCAGGAAATTCATACAGACTGAGAGGTCTGCAGGAAAGGACCAGGTGGAGATATATATGACCAGGGAGACACCTGGGGTGCGTGGGGTTTCAAGAAACAAGTGGAGGGGGTCATCAAGGCAGCAATGCCTAGGGAAGACAAGGACCAAGGACAGAGCCCTGAGGTTTCCAGATTGACTAGGTCGGGGGTTAAGTGGACACCAACAGAGGAACAGACAAAGCCAAGAGAGAATTTCCTACCTGCTGCCTCAGGGCAAGCGAGATGAGAACTGAGAAGCAGTTCTGGGGGAGCAGCCAGGAGGTCTGCCTTGACCAAAGCAGTTCTAGGGGGAACGAAGGCAGCTGAAGTGGGCTCCGCGAGAACTGGAGATTCCTCCTCTTCTCCCAGGGCTCCTGCCCCTCCCTGGTCTTCTCTAGGACGTGGCAGCACCAAGAAGGACCGCAAGGCACAGGGGGCAGCTGGAGAGCAAGGATGGAGCCGGGCTAGGGCGGTTCAACATGTTTGGGGCATTGTCAATACATGGGGACCAGGACAGACGCTGAGGACTCCGGGAGCTGGCTTTCTAGGCTAGAAGGAGACTTCTGGTGTGGAGTTGGAATTGGAGGTATTGGACGTAGGTGTAGGTGAGGCACGGGCGTGTGTGGTGTGAGCACTGTGCGCACACGTGTTTCCTGACTCCATCTGCTAAGAGGACATCTGTAGGCGATGACACCCACTGTTAGCACCCTGAACACCCAAATCTTGTCTTTTAAATACCATTTTCCACCAAAGGAACAAAATCCCACTTGAAGGGTCTCCTATTAGTCAAACCTGAGGCAGTTTGAACCTTGAAATGAGTAACAGTGGTAGCAAATTGCCACACATTGAATGAAATAGGACTCTAGCAGCCTATGCTGGAAGGAAGGAAGGAGGAAAGGACAGAAGGACAGAAGGAAAGTTATCCTATCAGTGGATAACTAATCAGTGTAGAAGACATGATGGAAATAAAGAATTCCCATTTAGCAACTGTCGGCTGATTGAGGCGGATGCCATCCTGCAGGCTGAGCCTGTTCTCCCGAAGAGGTCACGAACTGAGGACCACGGCAGACTCGGGACTAAATGGGCGTGGCAGGTAAATGCAGGGCATGCTCCCGTGAGGGATCTTAGACCAGAAAAGAAAATGGGTCACTGCTGGGACCACTGGCAAAATTAAGGGCCTGTGGATTGGATGGTGACTGAATTAGCATTGTCTTCCAGACGGGAGCAGTTGCAATGACATTACGTAAGAGCGCATTTGATTTGAGAGATATAAAACACTAGAGTGTTCAGTGTATATTTAAGTGTTTGCTGTAAAATAATCTGAAAAAAGTGTGTGTGTGAGAGAGAGACGGGATGTGAATGTAAAATTGAATGATGTAGATGATGTAGTAAACTATTAATAACTAGGGAGTTTTGATTAGGGGGTTCTGTAATTCTTTGTACTATTTCTTGTTAAGTCTGAAATTATTTATAAATAAATTGCTTTCAAAAGTGAGAGAGAGAGAGAGAGAGCTGGGTGCCATGGTGCACACCTATAATCTCAGTGGCTCGGAAGACTGAGGTAGGAGGATTGTAACTTGGAGGCCAGCCTTAGCAACTTAGCAAGACCCTTTCTCAAAATAAAAAAATATATATATAAAAAATCGCTGGGAATGTGGCTCAGTGGTTAAGACCCATAGGTTCAATCTCTGGTATGGAAAAAAAAAAAATGAGAGAAAGGATGATAGGGGAACCCTGGAGATAGGAAATGTAATCAGGAGTATTCAAACTGTGGTGTGTGGACAGTACTCATCTGTGAGCTGTTTGGCCCTGATCCCCTATGAGGTGAGCATAGGGGAGTCAGGGTAAGTGTTCAGAAATCCTCACAGCAATTTGCTATTGCTGTGACGGCCAAGTGTGTGCTCAGGGTATAGACCAGAAGAACATCCACAACAGCTTGGAAAAACTTGATTCTTCATGGCAAGTGATCCAGGAAGCCCTGGACAGACAGCTCTACAGCTATAAAAGTTTTGTTTTAAAACTCAGAAAAATGAAGTTGCTCCCCTAGGATTGCCCAGCCAGTGGCAATGAGAATTCAAACACTGGTTCCGGTGAAAGCCTGTGATTTCCCATCACACCAGGGTGGGTTCCAGTGCCTGCCTCTGCCTTGCCCCTCTGTCCCCCACTCTCTCCCACCAATACCCCAGTCCTGCTGTCGTCCCTCAATAATCACTGCAAGCTTCACGCAGGGCCCTCTGCACGCATACCCAGCACCGCTCTGCTCATTTGCTTATTCAACAAATACTTTTGAGCTTGATGCTACAGTGAGCTCTTGGGATAGAGCAGGGGACAAGACATCATCCCTGTCCTCAAGAGGCTTACAAGCTAGAGAGGAAGACAAGAAATCCAAGAATCATGCCAAGAAATGTTAAATCGCAGCCCTAGTAGGAGGCATGCAGAAGAGACTCTTGGGGTCTGGGTGCCTGCTAAGTGGAGTTTGACTTGCAGGCAGGATGGCTCAGCTGGTTGCAGGTCAGGATGAGCCGGGACCAAGAGGCGAGCAGAGCCCAGAGGCCAGGATAAGAAGTGCACTGGGGACCCCCATAGGGGAGGCACAGGGAAGCCGCAGGGTCAGTTTGGCGTTCTTGAAAGATCTCTCTGGAAAATGGGGTGGTGGGAGTGGAAGCAGGGAGACCCAGGAGAAGGTCTGTAGTTGTCTGAGAGAGAAGAGGCTGGCTGGGCGCGAGTGCTGGGTGGGGTGGAGAGAGGCGGGAGATGTAACTGCTGTGGTGCGGGGGCCTTGGCCAAGGAGGGCTGTCAGGGAGCTGGATTGGGGCTTGGTAATTGGAAGACTGGGAATGGGGCCAGTCCTCAAGACTCCAGAAACAGGAGACAGCAGTGGGCTTGGAGGGACGAGGGGTCTGTGGTTTAGACCTGGTGTGGATGTGCCGCAGTCACCAAGCTGCCGGGTGCACAGGTCGGAGTTCAAACTAAGGGAGGCATTGGCCACAGCACCCAAGCACTGGCAAGTAGGTTTGCTCCTGCTTCATGCACACAGGGCCCTGAGCTGTCCAGGAGAGGTGACCCCAGGCTGGGACAACTAGGGAAGGTTTTCTGGAGGAGGCAAGGCAGAAGCAGGGCTTTGAGTGATGGGAAGGATTCGAGGAAGGACAAGGGTACGGCAGGTGGCACACAGAGGCACAGGAACAGGAAAGAGCCCAGTACCCCCCCCCCGCCAGAATTCCAGGACCTGAGTGTACGCGTGCGTGTGGACACACTGGTGGGCATTTCTGAAGATAAAACTCAGCAAGGGACATGGGGGCAGGAAAGATGGTGGAATGCGATGGACAGCAATGCCCTGGGCTCCTGTATGACTGCACCTCTGGTGTGACTCTACATCGTGTACAACCAGAGAAGTGAAATGTTGTGCTCCGTTTGTGTACAATGAATCTCAGTGCATTCTGCTGTCATGTAGACCTAATTAGAATAAATACATTTAAAAATAAAAACTCATCAAGGAACCCCCAGCACTCCTCTGGATCTGCAAACTCAAACTCTGAGGCCATGCCAGCCTCTTCTCCCATCTGCCTCCTCTAGCCTCCCCTCCCCCTCCCACTGCACTGAACCCCCTGGGGATCAGGAAGACCTGGGGATACCTGCAGACTGGGCAGCAGAACCCGGTGGCAGAACCCAGTGGCCAGCCCTTGAGCTGTTCCTTCCTCAACTCAGGTGTGGCAACTCTGCTTTTATCTGCTTTATGCATTGAGCTGCCACATTGCACAGCACCAGGAGCAACCTAGATGTCCATCAGTGCAGAGAACCGGTAAATAAACCATGGATTATTCCTACAGGGGACCAATACACAGCAGTGAAAACGAGGGGACTAGAGCTGTGGGAACAAAGCACACAGACACATTGAGGGGGTAGAGTAGGAGGCACAGAGACTCAGAGTGACGCTCTGGATGGAAAGTCAAAAAACATAAGACGATACAGCTTGAGCATGCGCACCAGAGGAAAGGTATAAAAATGTGCATGAAGATGGTAAACAGCCGACTTTGAAGGAAGTTTACCTCTGGGAGGCAAGGAAGGGGAATGCGGCCCAGGAGGGGGGTCGGGGGGCCTCAAAGTTCCCTGTGATGTCCTATTGCTAAAGCCACCTGCTGGGCACATGAGCATTTGCTACATAAATATATATTTGAGATAATTTTTGATAACTAGTGATCTAGAGGGAAGAATCTTGAGAGAGAGAGAGAGACAGGGATGAGTCAAGCACATACTCAACCACAAACGTTGATAAGACCTATAAAGAAAATGAATAAGCTTCAGCGCCAGAGAATGACAGAAGACCTGGATAGGGCAGCCAGGGAAAGTATCTTAAAGAAGATAAGAAGGTGTTAGCTAGCCTTTTCGGGGATGAAGAGAAGGTGCAGCGTGAGCAAAGGTCCTGAGGTGGGCAAGCACAGAGAGCTGGTGTCTTGGAGGAAGTGTAGCTGGAGAGCAGCAGGCCAGTGAAGGAGGGCAGCGAGGCCTGGCCTGAGAGGAAGAGGGCGGTGTGCAGAAAGGGATGCGGAGCAGCAGAGCGTGGGCATGCTGCGTGTGCTCAGGACGTGCTTGCAGCCTTCAACCAACCGTGCATCCATGAGCAAGGTGACAGATGGACATCTGAGGCAGAAAGAGGGCTGGGAGCCCCCAGCAGCCACCAAAGAACCCCCGCGTATCTGGACTATGGTTGTTCCACTCTTGGCTTCCTCCCTGATTGCACGTCCGTACCTTTTACATTGCTACTTCTGGGAGCCCTGCCACTGTGACTCTGCCCTGACATCGCTCAGCCATGTGACTTGCTTTGGTCAACAGGTTGAGAGCCGAGGTGCAGCCAGCAGAGATTCACAAAGCCCTTGTGTGGTGGGGCTTCCCGCACCTGCGCCTCTGCCATCTTGCCACAGGCCACGCCCAGCCCTGTCTCCCTGCCCAGGAGCAGGAGGGAGCCGAGGAGCTGACCCACACTTGCAAGCTGATCAGTGTTTCCTGTTCACCAAGGAGACTTGTCTGGCTGCTCTGAATGCAGCATCGGCTCTTTGCTCTCGAGGTGCCTCTGGATGCTGGGCCTCTCTCGCCTGGACCCGAGTTCAGCCGTAGGAGAGCAGGGTGAAGCCAGGATTCTGGTCTTGGTCTGCGGGCACCTCACTCCAGGCACCTGGCGACCCCTTCCCCACAGGGGCCATGGTGTCCCCATCCATTTAACCAGACATCTGGGCCTGATCGCTAAGGACCACATCTGGAGCTATGTGTCCACGTATGACTGTGGTCGTCTTTAGCTTAAACCCTTGATGGCGCCCATGGCCTCCAAGGAGAAGGCAGAGGCCCCTGGCTGCTCTCAAGGCTCTGCCTGGCTCTCCCCCCGCCCACCTCTGCAGCTCGGCCCCTCGCCTCGCTCTGCTTCAGCCCTGGCTTATCGTGTCCAATGTCCTTATCACGCTGTGCCTGTCCATGCCTCTTGGCTTTTGCACTGGCTATGCTGTCTGTTTGCAAAGCCTGCCACCACATTTCTCTGCTTTGTGAATTCCTATGTATGGGGTAGGTCTTGATTTTAACTAAACATGCATTGAGCTCCTACTGTATGCCAGGCACCATGATGAGCCCTATATATGTGTGTGTGTGTTCTAATTTCATCTTCCCAGCAAGGGATGTGTTATTGTCATTTCCATTTAAATTATGAATAAATAGTGGCTCAGAGAAGTAAATTAACTGGCCCAAGGTGACACAGCCAGGAACCAAGACACAAATCCAGGCAGTTGGACTCCCAGCCAACAGGGAAATATACAACAGATTTGAATGTAGTTCTGTTTGCAGAGCTTCTGTTTTGTTTGTTTGTTTGTTTGTTTACCATTTGGGGCCTCCCCTGCTTGCAGAATTCCTTGCAAGTGCATGGACTGTATTCATTCAACCCATGAACATCCTGCTGTGTGCCAGGCACTGTGCCCAGTTCTGCCTGAGCTGCCACTTCCTGGGTCCTCAGACCAGTCCTAGTAGGTTATAGATGCTATAGATGAGGACAACTGAGGCTTAGAAGAGGGAAGTGATTGGCTTAAGATCACATTGACAGTAAGTGGGGAAGTTGGGACATGCCCAGCCAGTCAGATGCCTAGCCCAAACTGGACCTCTCGGCCACACAGACCCTCAGTTGGTTAGAAGCTTCAAAGTCCAGGCCAGGCACCGTGTCAGGATGCCAAATGGCAGGATCCCAAGGGATCCCAGGATTCATGGCTCTGGCCTGTCCATCTGCCCCAGCCCTAGGGGCTTCAGGGCTGACCACCCAGAATCCAATGCAGCTTGGACAGAAGTCAGGAGCTTGACGACCCGTGTGCACCTGCTGCAGCTGCCAGCCCACCCACCGACCCCAACCCCCACCCCATTTCTTGGGCCTCAGGCTCTGAATCCAAACAAACACAAAGCCAAATGACTTTCACTCTGTCCCTTCCAACTGAGTGATTTTGGAGGAGAATAAATACTGAAGCCACTGGCATGAATAGAAATTAATATAGAACTGTGCTAACTGCACAGGGATGTTTTTTAAAAAGAAAAAATTCTCAATTTAAAATCTCAACACAAATAGACTCTTATAAGGTCAAATGAAAGATAAATGCCTCAGGAAAGCAAAGAAGTCATCATTTGGATTGAAACCTCTCTCTCTTACCTCCTCTGCCTCTCTTTATTCTGTCTCCATCAGTCATTCCTCCTACCCCAGCCTTTCCTTTCTTCCTATCTGTCTTGCTCTTTCCATCTCTGTGTTTGTACCCAGGAGTCACCCACTTTGACCTTTGTGGTAGAATTTCAACCCAAGAGAGTAGCATGACCTTGGACAAGTCATTTCCTAGCTTCGGGTTTCTCTGTCTGATCCTCACACTAGGAAGGGTCATTAGTCCTTTGGGAGGGATGCTCATCAGAGCCAGAGAGTCTTTCATGAAGGAAACTGATGTTTCTAACCAGGGATGGGCAATCTCGTCCACCCTCTGTGTTCAGGCCTGGAGGGTGAGCAAAGATTGGAGTAGCCACATCTGGTTATGGGGAGAGGCCCAGGCATCAGCGTGGTGAGTGATCTTGTGACCTTGGCCCTATTACCATCAGGCTGATTCAGCCCAGGGTTGCCCTAAGAAGATGGTATGACTTAAAACAAAGGAGAAGCTGAGTGGTGTGCAGGGCCTGGTGAACAGGAGGCACTTCAAAGGGGAAATAAGATCCACATGAAAAATTTAAATTAAAGCCAGATAGGTTGTGACTACTAGAAGGAAGAGCTCCTCAACACCTGAGTAGGAGCAGAACCTGGGGGAGGAACGACTGGGATGGGAGGTGCTCGGTGGGATCTGTTTTAAGGGAAGGGACTGCATCTTTCTCAGTCATGGTTGTCTCGCCAGGGCCCAACAGAGGGTCTAGTGCCATCCGTACAAATTCAAAGACTGACTTCATGAGTGAGTGGATTTCTTTCCTGGAGCCCCTAAGACCAGACTAGACGCCATTTTCCCCAGAGCACAGAGACTTGCTGCAACCTGCACTCAGCAGCTGCTGCCTGAATATCAAATATGTGAGTTTTCCAGCTGTGGAGGCTGCTGCTACTCCCTGGGCATCTCTTGCAGATCACGTGGACAGGGTACGACAACGGGCTTCTCCAGGGTGGAGAGGAACGGGGCACCTGAAGAACACTTTGCCAAGTAGCACATCTCTGCCCGGACTGTCTGAAACATTCTGGAGATGGAGGCTGGGTTGAAAGAATCACAGGAGCCCAAGTCTCACCTCCTTCCAAGGGGCTGTCAGCCATGGGACCAAGAGGACAAAGCAGGAACAATGCTTGGACTGTAGCTAAGAATTTCTCAGCCCAGTAGGGCACTTGATGAGGAGTCAAGAGTTCTGTTTTCTTTTTTCTTTCTTTCTCTTTATTTTGTTGCTTTCTTCCTGTGATGCTGGCAATGGAACCCAGGGCCTTGTGCATGCTAGCTAGGCGAGCACTCTGCCACGGAGCTGTATTTCCAGCCCTGAGACTCCGAGTGTCTGAACTCAAGTCACAGCAAGAACACTAAGAAATTACCCCGGATCCTTCTAACCCACAAGAACTGCCTCCAGGAGAGAGGCTTGGGGATGGAGATCAGAATTCAGGGTGCTTATCAGAGTGTGCTCTTAGGGTCAGCACCTTTGGGCGGGGAGGGAAGGACATGGAGCTGAGCAGAGGGAGAAGTACAGCTGTGTCCTGGCCTCAGCAGAGGCCTCTGCCAACCCTACAGGTGTCTCTGAAGCTGGGATGGCGTTCTAGACTCGTCCAGTACTGGGGCTGGCTTCATGCTGGCGTATCAACCCGTTACTGGGTGCATGCTGTCCCAGAAGAGGTGTCACCTTGAGTGAAGCAGCTCTCTTCACTCCCCATAGCTGGTGGAATAAGTCCATTAGTTCCCAAGGGAGATCTAGGTGGGCCTCTCGGCACCCACCACGACATGTTTCTCCCTTTAACACTAATCCCTGTTGCAGTCCTACAAACGATAGTATTGTCATCCAGGTTTGCAGACGAGAAAACAAATTTGGGGGAGTTGATCAACTTGCTCAGCCACATGGCTAGTAACTACTAGCTGTGGGATTGAGTCTAACCCAGGTCTTTTTTTTGCTCTTATTCTTTCCTGTGTCAATTCTACCTCACTTCCCTGGACTCCTTCATCCCCTGCCCCCCGATTCCACCTGTTTGTGCTCAGAATTTTGACAAGTAGTTTGTCCTCATCTCCATGAGACTTCCCTCCACCTGTAGAAAGAGGAGGTTGAATTATATCCGAGTGTTACAGTTTGGATCTAGAATGTCCCCAAAGGCTCCTGTGTTAAAGTCAACCACGGCTGGTGGTTCTGCTGAGAAGTGGTGGGAACCTCAGGAGGCAGGGCCTGGGTGGAGGAAGTAGGCCAGGGAGGAACCTGCCCTGGAGGCCATGTTGGGATCTCGGCCCCTCCCTCACCTCTCTGTGCCTGACCAGCTTTGCTCCATCACCTGCTCCCCGCCATGCTGTTCTGCCTTGCCACAGGCACAAGCCACGAGGCCAAGTGACTATAGTGTGAAAACTCTAAAAGGTGAATCAAAAAATACTTACTCCTCCTAACTGTCAGGTATTTTGTCACAGTGATGAAAAACTGACTAACACACTGAGATTCTTAACCGGGGGACACTGGACCCCATGAGATAGGCTAACGGATATAGGAACAAAATTTGGGGTTTATAACATGTTTTCTGGCTAGAGAGTCTGTGAGATTGTTTATATCTGAAAAGGTTCATGACTTCCGAAAGAGGTTGAGGCATAGCAGTTCAGATGGCCGAGCGTCCTCTTCAACACACCCTTGCCGGGATTCTGCACCCTGGAGAGCTGAAAGAACATGGGCAGAGACAAGGCCATTCAGCACCACTGACAGAGCCACGGCCTGTGGACTTGAGCAGCAAAGGTCCAGTTTTTTGCAGGGACCTAAAGAGTGGCTGATGGAAAATCCTTGAGTGCCCAGAACCACTGGATTGGGAAGTCAGAATGTGTAATACACAGATGGCTTGCCCTCCCTCCTCTCTTTTGTATGAAAGAGTCCCAAATGTTGCAATTGTCCTCACAGTGACATTTCCCCCATCCTGGGGGCCTCCCATCCCTCTCCCCCCAACAGTGACGAAGAGGGTATGGAGCTGGGCAGTGGAGTACCCTGGTGACAGATTAGCGCTGCCAACCACCGACACAAAACCATTTGGTGTGGGGAAATGATAGATGCTAACACTCATTTTAAACACAGGCAACTGAATTCCTGCAGACAGGCGCCACGGTTGGAATTTAGGGCACAGCTGCTAGGTTCAGATAAGGTGCAGAATCAGCCCAGCATACCGCGATGTTACTTAATAATGAAAATGTGGTGATTGATGCTGCTGTCTTGAGGATATAACCTCCCCATTTGGAGGTTTTCAGCTCCCAAATCATCCATTCCACCGTTTTTTCTTGCTTGCTTTTTTTGGAAAGGCGATGTGAAGGGGGTGATGGATAAAGGATTGGAGGGGCTGGTAACAGGAAGCTCATGATCCTAAAGAATTAAAAAAAAAAAAAAAAAGTCCAACGAGCTTAGTTTGAAAGAATCCAATTCTGGCAAGCTCACCTGGAAAACAAGTTCAACATGAAAAACGGTGTTATGGTTACTTTCAATATTTTTATGGTCAAGGACTTCTTTACTACCCCATCTCCATTTCTATGATGTCACGAAGAGCCAATCAAAATTTTGGATAGGGAACTTCAACTCCCACCTCTCTCTGAGCTCCAGGAGAGACTGGTCATTTATCCTCCGCCTCCTGAACAGCGCCCCCTGGAGGAAAGCCTCAAGTTCACCCTGCTGGAAACAGTGCGGATCAGAACACCCAAACCTGCGCCTTTTTCTCACCTAGGCAAGTGTCAAGGCACCTGGGATTGTCCCAGACTCCTCCTCCTCTCCCATGCCCAGCACCCCAAACCTGCCACCTTCACCTCCCAAGTTGTTCTCTCTTGAATTTAGCTCCCTTTCTTTATTCTCGCAGCCTTAGGTTACAGCCTCATCCCCTCTCCTGCACGCGGCCTCCTGAACTCCAGCCTTTCCCTCCAATCCGTCTTCCATCCGGGCCACCAGAGCCATTTCTCTACACAGAAACATACCAAGTCACTTCTCCACTTAAAAGCCAACAGTGGCGACAGTGGCGTTCACCAACCTACAGAGCAAACTGGCCTTCCCTCACCTTCACAGCCCGGTCGGAACCTCAGTGGCATTCACGGAATCGTTGCAGCCCCGTGACACACACGCTTGTTTCTGGCTCTTAGCCCCCGTGCTGTGCGCGCTGCTCCCTCTTGCACACCCCTTCTGCTGGGTCCTTCCCGAAGGCATTCCTTTCCCAAGACTCCAGTGTTTTCCCTGTTGAGATGACTTCCTTCCCCTCCTCCCCAGCTCCTGACAATGCTGATTTCTCTTTCTTATCTTATTACAATGACTGTCACACTTTATCACAGCGATAGGTCGGTCGTTGTCACTGCCTCACTCGCTAGAACTGGGTTCAAATCCCTGTTTCGCTACTTACCAACTGTGACGTTGAGGAGGTCTTGTGTTCCCCCTGAACCTCAGTTTCTTCTTCTACAATGTGAGGAGGCTCTGGAACATGGTAGGAACTTAATTCATTCCCTAGTATGGCAAGATCAGTAACCCAAAGTCCACAGGTTTGAGAATTGCCTGTCTCAGATGGGGGTCCTAGGCACAGAGCCCGAAAGGGACTCTATGCGTAAGATTTACTAAAGAAATGCTCTTAAGAAAAGCCAGTGAAGGAGAGGGTGGGGGGGCGGGGGGGCAAGTGAGGGTGTTGTTTCCAGGAGTCTATCCATGTTCTGATCCAAAGGGGCTCTGGAGCATGAACTGCACCCCAGAATTGCCCTGACTCGCCAGCCATCACTGCCCATGGGCTGCTTCAGGGAAGGAGGAGCAACCTCCCAGAAGAGGTGGCCCAGGCCCGCTGAGACCAATTCTTCAGAGGAAAGAGTGGCTGTTGAGGGACCTTCAATTCTACTTTTGCAGGGGATGGGGGCCTTTGCCCGAGGAAGGGGTCTGGATGCAGGGTCAGCAAGATCCACTGGTCGTGGGAAGGTCTCTGCTTTAAAGGGGCTGGGGAGTTCTCTGAACAGAACGAAGGCAGAGTCCAGACTTCAAGCTAGCTCAGGCTTCATTCATTCAATAGTTCATGTAGTCATTCAAAAGGTGTTTGTTGAGCATCTACTGTGTTCCAGGGACTTCGTAGACCCTGGAAATACACTGAAGGGAAAAAAAATGGTGCCCTTAGGGACCTTATAGTCTACTGGGGTTGAAAAATGCTCATCAGTGAGTTGTCTTCAAAGACAAAGGTCTCTATAAAAAAGAGAACTCAGGTTTCTGAGGATATATAACAAAAGGACCCAGGTCAGCCTAGGCAGCTAAGGAGGGCTTTGTAGAGGAATAGACCCTTGAGCAAAGATCTGAAGGATGTTTACTGGTGAAAGGGGGCTGTAGGTAGATAGGGAAGGAGAGGTGTGTGATTCTCCTGCCACTTCTTTATTGAAGTTTTCCTAAAATGTCAGTCTTATTATCTTGTTATCAGTCATTTACATGTGAGTATAAGTGAGATTTTAATTGTTTTCGGGGAGTAGAGTATATTGAAGGGGAAAGAAGAAAAAGCCTGTGGGTATGGAATGCTTTGCAGGAAAGGCCTCCACCAACAGAAAATGGAACTTGGGAAGGGAAGGAAGCAAGGACTTAGAAAAGCCTGCTGATTTTGCACCTTGAAGCTACTGGGCACACTTGTGGAACCTCTCTCCCTCTCACAGGCATTGGAACCTGGTGGGAAGAAGCTTGGCTTAAAGCCACCAGTGTCCAGGATCTCCAGAGGTAGCAGTGCTCATGTGACATGATATAAACTCCTCTTTTCTACTGTCCATGGCACCTGGTCACAGCCTGAGTTCCCACCATTAACATCTCAAAGTCCGGGCTGGGGTTGGAGCTCCATTCTCCTGGCTCTCTTCTGACCTTGAACTTGTTCCTTCCTTTCTCTAGACATAAGTTTAGGGGTTGAATTCAACTCCCCTGAGTCCCCTGCAGCCAGAGCTCTCTATGTGTCTCTTCCCCCAAATTGTTAACTGATTAGTGCTGCAAACTCAAGATGGTGATTTGAAGACCCCCAAGAGGTCTGGGGACTGCCTGAGCATCTGGAACCCAGGCTGAGCCCCTTCCTGGTCCTCTGGCTGGGGAAGACTGTGGCCCACAAGTCAGGAGGGAGAAGGGCACTGTAAGAGGCCCTCAGCCCCTGTGGCCCTTTAAACACTGCCGAAATGACTCCTGCTCACCAGATTGCTGCCTGTGGCTGTCAGACACGCGTCAAGGTCAGGGGTGTGCCTCTGCCCCAGACAGAGCAATAATGGCTTCTAATGGACTGTAAACAGGTGAGGTGCTGCAAAGATGCGGCTGCTGCTGCTGGAAAAATGAGTGCTCCTTTCTCCTTAACCCTTTCCTGGATTCTGTTTGTGCTGTTAGTACAATAGCTCCAAACACGGCCTTGTCCAAACGTTCTCTTGCCTGGTGTCTCCTCTACCCTTGACAACAGGTGAAGGTTATGGTTGTGTACTTTATAGATGGGGAAACTGAGGCCTGGAGAGGAGGAGGGACTTGTCTAGAGTCTCAGCGCAAGGATATGACCCAGCCAGGACTTTCTCCTAAGGTTTGTGTGATCTAATAACCCAGGCTGCTAACCACTGCTCTAACTTGCCCACCGCCCACTGATGATTTGCATTGAATTTTGCTAGGAGGAGCAAGAGAAATAAAAAGTGACCTTGGAATTCAGAGGTCTACAGGGAAAAGTGAAGACCTTTGAATCATGCTGACCTGAGATAAAATCCTGATTTGCCTTTTACTTGCTGCGTGATCTGGGGCCCATTCATTAACCTCTCTGAGCCCATTTCCTCATTTCTAAAATGCAGTAAGATTTTAAAGTAGGATAACGGTGCGGATTGAAAGAAATGCGGTGCATGAAATGTCTGGCACAGAGGTCTGTCCTCTACCCCTGCCTGACCTCCCAGATGTCTAAGGCTGCTTAGAGGATGTCATCTTAGCACTGGGGATACCAAATGGAAAGCAGTGACCCAGGTCCCCACACCTGTGCCTCCTGCGGAAACGCTCAGGGACGCTGTTCTCAAGGTCATGGTGCACCAGACATCAGAGAAGGGGCCCCTCCCTACCTCCCCCAGTCCTGGGCTGTGGGTGGGGGAAGACAGTGCCATAAATAAGGCCAATGAGGAGCAGTCATTCTGGCCACTAGCTGTTTCCTGTGGTGCTGCTACTTTTAGTGCCACCACCATGGTGACCAAGGCAGAGGAGGTCGGTGGCTCCTCCTGCAGCCATTTTTTTTTTTTTTTTTTGAGCCTACCAGGCAGTAGGGTAAGGGAGTGTGGGCAAGGGCGGGTGGGGAGGAGGCACTGGAACCTCTGCCTGTCCCCAGCGGCCTCCCCAGCTGCCCTGACACCCTTCTCCTCAGTGCTGCCCCCAGAAGAAGAAATGCTGTTAATGCTCACCTTCCTCCAGTGGACCCGAGAGGAGGGGCTGTGGACCTCTAGTGTAGACTTGGACCCACCTGAGGTCCTTGTTCATCTCTTGTCCTTCCCTCGACTCCGTTTCTTTCCATAACCCTTCACCACCTGACACGCCTGATAATCTATTCACTTATTTTTTGTTCTTTCTTTGTCTGCAACAAGGTCTCCCCTCATTGGACACCCCAAGTGTCTGTTTCCCTTATGCTCCGTCCTCAGCCTATAAAATAGGGTCCAGAACATAGTAGGTGCTTAATAAATTGTGGAATGTATTCAGCTAGTCTTTGTTATCTCATGTTTCTATCAAAACCCTCTGATGCTGATAAATAGACCAACCCATTCTGGGCACTGGTTAAGTGCGTATGGAATCTGAATGAATCACAAGGGGGACCCATAGCCAAGCCATGCGGCAGGAAAGCTGTGCTTAGGGACTCTGGAGCCTCCATGCCTGGGCTCAGTTGGTCTGTGAGTTTCCTGAAACTCGACACCTCCATTCCTTCTGTGAGCTGTGCTGGTTCAAACAGGACCAGGCTCATTGATGAACGGCCACCGTGGATCCATCATCCTACGACTCAACTTGCAAAAGCACGTGCTCTCTTGGAGCCAGGAAGCTGTGGGGAGGAGCAGGAGATCCAGGGAAGGTCAAGGGCATGGTCCCAGAGGACGCAGCACATGAGATGTTCCTGCTGGAGGAACAGCAGGAGCAATGCACCAAGGCGGGGTGTCAGCAGGTGATAGTACGCACATGCACGTGTGTGCTTGAGTGTGCGTGTGTGCGTGTGCAGGAGCACGTGTGTATGTATGTGCACCGTGGGTTTGTGCATGCATGTGAGTGAGCAGGTGTGCATGTGACTGCGTGTACACCCAGGCGCGTGTGCATGCTCCAGCATGTATGCTTGTACACGTGTTGATGCATGTCTAGGTGTGTGTGTTCGTGTTCAAAAGTGTGTACACATTACTGACTGTGTGTGGGTATGTATGTGCTAAAGAGTGTGTTTGCACGCTGTGTGTGTGCCTATGTGAATGCACGTGGGCCTGCATTCTGTGCATGTGTGTGCCCATACATTCCTGTGTATACCTGCACACACATGGGCCTATGTGCATGATCACATGTGTGTTTTGTGCATGTAAACATTTTGTGTTTGCACACCTCTGTGTGTGCACACATGTGCTCATGTTCATTATGCATGTTTGCATATATGTGCACCTGTGTGCTTGTGCCCACATGTGCATGTTTGGTGTGTGTGCTTGTGCATGTGTGTGCATGTGTATATTACATGTATATGTCTGCTCAGTCTTTTGCACATGTGTGCAAGTGTGTGAGTTCCTCACATACACGGGTGGTCTTGTATTTTCATGTGCATATGTGTGTGCCTGCTGGTGTCTCTGGGTGTGCATGTGCATGCATGTTCTTGTTCATGTGTGTGCCTGTGAATGCATGTACAGGTGAGTGTGCACATGTGTGCATCTGTGTGTGGCTATTTGATTGTTGTGTTCACACATGTGAATCTGTTCACAAGTGTTTGCCTGTGCCTGTGTGTGCATGTGATCATGCATGTGCAGATGTGTATGTACTCATGCATGTGTGTGCGTGTGTGTTCCTGTGTTTTTGCCTGTGTGCATCTATGTGCACATGCTATGTGTGCAGCATGCTTTCGTGTATGCTTACTTATGTGTGTTTGGTGTTTGTTCCCATCTGTGTACTTGTTTATATGTGCCTTGCGCGCTTGTGTGTGTGTGAGATCGTGTGTGTGGTCACATGTGTATGTGTATCCATACCTGTTCATGTGCACTGTGAATGAGGATGCAAGCATGTGTGCACACATGCATGCTAACATGTGCCTTTGCATGTGTGTCTCTTGATGCAAGTGTGTGCCCTTGTGGGCATGTGTGAATTTGTGCATGTCAGTGAGTGTGTACATGCATGTGTGCATATGTGAGTGCCCGTGTGTGTGTGCCTGACTGTATGCATGTGTGTTTGGCTGTGTATGTGTGTGTGTGTGTGTCAGACCCTCCCACTCATAGAAAGAATGGCCTCTTCTTCCCGGGCAGCAGTGAGAATTCTCTGTGAAGCCTCCAGAAGGCGCCTGGTAGCAGAGAGGGGCTCTCTAGGCTCCTTTCTTTCTGCCACCCCTTTCCTTAGTGCTCCAGGGAGGTCTGCTCTGTTTCCAGCTCTCGGCTCCGGGTTGTGTGGCCCATGAGCGCACCATCACCACCCTACAGACAGGACTCACAGGTGACACAGCCCCTCGTGCCCCATCGTCTCCCTACTGCTCTGCACTGCGGGGGTGATGAGTTCCTTTGTGTGGATGAGGACATGGGGTCCAGAGAAGTGAGTCGATTCTCCTGAGGTCACCTGGCATTCGTGCCCAGCACTACCTGCATCTCGGCCCAAGGTGTTTCCCCTGCAGACGAGCCACTCCACGCGCGTGGATGTCCCCCAGGCGAGTCCACGTTCCCTGAGCCAGTTCTCTGAAGCACCCCCACACACATGGGGTGAGCAGGCAGACAGTGCCCTCTGGACCGTGGGACTTGCTGAGGCCGACTGTGTGCCACGCCCCCCTCGTTTCTTCTCCTTGGTCTTCAGGATGGATGCTGTGAGCTGGGGTCCATCCTCTTCCTTTCACAGATGCGAAACCAGGCTCAAAGATATGCCAGCTCAGGGGGGACCAAGGTGGGGGTCCAGGCCACGGCTGCCTGATGGCATCGCCAAGCTGCCTTCAGGGGGGCCGCGGCCAGGCTAGCGGGAATGCCATGACCAGTGAGACCTTGCCCGGGGAAGGTCTCTGACTGGGTCCTGGCCCAGTGTCCATGCATCGTGACCAGGGGTTTCCCTTCTGTCCTTGGACCCCACTTCTGTCAAGTGTTCTCGTCAACCTTCCTTTGGCTTCTCCAAGCACAGGAAGGACCTCAGGGCAGCTGTCACGTCAAGGTCCTGCTTGGGCACCTGGAGTGGGGCTTGGAGGTAAGATTCAATCAAGAGCCAGGCTCTGTTCAACAGCCACAGATCCAGCCAGTTTCTCTTGGTTCTAACGCAAGCTGTCATGCTGCTGATGGCCCACTGACTCCTTCCAGGGACAGGGGACAGGGAGGCGAGGTACAGAATGCTTAGTGCCTGGCTTGAGCAAATAGAGTTCAAACCTCCATGTCTGAATGCCCGTGTTACAGATTGGGATGCTGAGGCTCAGAGAATTGAAGTGGTCAATCCAGATAATCTGAGTCCAGGGTCTGGGATGCTCTTGTCTCACATCTGAACGTCCAGGACAATGGAACCCTCAGGGCCTGTGGAGTGGAACGTTCCAGCCTGACGTTTCAGCTCAGCTTCACTATTGGTTAGTTTTTTGGTCCAGGGAAAGTGACTTTCCCTTTGAGTCTTAGTTTCCTGACCCGTAAATTGTGTGTTATTATGAAGTCACGAGAAGCCAAATGGTAATGAGTACTAAGTGCGGGTGTGTGATAGGTGCTCAGTAAAGTAGCTTCAGCTATGGCTTGCCCCTCTGTCAACCAGGAGGGGACACTAGAGGAGCTCCTAATGGGGGATCAAGGCCAACCCTTAGCTGTATGAGAGCTGTTGAGGTGGTTCAGGTGTCCTTAAGCCACCTTGGGCAGGTTCCCAGCATTCCTACCTGGGCCAGCAGCCTGCAAAGGGAGAGGGTCAGCCTAGGGGGGTGGTTTGCAGGAGGGGACCCACGAGAGGGTGACCTGCAGGGAGAGGGTACTGGAGATGGGCTGGGCTCCAAGCACAGCCAAGTATAGAGGGTGTGGGTGCCGGAAGGGAGGTTCCATGGGAATAGAGGTTTAGAGTAAATGAAGGGACACAGTCCAGAGGCTTTGGCTTGTCCCCAGAGACAGAGTGAGCCTCAGCAAAACCAAGGAAATGTGCATAAAACCGGTGGATTGTATGTCAAAGTTCATCCCTCCCAAATTCCTATGTTGACACTAATCCCAAGGTGACATTAGGAGGTGCAGCCTTAGGAAAGTAATTAGGCGATGAGGGTGGAGACGTTATGCATGGGATTGTGACCTTATAATAAGAGGCCAGAGAGCTGGGTAGCTCCCTTTTACCTGCGAGAGGATACAGCAGTTAAATCTGCAGTCTACAACCTGGAAGACAGTGCTCCCAGAACCTGACCGTGCAGGCATCCTGTGGTTGGACTTCCAGCCTCTGGAACTATGAGAAACAACTCTTGTTATCCGCTACTCAGTCTATGATGCTTTGTTACAACAATCTGAACACACTAAGTCAGGACCCTGGTTGTGACACTGTTTTGCAAGATACCATTGAGGGAACGTGAGTAAAGGGTACATGAATAAAGGGTACAAATCCCCACTGTGTCTCTTTGTCACTTGATGACCCTGGGCACGTCACTTCAACCCTTTCACTCTGTTTTCTTATTCGTAAAATGGTGATAAAATTCAAGCCGTTCAGGACCAAAAGGCAATTAGAGTATGTCTTATGCAAACTGGTTGGTGGCATGCAGACGAGATAGTAATCAGAGGGAAATTCGTGGTCCTGAATGCATTTGTTAAGAAGCAAGATTAAAAAAAGATTTCTGAAAATGAAAAAAAAAGATCATTACAATTACAGTTTTATGGTTAAATTTTGAACATTTTTACACCTTTTTAATCAGATAATAAAATTTTCAAAATAAAATAAAAAGATTGATTAAAAATAAAGAAAGATGTCAAATCAAGATACTAGAAACAAAGCAAAAGAAAGTCCAAAGGAAATAGAAGGAAGAGATTTTTTCTTTTTTAAAAAAAATTGTACATAATTATATATAGTTTCAGGTAGTAGCGGTATCTATTGTTACGGATCTGTCCACGCACACGACATGACTTGGTCAGCTTTATCCCCAGGGCCTCCTCTTCCTTTCCCTCCTCCTTCCCCCTGGTCCCCTCCCTCTGCTCTACTGGTCTCCCAAAGGAAGGATTTAAAAACATTATAAAAGCAGAAATTGATGAATCAGAAAATGAGATGGAGCTCATCCCTACCAGGCAAAGTCGTGGCAAGAATTAGATCTTTCATTCATTTGCTCAAGAAAAATGCATGGCACCTACCATAGTTCAGGCTCCATGCTGGGTGCTAGGGCCGCAAAGGTGAGCCAGACACACAGCCCTGTGCGCACGGGGTTTCCAGCCTCGTGAAAGAGGCAGATGAACAGGAAAACGCAGGACGCTCCCTGCTCCATGAAACCAGCGGGGAAGCAGACGGCACTGTGGGGGCCCAGGTGGGGGCACTGGCCTGTCCTGGGGAGCAAACATGGAGGATGCAAAGGGTTTTCCTAAGACTGTTTCTGGTCCTGAAAAATGCTAAGTACCAGTCTCAGACACAAGAGGAGTCACGCCGAAGCCGAGGGAATGGCAGTGCTCCTGGTGTTTACTGAGTGCCTCCAACAACTCGCTGAGGTCAGGACTCGCCTCATCTCTGTTTTATAGCTGAGGGAATGGAGGCTCAGAGATGTTCATTAACCTTTCCCAGGTCCCTCAGCGGGTTAAGTGAGGGAGTTGAGATCCAACCAGGCGTCTTTGCTGGGGTTTCCTGAAACACAAAGGCAGAGGCCTGTGTCCATTCTTTACGGAGAGGCACAGTCATGGGGTGGGAAGAATGATGGGGGAGGACAGACAGAGGGGGCGAAAGAAATGAAAAGTAAGGCGTTTCTGAAGTGGCCAGGTGCTGGGTCACCAGAGGTGGCGGGGCACAAGCCGTGCAGAACCTCTGTTCTTTGAAATAGTCTGCGCTGTGTGGCTCCTTCCTATCTCACGACTGTCCATGTTCCCAGCTCGCTGCAAGGGGAGCAGTTTTATCTGGCCCTCGTGGGAAGCCACAGGGGAAGCCAGACCCGTACCCTATGCGTGGTGCTTTACCGAAAGCTAGAGTGGTACCGAAAGCCAGAGCCTCCCTCAGCTCGGTGGGACTGTCCGTTGCAGCTTGGCAAGCTTGATGGAGGCTGCACTAGAGGCTGGTCCTCACCTGGGGGAGACTGAGGCCGCTGGGTGAGAGGATGAGGCCAAGGCAGAGGGGATTCTCCAAGAGCAAGAGAGGACAGGTGGGAATGAGCCAATCCGGGAAGGCGCAGAACCTGGGTGTGGGGCACCAGGCCTGTCAGATTCTGGAACTTAAGCACAAGAGGCTGGAGCTGAGGATGGGCGGGTGGAGGCGGGAGCTGAGGCTGGGGAGTAGTGGAGGCTGGAGCTGAGGCTGGGCAGGGGGGAGGGGGAGGTTGGAGTTGGG
>PVHX01000468.1:93546-236791 GCA_004024805.1 Geosciurus inauris | reverse complement strand
GACTCCCCCGACAGAGGGGGCCGGGGGCCTCTGATTGGGGGCGTCCCTGTACCGCCCACGTCCTTTCCTTCCTGCCCCAGGTCCAGGGTGTCAGCGGTGCCCATGACGCCTGCAGCACACATTCTTCAGTGTGACATTGGCACATCACTGGGGGAGTGGAGGGTGACGGAGCGCCATCCGGGGCGGTAATGGCTCCAGCGCCGGGAGGAAAATGACATAAATAATATCCCATTAGAGGCGCGGAGCCGCTCTGCCGAGGCCTTGTTTTGCTGCAACATTATAGGCGTCATAAACAGACTCATCTATTTTCCAGTCCTTACTCTGGCTGAGGTGGGGTGGGGGCGCAGGGGAAGGTGACCGGGGGCTGCAGAGGCAGGGAGGGCAGGGACACGGACACACGCCCTGCCCGGCTGCCGCGGCCCTCCCCAGCCTCAGGTCGCAGACCCGTCCTGGGTCCAGACTTCTGCTGTGACTCTCCTCGCCACCTGGAAGGCCCCCCAGCCTGTCCTGAGAAACCCCAAGGCCTGGCGGCCTCCCCTCCCTGGTCCGCTGTGGTCTCGAGGCCCCTGGCATCCTGGCATGCCAGAGGGCGTCCTGGCCACAGGCAGATCTGGCTAGATCCTGACCCGGCCAGGTTCCTGTGAGCCTCGGTGTCCTCCTGAGAAAGGCAGGGACGATGGCACCTTGTAGGCTTGTGGTAAGAAACACCGTCAGCGAGGCTCAGGAACACAGTTGACTCCATAAGCAGTTGCTCCTCTTGTCCCTTCCGCTTGGAATGTAGAAATTGAGGTCCTTTTCCCTCAGGGGACAGTTGACTTTCCCGTCACTGTCCCTCCTGGAGTCTGGCTTGGGCTCTGTGCATGCAGGTTTTCAGGGCGGCTTTGGCATGTAACTGGAGGAGACCTGGGTCAGGAGTGTGGGGCTCAGGGTCTTGTTCCCCACCCAACACCCATGAGCTGGGTGACTTTGGGCAAGTCCCTTCTCCTCCCTTCTCTGTGCCTCTTATCACCCAAGGGTAAAACCAAAGGTTAAATAGAAGTTTCAACAAAAAGACAGGTGGAGTCCCTCTCGGCTCCCACTCCAGGGTCCCAGGCCAGTACCCCACCTTTCCACCCCGAGGAGGAGGACTCTGGTTTGGGATCAGAGAAATCAGGCTGGGGCCCTGCTCTGTTGTGTGGCTTTAGACAAGAACTGCACATCTCTGCCTCTCAATTTCTTTGTGTGCAAAATAGGGATAATAAGTCCCACTTTTCAGGGCAGGTGTGATAACTTAATGGAAATATTAAGTCAGTGGTGTTTGCTGAGCACTTATTATGTGCCAGGGCTAGTCACTGCTGGGATGCAGCAGTAGTAAGACACTTCTCCCCTTCCCAGAACCCATGGTTTAGTGGGAGAGACAAAGAACATCTTCACGTAAGTAACCAGATAATTACCAACTGTGATGTCGTGAAGAAAAACTAAGATGAAGCCACAGAGATGGGAACTACCGTGCTCCTCAGGAGGGAGGGCTTCCTGGAGGAGGCGGCATGTGGGTGGGGATCTGGTTCTGCTTACTGTTGGCTTGTAAAAAAAAAAAAAGCCGGGTGCGGTGGCACATGCCTATAATTCCAGCACTTAGGGAGGCTGAGACAGGAGAATCCCAAGTTAAAAGCCAGCCTCAGCAACGGCGAGGTGCTAAGCAACTCAGTGAGACCCTGTCTCTACAGAAAACACAAAATAGGGCTGAGGATGTGGCTCAGTGGTCGAGTGCCCCTGAGTTCAATCTCCAGTACACCGCCCCCCAAAATGAAGCTAGTGGCTTAAAACCACGACTGTTTTGTTGCTGTTCATGGTTTCTGTGCATCAGGGGTTCAGAAGGACTCTGTGGAGTAGTTTGACTCAGACTCTTGAGGTCTGGGTCAGATGGTGGCCAAGGCTGGAGAGGCTGGGGCCACCCAGTATCTCTCTCTCTCTCTCTCTCTCTCTCTCTCTCTCTCTGCATCGCTCCTCTGCCTTTTGATCTCTCCATGGAGGCCAGTTTGGCTTCCTTGAGCGTGGGCCCTTGGGACAGCCATGCTGCCCCCATGGTATCTGGGCCCACACAGCCAGTACCCTTGATCTGGCCTCAGAAGAGTTCCAGGGTCACCTCCACTGTACCCCATGGTCACAAGCAATTCATAACCTGTCCCAGATTAAAAGAAGAAGACACAGAGGTCCTGCCTCTCCCTGGGAGGAATGCCAAGGTCATGAGTGGTGGTTGTGATCATCTTTGCCAAATGCAATCTGCCACGAGGCACGGGGGCACTTGCCTATAATCTCAGCAGCTCAGGAGGCTGAGGAAGGAGGATTGTGAGTTTGAGGCCAGCCTCAGCAACTTAGTTTGAGGCCTATCTCAAAGTAAAAAATAAAAAAGGGCTGAGGATGTAGCTCAGGGGTAGAGCATCCCTGGATTCAATCCCCAATACCGGGGGAAAAAAGAAAGAAAAAATGTACATCTGAAGGGTGAATAGGAGTTAAATAGCGGGAGGAGATGGGGACAGGGCTCCACAGGGGGAGAGCTGATGCAGAGGCGCTGGGGAAGGAGGACATCTTGCTCAAGACTGAGGAAGCTCTAGAGACCCAGCAGTGAGTGAGATGAAAGCCAGGAGCTTACCTGCCGGGGGGAAGACAGACAGAAAATACACAAGTCAAGACGCACCATCACTGTGGGCTGTGACAGACGGTTGCTGGGAAGAGGGAGGTTGGGGCTGAGTATTATTTCAGGCTGGCCAGAACTTCCTGAGCAGGTCACCCCTGCACTGGGGTCTGTGGTGGTGGGGAGCTGACCAGCGGTGCACAGGACACAGAGAGCATTTGCACGGGAGGGAGCGGCATGTACAAAGGCCAAGGGGTGGCGGTGTGGTTGGACTGGGTGAGCCCGTGGGAGAGCAAGCGTGGCCTGATGACGGGCAGGGGGAGAGCCCACGTCCTGCACAGCTTGGCAGGGAGCTTGGCTTCATCTCGAAGTGTAACAGGAAGTCAGTGGAGGGTTTAAGCAGAGGGATGATGTGAGCTGGTTTTAAAATAAAGACCCTTTTGGCTGCTGCAGTGTTGGATTCTGGGCACAATACCTGGCTCCCATTCCTGGTGGCGTGACGGACATGCTGTGTGACTGTGGTCACTTCACTTTTCTGAAATGTGGAGAATGGAGTTTAGAGGGACAGGAAAGGAAGCAGGAAGCCGGGGAAAGAGACTTGGCATCGTCTAGGCCAGAGATGATGGTGGCCTGAACTCAGGTGGTCCCAGTGAGAAATGGAAAGGGTCACAGCAGGTTGGGGGTAGCATTGACAGAACCTCATGATAGGCTGGGGAGCGTGAGAAGGAGGACGAGAAAGTGACCCCCATATTTCTGGCAAAGCAAGATCTCATTTTATAGCTCAGAGTAGTTAAGTGACTAGCCAGTGGTCACACAGCATATTCATGGTACCAAGAACAGAAGCCGGGCATCGTGCCCTGAATTCACTATCACCCTCTGGGCCAATCCTGGGCCTGGGGATGCTGCTGCCCTAGGTCTTTGGCCCTCCTCTCCGGGTCTTCCCTCCACTACCTGTCTCTTCCCCTCCCCTCTCTCCTCCCAGGATGCTGCAGGCTCTGGCTGGTGCAGGCCCAGCAGGTGTGCCTCGCCAAGCTGTCGGCATGATGAACGGCTTCCCTTGGCCGAGCAGATAACGGTACACACACAGGTCAGGGGGGGCCATGTAGCCCATCCATCAGGCCGGGTGCGGGCGGAGGGCTGGCACACCCTGGTGCCTGTTATCTGCCACAAATGTGTTTTTCCCCCAAGGTTAACAGGAAGAGTGACGGCCAGGCGCCCGACATCGGCAGGGCCGGTGCTCACTGGAGTCAGCCAGGCCCTCCCTCCCCGGCTCTCCCCAGCCTTCCCCGGGAGCATGGCCTGGCCTCCCGGGCACGGAGTGGCTCCCAGACAGATGCTCAGACCTTGAGCACTGAGTCCTTGAAACTTAGACGTGCAGAGTGCAGGATTCCCTGAGCAGGATTGCACGGTGGGTGAAAGCATGGGCTAGTGGGTATGGGTTCTGCCGCTTCTTCACTGTGTGCTCTAAAGCAAGTAGCCTAACATCTCTGTGCCTTGTGTGGATGGTAATAATGTCCACACCATGGAGGTGGTGGGACTAAAAGGGCTCCTCTGCTTAAAGGGCTCAGAACAGTGCGGGGCGCCTGGTATAGAGGGTTCCTGAAGACATAGGGCCTTGTGTTCTGAGTCTCAGAGATGCAAAAGCTGAACCCTTTGAATCTTCTTAGGGTGGCAGAGTTCAGGATTCCAGACTATTACAGCCACACCTGCAGTGGACGTGTTAAGGGGCAGCAGTAGATGTTAAGGGATTGTCGCACTCCGTAATCTCTGTCACCTGGTCCCCATTTGTTTTACAGGGGCCGTGGATAGTTTCGTAGTTGTAGCTAAGGTGTCCTGCAAATGCAGCATGGGACCTGGACCTGACTCCCAACCAGGTGTTGCCCCACACCAAGGCCTTGAGCAGCGACGGCACAGCCCCTCACAGACCCTGTACACGAGAAAATCTACCTCTCCATCCACCCATCTGTCCACCCATCCATCCATCCATCCACCTGTCCATCTGTCTGTCCATCCATCCATCATCTGTCCATTCGTTTGTCCATCCATCCGTCCATCTGTCCATCCATCCACCTGTCCACCCAGCTGTCCATCTATCCATCCATCTGTCCATCCATCCACCTGTCTGTCCATCCATCCATCCATCTGTTTATCCATCCACTTGTCCGTTCATCTGTCTGTCCATCCACCCACCTGACTGTCCATCCACCCGCCCGCACACTCACTGTCTCACCCGCCCTCAGCCCTCTGTGTGTCCCTCTCTCTCAGCCTCCTCACTCCCACCCACCCACCCATCTTGTACCTCCCACCGCCCGTCACCTGTCCACCCATTTGTATTTGCCCGTCCCTCTTACGTCTCATTGTTCTCTCTTCTCCTCTTCTCTTTCTTCCTTCCTTCCATTTTCTCATCTCTCTGTCCACCCAACACGTCCTGAGCCTGGGTGACAGGAAGGAGTGGCCCATGAGTTGGGGCAGTTCCTACCTCCCAGCAGGACAGAGAAGACGCAGCCGAGCCCACCAGCACGTGAGAAGCCATGTAGAGGGACAGCAAAGGGAACCTGCTCTGCTGGGGCTTCTGGGGCAGCTTCACAGGGAGGCGGCATTTGATCAGGAACTTGAAGGACCCTGTCTTTGTGGCATCACTGGTGGCTATGTGTCTCAGGGAACTGAGGGGAGGTGTTCTGGGGCTGCTTTACATGCCATCTGGTCCAGTGGGGGACCAGTGCTGGGGTTCCTTTTAAGAGCTCTGGATGCTGCAGTCCTTGCTCACAGGCCCCGGGGCTGGGCAGCTCGCTACCACCCAAGGACGAAGGCGTCTGGAGCTTCTGTGCTCCAGGAGCTAAAAGACACAAGGATTCTGTTCAATCCTCATCCCAACTCCCAGGATGTACCTGTCACTGTTACCTGGGGGGAGGGGAGGAGAGGGCAGGTGGCACTCTGACCTTGTGTGTTGGCCTCAAATCCCCGCTGCCCGTTTATCCCCAGTGACTTTCCCTCCCTGAGCCTCAAATCCCCGCTGCCCGTTTATCCCCGGTGACTTTCCCTCCCTGAGACTCGGTGTGCTCCTCCGTGGAATGGAGCGGGCCGTTGGACTGCTTCTCGGGGGATCGTTACAAGGGTTAAATGAGCAAACCCGTTCATGACGCCTAGTAAGTGTTTATTTAATGGTTGCAATCACTATTTTAAGAGATGGTATCCATCAGGGCCACATCAGGCAGCTCAGGGAAATAGCTAGAGTGGTTGGGAAGAGTTGAAAGGAAGAAGAAAGCGAGGTCACTGATTCTCCACAGCGGGAAGATATAGAGACACTACCTACCGATCCTGCCTTTCCAAGGTGTGACCTGTGGACAACTGAGTGCCCAGCATGCGAGTAAGAGGAAGCAGGGGACAGGGCTGAGACTGGAGGGCCGAGAGGAAGTGAAGCTCCAAGAGCCTGGGAGCCGGGGCTGCCCAGGGAGCTGGCACCGCAGCGGGGTCTGCCCTGAGGTCCAGGAAACACGGAGGAGCTGCAGGCTGGAGCCGCTGCCCTAAGGAGAGGAGGCAGGACCTCTGTGTGCTGAGACCTGCGGAGACAGACCAAGGACGGTGGGGCCGCTGAGGACTGTGGAGCCGGAGGATCATCACGAGGTTCCTCCTCGAGACACTCTCCTACAAGGTGCTTCATTTTAAAAAAAGGTTCTTAGGCAACCAAATTTGGAAATGCTGCTTGCAAGAATTGTGTCCTGCAAAGTCTGCCACGTGAAGACCGGGAGCCTCGTGATGGCCGCAAGTCCAGGCTCTGGGCCGGACACGGTCGCCCCAGCTGCCAAACAAACCTGGCAACAGCACGCACTTCATAGGCTCATCTAGTCACGCATTTCATCGACCGCGTCCACACAGGGCGTCAGGCGCTGGGACACCAGGAACAGGACAGGGGTTGTGCCTGCTCTCGAGGAGCCTGCATCTGGGTGGCACAGGGCAGCAGGGTGCTAAGTGATGAATGCTACGTGCCTGGCATAAAGGGTCACCCTTAAAGACTCAGAAGTCCTGCGATCAACGCTTCTTCAGCGCAGGGCTTTCCAAACATCCGTGGCCATGACATCTTCCCCCTTTCCTCCCTAGATCCTGTTCCCAAGCCGTGACTCTCCCTGGTCCATGGAAGATGACTCAGATGTGCGCGGGGTTGGTAGGCGTGGTTACGCTCTCACATCTGGAGACCTAAACACACACATGTCAAGGACCTCCGACAGATAGTAGGATATTAGCAGGGCTTCCAGGAAACAAGAACCCAAATCTTGTTTCACCTTCAAATGGCCACACTCTGTCTTGGCAGCTTGGGCAGCAGAGTCCACTTTGAGGAATTCTTTCTGCAGACTCTGGGAGGTGCTCATTCATTCACTCAGTGAACACTTACGGCGGCTTCCTTCCTTCTCTATCACCCGCCTGGCACTGGGGACACAGACGTCCCCGGCCTATAGAGAGATCCATCTGGCGCAGTGTGCAGGCTCAGGACGTGCCTTGTGCGTTGTGGCAGCTGAGCAGATGCTGTCTCTGGCCATCCAGGAAGAGGGGTGTCAGAGCTGAGTCTGGAAATGTGGATGGAAGTCAGCCAGGAAAGGGAGCCCAAGAAGCCAGGTACTCCAGGAGCCATCCTCGGGGTCACACTGACCTCATGCCTGAGAAGAAGGAAGAGGTGCATGAGGGTGCCCTGGCCACAGTGGTCACTTCTCCACTAGTGTTGGGGGTTTGGAGACCCTGGAAGGAGTGCTGGGCTAATGTCAGGCAGCCCCGGGAGCAAAGCCAGCCCCTCGGCTGTGTGACCTTGTATAATGCTCTGCCCTTCTCTGAGCCTCAGCTGTCTCAAATGATGCTCTGGGCTCAGCTCACCCTGCTGGGCTAATGGAAAGAGCACAGGGGGTGGGGACGATTTGCTCTGTAAACTGTTAAGTGCTGTGTATACTATAAAATCCCATGTATCTGCAGCACATTAGCTACGTGTCTCAGCTCAGGGCCCAGTTCACAATAGGGGTGGAAAGAATGGTGAACCAAATTAGTCTGTCATCTTTTGAGCTCCATTCCTTTGGTTCTTGAAGTCATTTGGGTCCTCTGGATGTCCCTTATTAAAATGCCAACACCCTGAAAGGTGCGGATCCGCGTCAGCTAAAACCTTAGTTAGCGCTGGCACTTTTGTTAGCAGTTAACACCTTTAGTAAGCAGCTGAGTCCTCAGTGGAAATCACCTGACATTCAACTTGGAAAAGAACCTTTAGGAATGGGGTGGGGAGTAGGCGTCCAGGTGGTCTTGGGGCATGAGGAGGAGCAGGAGAAAAAAAGTTTGTCCAGGAGACACATCACTGACAGCTGTTTTGCCAAAGGAAAATCCCCCTGTCTCTCTGCTGTACTCAGCCCCCAACAGTAGCAACCTGAGTCGTCTCTGTCTCCTTTCCCAGCTGAGAGGCCCTGGGCAAGCTCTGCCCCCGTGTACCTGTTTCCTCCTCTATTAAATGGGGCCATATCTTTTGGAGTCACTGTGTCTAATGCCATGTTTCCAAACTCTCTGTGTATTTGTAGATGGTATATAAACATTTTTGCATTTTAATAACCTTTGTATCTGTCAGCTTCAGCAAAGTTAGGCTGAGGTAACAAGTGACCCTCCCTCAAATCTCGAAGGTCTTCAACCGTAGGACTTATTCTTGCTCCTGCTGCCTGCTAATCATGACCTGCGTGGATTCTCCTCCACACCCCTGTTCTGAGAACTACACTCCAGGCGTGGCCCCTACCTACCATGTGACAGTCACCTTGGCAGCAGAAAGAACAAGGCAGACCCCCAGGATGCTCTTAAAGCATTCAGGTGGAAGTGGTATCAGCAGTGCTGCTTGGCATTTCATTAGCCAAAGCAGGTCGCAAGGCCATCAGGTGGTAAGCACAGCCCTTTGCAGAGACGCCCAGTAAGTGGCACAATCGAGGGCAACGTGTCCTTTAAGCTGCACTAAAAAAACGTGGACCTGTGCACGTGTAAGTCACATAGAAGGAGAGAATGATACAGAGTATGCGTGACCGGCGTCTCTGGGCAAAGGGGGTGGGTTTTCTTTGTGACTTGTCTGTAAAGTTCACAATTGCGTTAAAGTGGTTTCCTGTAGACGCAGGATGCCATGGATCTGATCGTTCTGGGTGATGCAAATAGAGAATAAACGCCCGCTGGGCTCATTTGGAGAGCATCCGGGACCGTGGTGCCAGGTGGGACGTTTGAGTGAGCCTGGGTGATGGTGTGCAGCGTCCATGACCTTCCTCACACCTCACCAGGGGTCCCCTGGCTGGCAGCCCTCTCCTCTTTCATTCATCCCACACTTATTTATTGAGCACATACTGTCCCCTGACACAGACAGATGCCCTTGGCTGTACCTTAGTTGACCTCTGGCCCCTTGAGGGCCACCTGAAAACTGCTACCCACTCTCGTGTGATCAGGCCTCTCGCCCTCTGCCTGACGCTCCTTTCTGCGGTGGCCCTGGGGTTTCTGAGGTTCTTCCCACCTTGTGCCCCTGCTGATCGCCCGGTGCTGTGCTTGCTGCTCATTCTCCCAGTCTGTGGGGCTAAGAGAGGCCCTCTGATCTGAGTGGAGAGGGGTTCTATTTATTTATTTACTTATTTGCTTGTTTGTTTTTGGTACTAGGGATTGAACCCAGGGGTGCTTAAGCACTGAGTCACATCCCCTAGCCCTCCCCCCTTTTTTAAAATTTGAGACAGGCTCTCACTGAGTTGCTTCGGGTCTCGCTAAATGGCTGAGGCTGGCCTCAAACTTGCCATCCTCCTGCCTCAACCTCCCAAGCCACTGGGATTACAGGCCTGCACCACTGCCCTTGGTGGGTCCTATTTATTTTGCTTTATAGACACAGCAGGAGAGCCTAGATGAAGCTCAGAGAGGTATGGGGCCTGCCTAAGTTCACACAGTTTGCACGAACTGCAGCCTGGAGTCACCTAGCTCTGTCTGATTCCAGACCCTAGGCCTTGACTAATGGGGATCGGGGAGGCTGAGGGGTAGGAAGACCCTTTCAGACCCCCTCATTCCACATGCACTTCTGCTCTGTCAACGGCTGAGCAAACCCCAGTCCCGGAAGGGACCAGGCAGCTGGGACCTCTTGCCGAGTGACTGCAGACCACATTTTTCTTAATCTAAATTGAAAACTGCTCAAGTAGAAAAATCATTTCACTGCTTCATCTCAGAAAGGAAAAGAAGAAGGGAGGAGGGCCTGGGGGAGGCGGTGTAGCCAGTGAGGACAGGCAGGTGTCCCAAGCCGGCACTGGTTGGGCCCAAGCCCTGACCACCCCCAGCCCAGGGCCTGAGAGCCAAGCCTACCAGGCCGCAGAGGCAGCCACTCGACAAGGACCGAGAGCCCACCGTGGGCCAGGCAACCGGGCCCAGGCTCCTGGGACAATAAAGCACCGGCAGATGTGACTCCCATCCTGAGGGCTCCCCCGCCCCCTGCATTCTTTCTTTCTCCAACAAACATTGATGGCTGCATGCATGCCTGGCAGTGTCCCAAAGCTGGGGGGACAGCAGCCCTTGCCCACCTGGCCCGCGGTAGGAGGACCGGTCATTAAGAAGAGAAGCAGCCGTGGGGCTCGAGGTGTGAGGGATGGGCAGAGTGGCCACTCCACAGCAGGGGTGGCCACTGGACAGTCACCAGGAGCCTGCTGGTGAAGGGGCTGCTTCAGCAGGAGGTGTGGGTAGGAGTTGCGGAGGCTGAAGTGGTCAGTGGTGGGAGTAGGGAGCTCCCTCAGCACAGAGGGAGGCCCAGGAGAGTGCAGGGCCTTAGCCAGGCTGATTGTGTTCAAATCTCAGTTCTGCCACTAGCCAGCTGTGTGATGCTGGACAAGTTAACTAACCTTTCTGGGCTTCGGTTTCCTCTTTTGCAAACACAGGGTTATTGTGAGGAAAAAATAAATGGGTTTTTGGGGCTGGGGTTATGGCGCAGTGGTAGCGTGCTCGCCTAGCACGCATGAGGCACTGGGTTCGATCCTCAGCACCACATAAGAATAAAATAAAGATATTCTGTCCACCTACAACTAAAAAATAAATATTTAAAAAAAAAACAAATGGGTTTTTGTATATGTAATATGCTTAAAATGGTGCTGAGCACGTGTAGTTTAAAACCCTGGCATATACAAAGGCCCTGGGGCAGGGAATTTGCAAGGCGAGTCACAAAGAAAAGTGCGTAAGCAAGGGTTAGCATAGGGCAAACACAACCCTGGTACATGCTGTGGGAATCCCCAGAGTCCAGCACAAAGGCTAAAACCCTGTGTCTGCCAGGTAATCACAGCCAAAGTGCCTGTGCTGGCACTTTATACCTGTCTCTTACATAATCCTCGCCATTCAGGGAAGTAGCCACGGTTCCCCTGCTTTACAGATGTGCAAACTGAGGTCCAGAGAGGTCAAGTGACTAATCCAAGGTCACCCAGCTGGAGTTGGGCCCAGGTTTGGCAAACCCCAGAGCCCAAATCCCTGGCCACTATGCCTTGATTCTAGGACACAACAGAATGGTATCTGTGTCCAGCTTGGGCCATTTGTTGAGCTCATACTATGTGTTGAATCCTAGGCTGGGCATGTCACATGGGAGGCCATGTATAAGGTACAGCCCAGGGAGAGTAGTCATATAAATTTTGCCTAAACTAAAATATCTGGGACAGAGAAAGGGCACTACTTACATTTACACCAGGACAATACGTGTAAATGGGGACGCAGAGTCACCCCGGCATGGGGAAGTTGATCCTCAGTCATGGGGTCAGGTAGACCTGCCTCGCTGTGTGCCCTTGGGCAAGTCACTGAACTTCTCTGGACCTCAATTTTTCCACATGCGGGTACCAATGCCAACCTCCCAGAGTCCCGAGGGCTAACTGAGACAGTCGGACGGAGGGTGCCAAACACGGCGCCTGCTATGGAGAAGACCTTCAGTCAATGTCAGCATTACCGTTGAACACGCCATCGATGGGATCCTCTGGGTCTTTCTGTCTCTATCCATCTCCCAGTCATATTTGTTTCCCCTCCATTCCCTGCCCCCACTTTCTGCATCCAGGTCTAATCTGATTTGCTGTGTGTCCGGGGGCAAACCCCTTCTAGTCTCTGGGCCTGCTCTTGCCATCAGACTGAAATGACTTGGCAGAGCTGCTGGGCCCACCTCTCCTCCCTGCCTTCCTGCCTGGCTGGCCTTCGTGCCCCGTCATCCATCCCCAGACTCATTTTACAGGTCAGTTCCCTTTAGTTAGTGCAGCTCTGAGCCTTTTCCCTCGCAAAATGGAATCTGCAGGTTCACACAAACCTCATTAACCTCACTGTCCCCACGGCCTGCGGGGGTTGGGCCCGTCGTGGGCTGGGGTGTCACCTCCCAGCAGGCTGGAGTCCTGGTCGGTCTAGGGCTGGGCTGGGCTGAGGGTACACGTTTGCGGGGTCCAGACACTTGCCTGGCCAGAGCGCCCAGCCCTGCCAGGCCTGGCCACCAGGGGGTCAGAGGGGACAGGGGCCCTTCAGTACTTTAATTTGAAAACTTGCCAGGGGACCAAGGGATGGGGGAGCAGAGAGGAACGGCTGGCTCCAGATGAATTAATATCTCACTTGGAGCTGGCAATTTCCTCTGCCTCCGTGTTGCCTGGCTCTCTCATTATTTTCTGAGTTGGAGGAGCCACTGTCTTCTCTGTCACGGTCCCCATTTTCAGTCTGGGACCTGCAAGTGTCTCTCTAGGCCAGCCAGTGCCCAGCTGTGGGCCTTGCTCCTGAGAGCAGCCCCTCGAGCAGGCTGGGAATAGGGCTTTTCCTGGGGGTCCTGGGGTCCCAGAATGTCACCCTCTCCCGCAGGGCCCTGGGCAGGCTGCGCAGGCTCTGCAGGCCTCAGCTTCCTTGTCTAGTCTGAGGATGGCGAGATGGTGCGTTTAGCACCTGCCAACTGCTTTGTAAACCAAGGTGGCAGTTTCTTATGATGGTAATGTATGCTTGTAAACGCCACCCATCCCAGGGCTGACATGTTTATTCAAGAGAAATGGAAACATGCTCACAGCAGCTTTCTTCATAATTGCCTCAAACTGGAAACAACTCCAAGGTGCAGCAAATGGTGACTTATTTGTTGTAGTCCATACGTTGGAATATTACTCGGCAATGAAAAGAACCCAACACCTGGTATCCCCAAAAGCAGGGATGAGCCTCAGTAAACATTCTTCTAAGTGAAAGAAGGGGACCCCGAAAGGCTCAATGCTGGATGATTCCATTCCATGTCAGTGTGGAAAAGGCCAATCTATAGGTGGGTCTAGAAATGGAACCAGTGGGTGCCAAGAGCTGGGGGTAGGGACAGGGTGCACTGCAAAGGGGTGCAGGGCAACTTTGGGGGATGATGAAATGTTGCACATCTTGATTGTGGCGGTGGGAACCCAGGTCCACGTGTCTTTCACAATGTGCCCAGCTGCACAAAAGTGAATGTGATCGTGTGGAAATTACACCTTGGTGAATCTTAGTTTTCAAACGTATTCAGCGATCGAGCTGTCAGCTAAATTTTCATTTTATTTTGCTTCTCTACCGACGTCTGGTGTGCAAACACATACACGCCAGAAAGTGGCCCCATCGCCCGTGTACATCGGATGGCTTCCTGCAGGGTGGTGCCCACCCAGACCCGCATCTGGGACACTTCCACCTCCCCTCGGGGGCTGCAGCCCTTCCTATTTTACTCCAAGGACATCTCTCACCCCAGGTCGGCAGGGTTTTGGATCTTCTGTCAGTAATCATCCGGAAGGTAATGTTCTGGGTTTGGCTTCAGCTAGTTATTGAAGTCAACTTTTAAGAACACAAGGCAGACCATGCTCTTTCTAGACTGCAAGGTTTTCAGAATCTCCCCGAGATTCTCCAAGCAGCCGCCCCTGCTGTCTCCTGCCCTGGGGCTGCGTGGCCTGCTCCGTCCAGCTTGGCCTTCCCAAAGGCCCACCTCTCCGTCTTCCAGGTCTCTGCCTGTGAGCCCTCTCTTCCCGACTCCACCCCAGTGGGTTCCCCTCTTGCACCCCTGGTCATTTGCCATCTCCACAACTGTCAGCCCTCTATAAGCTCGCCCTGGTGGGCTTTCTCTCTGCTTGGCCTGAGTTCCTGCAGGGCTGGGGCTGGTCTAGCCTGCGGCCAGGCTAGTGCTTGGCCCGTGCGTGTGCTAAACTCATTTTGGCCAAATCATTCCACGAACATCGGCTTCCAGCTTGGACACGGGCTTCCCACTGCCCCTTCTCATTTACTCCTCAAGATACCTTGGCAGGAGAGGCCAGCGACATCAGCCCCACCCAGCCGACAGGCTTAGTTGTATTGATGTGGTTGCCCAGGTCACGTGGCAATCCTGGCTGAGCTGGGAACGGGCACCTCCTCACCTCCTCCTCCCAAGGCCGTGGAGGCTGCCTCCGGTTCTCACCAGGTCTCTGTGGTTGCCGTCGCCAAATTAGAGCACGGCATGAAACCTGCAGGGTGGAGCTGAGGCTACCCTCAGAGGACCCTCACCTAGAGCGAGATCTCAGGAGGCCTCTTAATGGACCCTCTCCAGGCAACACCATCCTCTTCCCCAGGGTAACTGGCCATTATCCTCATTTCTATTGCCCTAGTTGAACCTGGGCTGGTTTCGAACTCGATACAGCTGAATCCATCCGATGTGACCTCTTGCGTCTGCCTGCTCTCACTGACACCATCTGGAAGGTCATCACGTTGTTCCCTGTAGCATCTGAGCTGCTTCCAGGTCCCAGCACCTGCTGGTAAAGCTCCCACTAACAGCCTTTGGGTAGACACAGGCCCTTCTGTCCCTTGAGCTGGAATGGTCAGGTTACTGAGGGGACATGTGACCGGCCTTCTTAGATACTACTGAATGGTTGTCCCAAACCCCAGTACTTCATGCATTTTAGGGACCTGGCAGCCAGAAGGCTCAGGACTGGCTCCTCTGTGGCCCCCAGCCTTGCTGAGACTGGGTATGTCGCTCAGCCAGGCACTGGAACCCTGAGCCACCCTGCTCTATTAGCAACTGCGGGCAGCCAACGGCACTGTGGACCTCTCATCTGGGGAGCTGGCTGCTTGCAGAGCCCAGCAAAGGTTAGGCCATCTTGCATTTTCCCCTCCGATGAGCTCAGCTCTTAGGGGCAATTAGCTGGCAGCGGAGCAGGGAGCTCAGAATACTAACTGGCTCTGGCCTAGTCTGGGGAGCGTTTTTTCACCCCCCCAGCTAGATGGAGGCCTCACCTTGCAGACAGGGGTCGGAGTGGGGGGTGCCTGGGTGAAGTGGGGGGGAGGGGTGCATCTTTCACCATTAGCCCTGCGCCTTTTGTTAGTCTCCTCAGGAGACAGGAGCAGCACCTGGTGCCCTCCATGGTTGCTTGCCTCCAGGGACAGGACGCTCATCACCCGCCTCTCCGGGCCGGCCACTGCTGGCTTCCCCAGGCAGCCTGCCCATCAGCTGGTGCTTGTCTGCTCGTTGTGATGCTGCCTGTCACCGCCCTAAATTGAAAATAAGCTGCAAGCCCATTGTTACATCCTATTAGACAGATAACGGAGACACGGCAGCACCGTGCCCTGGAATGAGACATAATAACACCAGCACCCTTGACCTGATACACAGCATCACTGCTCGTGGTATTCTTACCCAAAATGCATAACCTTGATCTTACGGCGGGAAAATATCAGGCAAACTCAGATTGATGGACAGTCTACAAATTAAGTGACCAGGACTGTTCAGAAGGGTCAAACTCACGAAAAGGAAGTCTGAGGAAATACCACAGATTGGAGGAGACCTGACAGTCAGATGCCCTGTAGGATCCCAGATTGGCTCCTGGAACAGAAAAAGGACGTTAGCGGAAAAACAAACAAAATTTGTGTTAGATCTAAAGATGACTTGATGTATCTGCGCCTGTGTGAACTACCTGGCTTCGGTAATTATTCTGTGCTCCTCCAATACATTGGCATTAGGAGAAGCTGGGTGAAGAATACTTGGGAACTCTCTGTCCTATTCCTTTTGTAGCTTTTCTTTAAATGTAAGATTATTTCAAAATAAAAAGTTAAAAAAAAAAAAACAGTAGTATAGATGGATTAAACCCAGAGGTGCTTTACCACTAAGCCAACCCTTTTTGTGTTTTGAGACAGGGTCTCAGTAAGATGCTCAGGGTCTTGCTCAGTTGCTGAGGTTGGCCTCAAACCTGCGATCCTCCTGCCTCAGCCTCCTGAGTCACTGGGATTACAGGTGTGTGTCACACGACCCACTGGAACAGCAGTTCTTAAACTTTGCTGTGCTATGGAACTTTCAGGTGAGACTTGTGGACCTTTTCTCAGAAGAATGGTTTATTGATTTATTTTTAAATTTTTATTTATTTGAGTTTTTGGCAGTACTGGGGATGGAACCCAGAGCCCCATGCATGCTAGGCAAGTGCTCTACCACTGAGCTACAGCCCCAGCCCAGAATAATGGTTTTCAACACATTAAAAAAAAAAATGTTTGAGACTTCTGTGAACACTAGTTATCTTTTTTTAATATTTATTTTTTAGTTGTAGGTGAACACAATATCTTTATTTTATTTTTATGTGGTGCTGAGGATCGAACCCAGTGCCTCCCGCGTGCTAGGCGAGCACGCTACCACCGCGCCATAACCCCAGCCCCAACACTAGTTATCTTAAAGTACAAATATCAAAATATTGTAAGGGCTGGGGTGTGGCTCAGTGGTAGAGCATGTGCTTAGCATGTGTGAGACTCTGGGTTCAGTTCCCTAGCACGTGTGTGTATATGGACACGTGGACACAGACAATTTTAAAAAATTTCTGAGCTAGTGATCTACCTGCTTCTTTATTAACATATTCACTAACAAGATCTAGCAGCAGGTGTGGGAACCAGCTAATTTCAAGTCAGCCATGAGCGTCAACAGTATTTCAAGAAATCAGTGACAGTGGTAATTTGATCTGAAACTATCTAGGATCGCGAAGGTAGTGGAGTCACAAATACTGCTAATGCTACTGTGGCTTGTTGCCTACAGTCATATCCAAGGAAATGAGAAAATTCAGTGAGAGGTTAGTGAAAAGAAGAATATAATTTTTTTTTTTCCATTCGAGTTCACAGACCCTCTGAATTCTATTTGCAGTCTGGCAGTATCTATTAACATCCCTGATGTAAATGTGTATTTATTGAACTGGAAAGAAGCTCATAATATATTAGTAAAGGGGGGAGAGCTGGTTATAAAAAAAAATATGTACAGTAAGATGCTGCTTTTGTAAATTAAAATGTCTGTGTGTGCATTCTGTGTTCATTCAGTAAGCACGCCGTGATCATCTACCTGTGCCAGGTTCTGAAGACACCACAGTGACAGAGACAGATGTGGTTTTTGCCTTCCCAGCAGAGGACAGCTGGAAACATGAATAGCTCACCACAAAATGTTGAGGGATGATTCTTTCTCCAGGGTCCCTTGATGGTGCCCCACCCAACGGCATTTCAAATCTTTTCACTAGCACAGTGACCTTTCTTTGGACCTACTCTGGTTTTCCACATTCCTCTTATAGGGTGGCATGGAAAGCTGAGATCCAGACGGAGCTGGCCACTTGGATTGCAAGGAAACTATCACCTCCATCCTTCTAGGCATCATACTTCCATTTATGGAGCCTAAGATAGCAATCGTTTTTTTAAACACGGCTTTGCTTACATGTAACTAACTCACATGCCACACGCATGAAGTTTTCTAATGCTGCTGCCACAAATGACCACAAACTTGGTGGCTTAAGACAATGCAAATGTACTGTCTTACAGTTCTACAGATCAGAAATGGGACACAGATCTTGCTGAACTAAGATCAAGGTGTTGGCCCAGCTGTGCTCCTTGAATCTGTCTCTTTGCCTTTTCAAGATTCTGGAGACTCTCTTGTCCTCTTTGGCTCAGGGCATCCTTCCTGCACTTGAAAGCCAGCAATGTCAGGCTGAGTCCTTCCCATGATGCCATCTCTCCTCCAGTTCTGCCTTGTTCTTTCCAGTCCTCCCAGACCGTGCAGGAAATCTCCCTGGTTTCCAGTCCTCCCAGACCGTGCAGGAAATCTCCCTGGTTTGAAAACAGCTGATTACCAACCTTAATTCCATCTGCGAAATGAATTCCTTTTGCTGTAGAACCTAACATGGTAATGGGTTCTGGGAATTAGGACATAGATAGACATCTTCGTGGGGCTGTTATCCTGCCTATGATTCATCCATTTAAAATGTGCAGTTCAGCCGGGCATGGTGGCACATGCCTGTGATCCCAGAGACTCAGGAGGCTGAGGCAGGAGGATCATGAGTTCAGTCAGTCTCAGGAAGTTAGCGAGGCCCAAGCAATTTAGCAAGACCCTGTCTCTAAATATAATATAAAAAGGGCTGGTGATGTGGCTCAGTGGTTAAGCACTCCTGGGTCTAATCCCTGGTACTGAAAAAAAATTATAAATAAATAAAGTGTGCCATTCAATGGCTTCAGTGTATTCTCAGTGTTTTTGGCAATCACCAACACTACCAGCTTTAGAACATTTTATCACTCCAAAAGGAACCCCGCACCCATTAGCAATCGTTCATGACTGGTTTCTTCCACTTAGCCTGAGGTTGTAGCATGTATCAATACTTTATTCCTTTTCATTGTCGAATAATATTTCTCTTTAAGTGTCTACCACATTTTATTTATCTGCTCATCAGCTAATAAACATACGGATTGTTCCCACTTTGGAACTCTTATGAGTAATACTCCCGTAAATGCTTGTGTACACATTGCTGGGTGAACATGTTTTCACTTCTCTTAGGTACATACCTAGGGTTGGAATTGCTGGGTTGTGAGCTAACTCTATGTTGAACACTCTGCGAAGCCACCACAGCGCTTTCCAAAGTGGCTGCTCCACTTTACATTCCCACCAGGAGCACACGACAGTTCCAATTTCTCCAAATTCTCATCAACACCTGTTCTTATCTTTTTTTGGGGGGGAGGGGTACCGGGTCAGGGGCACTTGACCACTGAGCCACATCCCCAGCCCTATTTTGTGTTTTATGTAGAGACAGGGTCTCACTGAGTTGCTTAGCGCCTTGCTTTTTGCTGAGGCTGGCTTTGAACTCACGATCCTCCTGTCTCAGCCTCCCTAAGTGCTGGGATTACAGGAGTGTGTCACCGTGTCTGGCTTGTTATTATCTTTTTAAAAATGATTACCATTCTAGTGGGTATACAGAGGTATCTTAGGGTTTTAACTTGCATTTACCTAATGGCTAATGTAGTTGACCATTTTCCTGTGCTTTTAGCCATTTGTGTATCTTCTTTAGAGAGATGTGTGTTCAAATCTTTCACCCATTTTACAAATTCAGCTAGTTATTTTATTATGAGTTGTAAAAGTTATTTATATAGTCTAGATGCAAGCTCCTTATCAGATGTATTACTTACAAATTGTGTCAATTTCATAATCTTCATTATGTCATTTGCAACACAAATGGTTTTAGTTTTGATGAAACTAACTTCATCTGCTTTTCTTGATGGTATTGTTGTTACTTATGCTTTGGGTGTGTCTATGAGATGATGGCCTAATCCAAGGTGATAAGATTTGCTCCCATGATTTCTTCTAAGAGTTTTAGAGCTTTACATTAGGGCCATGATCCATCTTAAGATAATTTTTGCATATGATGTGAGTCAGGAGTCCAGTTTCACTATTTTGGATGAGTATATTCAATTGATTCAGCACCGTTTGTGGAAAAGACAATTTTATCGTCACTGAAATTTTTGTTGAAAATCAATTGATCACAGCCGTGAGAGTTTATATCTGAACTCTTGATTCTGTTCCATTGGTCTGTATGTTGATCATGTACCACATCATTTTTTTTTTTTGGTACTGGGGATTAAACTCAGGGGCACTCGACCCCTGAGCCACATCCCCAGCCCTATTTTGTGTTTTATGTAGAGACAGGGTCTCACTGAGTTGCTTAGCGCCTCGCCATTACTGAGGCTGGCTTTGAACTCGCAATTCTCCTGTCTCAGCCTCCCTAAGTGCTGGGATTACAGGCATGCGCCACTGCGTCTGGCTCCACACCATCTTGATTACTATAGTTTTGTAGTAAGATTTAAAATCAGGAAATGTGATTTCTCTTTGATCTTTTTTCTTTTACAAGATTGCACTGTATGTTTGGGACACTTCGTAATTCCATATGCATTTAGGGTCAGTTTGTCATTTTCTGTTAAAAAAAATGGAATTGTTATAGGAATTTCATTGAACCATAGATCAATCTGGGGAGTATTGCCATCTAAAAGATATTGTCTTGTGATTCATGAATATGGGATGTCTTTCCACTCATTTGGTTTTTAAATTTTTCAGTTATATTTTATAGTTTCTATACTTCAGATTTTGTATTTCTCTTGTAAAATTTATTCATAAGGACTTTATTCTTTTTGATGCTGTTATAAATGGAATTGTTTTCTTAACTTTAGTTTCATATTGTTCATTGTTAGAATATAGAAATGCAATTGATTTTAGTATACTGATCTTGTATCTTGCAACCTTACTGAACTCATTTATCAGTTACAATTTTTTATTCCTAAGGACTTTTTATATGCAAAATCATGTAATCTTCAGAGATAGTTTTTCCTTCTTCCTTTCCAATCCAGATGCCTTTTATTTCAGTTTCTTGCCTGATTGATGTGGCAAAGACTTTTAGTACAACATTGAACAGAAGTGGTCAAAGTAGAGATACTTGTCTTGTTCCTGATCTTAGGAGGAAAATACATTTGGTCACATTTAGGTATGTTAAGTGTTTTTTTGTAGATGACCTTTCTCAGATTGAGGGAGTTCCCTTATATTCCTAGTTTATTGAGCGTTTTTATCATGAAGGAGTTTTGGATTTTGTCAAATGCTTTTCCTGCGTCTATTGAGATGATCATGTGGCTTTTTTCCTTTATTTTGTTGATTTTTATTAAGTGATTTTTACATATTAAACCAACCTTGCATTCCTGGAATAAATCACACATGGTCATTGTATATTAGTCTTTTTATATGTTGCTAGATTCTCTTTGCTAGTATTTTGAAGATTTTCCCATTTATATTCATGAAAGAAAATGGTTTGTAGTATTTTCCTTTCTATATCTTTAGCAATCTTTTATTTAAAGCTACAGCATACTGTTGATAGAAATTTTGTTTGTCGCCTGCAATTCCCTTCACATCAGCCAAAGTGTTGGGAGTCCTAGCCTGAACCAGGACCAATGTTAACACATCATACAGTCCAATCTTGAGCTTGTGTGCTCTGGACTTCAGTCTCCTTTTCTGTAATTATGAACATGTAAAATCTTCAGAGGAGTCTTATGGCTGGAATGGACACCCAGTTCAGTGTTATTTTCCCGGGACCAAGTCTGAAAGGGTCTTAATTGTCCTGCTGATAAATATGATAGATTAGTGTTCTTAAAGCAATGCATGAAACAGGGAGTCCTGTTAAAATGCAGATGTCGATTCAGTGGGTCTAGGGAGGGTCCCAACATCCCGCATTTCTCACGGGCTCTTGGGTGGTGCTGATGGTACTGATCAATGGACCGCACTTTGAGTGATAAGGAATTCAAATATTGTTTCCCGAACTTTGGTCTCATAAGAGCCAACCTCGTGTGTGTGCGTGTGTGTGTACATACATACCTACATATATACACACACACACCATATTCTTCTTTCATCTGTAAAATTAAAAATCTTTTTCTTTTAGTTGACTGGAATTAAATACCATCTTTGGGCAAAATTTAGACTCATTCTAGGCGATAATATGCTTTAAATAACCTGTTTTATTTGCTAGTTACATTTTTTCCTAATACACCTTAAAATATCTATTCAATTTTCAAAGAGTTCATCTGTGTACCACCAGAAAGGATCTCAAGCACCCCTGGTCCCTCACCCCCCTATGGTGAATGTGGTACTGGAACTTCCCAGAGGCTGCGAATGTGGTTCTGCCCTTTAAACACCACCCTGCGTTAATTGGACACTTTTGACTTGCATCTCATGATTTTGCCCCATTTTTCTCTGCTGCCATTTGGCCAGCGATTCCTGTCTTTTCCTCTATTATCCACTCTGATTAACTCAGCTGCACCTGTCAGCCTTTATTCCTGGGAGCGGGTGGAGCGGGTGGAGCGCAATGTGCCCAGAAAGTCATTAAAATGCATGAGCTGGATCGTATTCACTCTTTCCTGCCCAGAACACAAGGGGCTGAGTCCCTGGGCCCCCCACCTCTGCACTTCCTTTGGCAGGTCTGGGGCTCATGGTCCTGGGTGAAGACGCCCATGGAAACCAGCAGGACCCACCTGCAGCTTCCCTGGGGGGACGCTGCTGGGAGCACAGCCTGCTCAGGTCTCCGATCACCTGTGTGCTTCCTCCCGCTGCCTGCCACCTTCGACCGAGAGAGCAGGTGGCTTAGTGAATTTTACCTGTCCTCTGCAGAAGAGACGCGGTGAGGAGGGAACATGGCTGGTTTTGAGAACTTTGATCCCCTCATCTTCATCTGTAAAATGGGGATAGATGCCCACACGAGGTGGGAGGGGCCCTAGTGCAGAATCCCAGCTTTGGTGTCCGACAGGCTGGTTTTGGCATTTGCAACGTGTATGACCTGGAGCAAGTCATTGTACCTCGCGACAGGTCTCAGTTTCCTCCTCCCCGAGTGGAGATAATTGTACCGGCTTTACAGGAACAATGCAAGGGGACTTAGGTAGGGCTGAGCCCGGCACTGGCAGGGTGGCACTCACTAGATGACAGCAAGCGTCATCATCAGGGTCATCGTCACCATTATATAAAGCAGTAGCCAACCTGGGATATTTGGGTACTTACCCTGTTTCCTCCTCCTCCTTCCCTTCCTTCCTTCCTTCCTCCTTTCTTTCCTGTCTTCCCATCTTTTTTTTATTCTTCTCACCTTCCTACCTTCCTAGATGCATCTGACTGCAGGCACCCACACTGCAAAGCGGGATTGTGGTCAGATCCTAAAGGGACTGGAAGGTCAGGGGAAGGAGTGCGATCTTCAGCCTAAGGGCAAAAGTGAATCATCGCAGGTTGTGGAGCAGAAAGAAGTCAGGCTGAAAGCCGGGAGATGGACCTGGCTTGGGAAGGAGTGGGCAGAAGAGGGCAGAAGCTAAAGCCAGCGGGCTGATACCTGGGGGTGTCCTGGAGGTTGGGGGAGATGAGTGGGGAGCCGAGACTGCATCTCTGCCCAAAGTTTGTCTGGGAGAATCAGCCCCATCCTCAACTTTCACCTTACCCACAAACCCAGACCAAGTGCCCTGCCTTGCTGTGTGACCTCAGAGGACAACATAACCTCTCTGAGCCAGCGGTAAGGCGACCTCAACCTTGGTGACACCCCCTGGCTTCCCAGCAAAGACACTGCTGGATCCTCCAGACTTCCATCATCTTCCAGGCTGCTCCCTGCTTGGAGATTAATTTGTTTACTCCCTTGCCTGGAGATGAACTGAGAGAACTAATCGTCCATCAGCCACGGCTCTCCCAACCTTGCGCCTGCCCCGCCCCCAGTGTCCATTTTCTGGCAAAATATGTCCTTGCCACAGCCAAGATTGCTTGGAAAATGCTAATTTTATCCTCAAATTAAAAATTTGTTCCCTTATCCTCGTTTTAATAAAAGCGAAGCATCCGGAAACATTGCCACAGAGCAGAAGAGAAAGATCTGACATAATTTAAAAAATGCCTTTAATCACGCTGCCCTGTGAACGGTCTGTCCTCTCACCCCGACCCCCTCCCCATCTCCCCGCCCCCTGAGGCAGCATTTACATTTCTTAATAACCCCTCATTAATATTCATGAGAAGGGTTGGGTAATAATGGCTGAGCGCACTGCACTAATTCAATTTCCACCCTCCTCGGCGTGTTTACTTAATCATCAAGAGACCGGGGTTACTCAATACAATTATTTATTCGAAATGAGATCTGGAGGCATCTGGACTGGAAACGAGAACCAAGAGCAAAGTGGAAATCGAATTCTCTTTGTCCTGGCTTCCCAGGCGCCTCCTCCTGACTGTCTGCCAAGGCTCCGGGTGGCCAGCAGCCTGGAGGACAAACCCGGGGCTGGCGGGCAGCTCCTGGAGGAACAGGCGTGTGCTGGGTGTGTTCCAGGTGCTCTGGCCCTGGCAGCAATCTCTCATCAGCCGTGGCCTCGCAGGTATCACCGGGCCCAGGGATTGGCCAGCTGCACCAGACCTGTCAAGAGTATGGCCCGCCAGAGGTGGGTCTCCGAGGGATGCCGGGGATGGGTCAGACCTGTGTGTGATCACAGGCCCCGTAGAGGTGACAGTGTCTGACGTGGTGTCTGAATCATGCCTGCTCACCCTTGACCCTGAGCTTAACCTTCACCTCCTCTAGGTTCTTGATCCCTGAAACTAGGTCAGGGTCTCCTATTACGCATCTCCTGTTACAACCAGGAGGGGCTTGGCCACAGCACCTTGCCCACTGTACCTATCACATGATCACTGATAATTAGTTTTTCAGTGTCTCTCCCAATACACCACCAGCTGCAAAGGAGCCAGCCCCATGACTGTCCTGGTCTTCCTGGGCCTCCAGCATCTAGCAATGCCCAGCACAGAGAGTTACTCAGCAAGTGTTTGTTGACTGACTTACTGATTCTTGAGCCTCCATTTCCTTATCTGCAAAAGGAAGATAAGAACACCTTGTAGGTGGCTATGAGGATCCGTTTTTCAGTGTGAAGAGGGCTCTGAGCATTTCGCTGTAGCAGGCTGGGTATTGAGCTCAGTACTAGGCACCTGGTAAAACCTCGGTTAACACACAGCACAGTATCATTCCTGTGGTTGTTTCTGATCATGGCAGAGAACAGAAGGGTCAGCTAAGCAGGCCTGAGCAGACCAAGAGGACCTGGGCTGGGACTTGGCCAGATCACACACCTAGTAAGGCCACACCTCAATCCTGGATTTGCCCCTTATGTTTGGACTAGATGACTTGGGCAAGCGGCTTAACTTTTCTGACCCTCAGTTTCTTCCTCTGTACAATGAGAATGATAATGGTGGTCCCCTAGTGGGCTCCTAGGAAGATTCAGTGAGGTCCCTTACGCAACTGAGCCCAGAAGCAGACTCACAAATTTAATAAAAAGGGCAACTGTGGTGCAGACGTGGTGGGTAGAATTCAGGCAGGGTGGACAGGACATGGGTGTTTGTATCCATCAGCCCATTCATGCATTCATTCAGCATGTCTTCACTAGTCCCTCCAAGGTTCCTGGCCCAGTACCAGACCCAGAGGAGCAGAGGGGCAGGAAATGCATCTCCCTCTGCCAGGAGCTCCTGCCAGCAGGAGAGAGGAAGCAGGAAGGCTAGTTACTGGCACATCAGCTAGTGCCAAGCTGGTGAGGGCATGTGGGATGGTGGCTTTCAGCTCTCTGAGTTAGGGAAGGGAGACTGGAAGGGTGACATTTGGGACAAGAAGAAGAATTTGGACCAGAGTGATGGGGAGGAAGGTCCAAAGCAGAGGAACCACCTAGAATATAGACTTGGTGGTAGGAATTTTCTGTTACCTTGACTGATGCACCTTTTTACATTGTAGTCTTCCCTTACCTGTGGCTTTGCTTTCCTTGGTTTTCATTACCCGTGATCGACTGCCTGAAAATATTAAATGGGAAATTCCAGAAATAAACAGTTCATAATTAAATAATGGTGCACAATTAAGTGTGCACCTTTCTGAGCAGAGTGATGAAATCTCTTGCCATTCCACCTTTTCCCACAAGGACATGAATCACCTCTTTGTCCAGTGTATCCACACTATATACACTACCTGCCTGTTAATCACTTGGTAGCCAACTCAGCAGATCAACTGTGGTGATGTTTTGTGTTTGCATTTAAGTAACACTTATTTTGCTTTATAAAAAGTGCAAGAATAGCCATGCTGGCAACTTTATTATAGTACTATCCTGATTGTTCTATTATATTATTAATTATTATTGTTAATCTCTTATTGTGCCTAACATATAAATTAAACATCACCATATGAATTTATATGTAGGAAAAAACAGTTCACATAAAGTTCAGTACAATCTGTGGTTTCAAGTATCTACTGAGGCTTGGAACATATCCCTGCAGATAAAAGGGGACTGCCATAAGCTACCCCTACTACTTGGACTGCAAACCCTCGATGCTCACCAAACGCCTGCATGTCCTTCAAAGTCCAGCCCCAAAAAGTCCTGCTTTCTGACCCCTCCTAGTGAAGCCAGGCTCCTCCCCTGTGTTCTCCAGCGCTGCGCTTCTACCTCCTTAAGATGCCCATGTAGGATCACCAGCTGCCCTGTCCATCTCCAGCTGCCGTCCTTCTGCTGCTCTGCTCTGTATTGCAGGGGAGCTGGGTCTGGCCAGCAAGAGGCACTGGCAGGGACTACAAGGTAGGAAGAAGGAAAAGGCCTGGGGGTTTCTCCTCCTGGCCTTGGCCAGCATCTCCAGCATCACAGCCGGAGCTGTGACCCCTCTGTGTTTCCAGCACCCCTGTAGGTCCATCAGGGGCTTCATGTTCCACCAGGTGACCCTCTCCTGGACAGGCAACTTGACTTTCTTCCTCTGGGCCTCCAGTCTTGGGGTGGAGGCAGCCTCTTGCTCTTACCAGTCTTTGAGCAGCTTTACTGTCTCCTCTTGTCTTCTGGGCCCTGACTTCACCTTCCATTCTTAGACTAAAGTTCCTCTCCTGTAAATACTCAGGGGTCTCCTGGCTGGACACTGGCCAAAGCAAGCTCCGGATGGGAACAGCTCCATCTTGTATCCCTTGGACACAGAGAAACAACCCGAAGGTGAACGAATGAATGAATAAATGGAAGGATTTTGATCGCATGACTTTTTTAGTCAAACTCTACTCTTTCTCAGCAAAAGTGAGGAAGCCTACGGAGGAATTTCTCCCTGGGCTGCATAGCCATTTGTGTTAAGACAACAGCAATCATAACAGTGATACCAATGAAGTGATGTGTAAACAGGAAAAGGATTTAGAAGTGGTTTGGTGGACATGGTGAAGTTCGGCACCCGCACTCAGCATTTCTGCAGAGGGGGCTACACGGTGGGGAGGCAGAGGAGAATGAGAAGAGATAATGGATTGGGGGCAACCTTTCAGCCCCCAAATAATGGGTGGGGAGGAGCAGGGCAGACAGCAGATGATTTAATCATCGTGGACTCATTTAGAGGTGCCCCTTTCCTCCCTTCCTGCCGCCAAAGCACCTGGACCCTCCGGTGCCCAGCCAACTCCCTTCATTAAATTTCTTGGAACTGGGGCTGGGTTGGAAGAAAGTCAAGACCTGCCAGCTTGTCTGCCAGATGAGGCATGAGGGCACAGGAGGGGGCCGGTGTTTCTCTAGAAGCCAACTCGGAGAGGCAGGGGAGTACACTTGGGCTTCTGAGAGGGGAAAGGACCAAACGGGATTGCAGAGGTGCAAGTAAGTCACTTGGCCTGTCTTAGGCTGGATTCCCCCCAAAGCAGCACCTGAAACAAGGACTTTGGCCCAAAGAATTTGCTGGAGTCCAAGGAAATGCTCCCAGGATGCAAAGGAGAGGCACAGGAAAGCCAGGCAGGGAAGGAGCTGGTCGTTTCTGTGGCTCATTGGGGTTCCATGCTGGGGGGGGCGGTTCTGAATATTATGCAGAATGGATCTCAGATGAGTTTCACCAAAGGACAGGCAGTCCAGGCCACAATCCACCAAGTCCTATTGTCCCAGGTGGGGCCCAGGTGGAGACATCAACTCCCCTGCACCTCTGGGCTGTGCCTCAGGCATGCCCCGTCTGGAGCCTGGTCTGTGGGTGCTGATTTCCTCCTGTATCCTCTTGACTCCACCCGGGACCTGGCAGCCTGGGGGTTTGCAAGCTCTATTTTGCAAAAGTGGTCATCACACACGGGCTGTATGGTCTCACTTTGGATTTAGGGCGACATAAGGGCTGAGCAGGGAACAGGGCTTCCATGACGGCATGCAGCGGGGGTGCTACTGGTGTGCATGGGGACATGTATCTGACTGCAGCTGAGTTCAGAGGCTGGGTGAGGGGCTGGGGCACTGGGACACCCATAACATCCACCACAGTAGACAGCCTCAGGTGTCCTCCAGGCTGGGCCCCCAGCACCATGGCCCTTTCGTCAGTCCTTCTTTCCTTTACTCCACTTATCAAGCACCTCCTATGTGCCAAGAACTGTGCTAGGTGCCAGGAACAACATGGACGTGGCCCCCGACTTCCCTGGCTTACTTGCAAATTTACAGAGTAAATAGGTACATATGCAAATAAATAAGATGCTGTTTGAGTCAGCTTTTTCACTGCTGTGACCAAAAGACCTGTCAAAAACAATTTAGAGGAAGAAAAGTTTATTCTGGGGCTCATGGTTTCAGAGGTGTCAGTCCATCGACGGCAGATTCCATTCTTCGGGACATTGTGGTGCTAGAGTGTGGTGGAGGGAAGTGGCTCAAGACAGCAGAAGCAGAGAGAGACTTCACTAGCCAGGGACAAAATATATACGCCCAAAGGTATGCTCTCAATGTCCCATCTCCTCCAGGGTACCTGCCTTCAGTTCCCACTCAGTTAATCCCTGTCAGGGAATTAATTCACTGATTGGATTGAGGCTCTCCTAACCTAACCATTTTACCTCTAAACCTTCTTGCGCTGTCTTACACATGAGCTTTTGGGGGAGACCTCACATCTAAACCATAACAGGTGCTTTCAGACATGTCACATGTTCCAACAGAAAGAAACAGGTATACCTGTAATCCCAGCGACTTGGGAGGCTGAGGCAAGAGGATCACAAGTTCAACGCTAGCCTCAGCAATTTAGCAAGGCCCTAAGCAACTTAGAAAGACCCTTTCTCAAAATAAAAAATTTTTTTTCAAAATAAAAAATGTTTTAAAAGGGTCTGGGGATACAGCTGGGTACGGTGGTGCACCTCTGTAATCCCAGTAGTTTGGGAGGTTAAGGCATAGAGGATCATGAGTTCAAAGCCAGCCTCAGCAACAGCGAGGTGCTAAGCAACTCAGTGAGACCCTGTCTGTACATAAAACACAAAATAGGGCTGGGGATGGGGCTCAGTGGTTAAGTGCTCCTCAATTCAATGCCCAGTATGAAAGAAAGAAAGAAAAAGAAAGAAAGAAAGAAAGAAAGAAAGAAAGAAAGAAAGAAAGAAAGAAAGAAAGAAAGAAAGAAAGAGAAAGAAAGAGGGAGATGGAATGGAGAGAAAATGTGGGGAGGGGAGGGAGAGAAACTGCTTTCCACCAGGCTGTCAGTGAGGGTCACTCTGAGTCCGACTCCTGAGCACAGCTCCAATGAGGAGACGGAGTGACTGCCCTCGTCTCCTGCCACCCATGGCCCCGGGCTGAAAATCTGAGGTTCCAGCCGCAGGTATAACATAAGACTTTTATTTTTGAGAACCAATGTAAGTTGGGCTCGGTGGCGCACGCCTGTAATCCCAGCACTTTGGGACCCTTCATCCCACCACCTTCTCCACCTAGTGAACTCCTCTTCTCCTCTCAAAACCCAGTTCAAAAATCCCCTTCCTGGGCTTCTCTACAGTCATCCATCCCCTCTTTTCCCACATCACAGCCTTGGCTTGTATAGTGCACACATCCCCCAAGATCGTGAAGGGTGGTTCTTTCTGGATGGGGTAAATTGTGCCTCTCTTCTGGATAAACCATTTTATTAGAAATACAAGAAAGAGCTGGATGCGGTGACACTCACCTATGATCCCAGCAATTTGGGAGGCTGAGGCAGGAGGATCGCAAGTTCAAGGCCAGCCTCAGAACTTAGTGAGAACTGTCTCAAATTTTTTAAAAAATTAAAAGGTCTGGAGGTGTAGCCTAGTGGTAAAGCACCCCTGAATTCAATCCCCAGTGCCAAAAATAAAAAAAAATTAAAAAGAAGAAAAGGGAAGTGAAGTAGTGTTTATCCCCAGGGCACCTGTGGCGTGTTTACATGTTACTTCATTTGAAGCCCTTTCTTAAAGAGAGTCCTTCCTACAATGACTGCTGCTCCTTGCCTTGTCCCTGTGCACACATGCTCTTTCTGTCTGTGACACTTCTGCTCATGAGACACACTCCCTCCTAAAGGGACTCTGCATCCTCTTGACTCCTCCCACAGGACCTGGCAGCCTGGGGGTTTACCTGCTCTGCCTAGAAGAAGGTGGACATCACTCACAGGAGGCATAGTTAGGGTCTCACCTTGAGTTTAGGGAGACAGCAAAGCTCCAGCGAGGAGCCTGGCCCCTTACCGGCCTGAAAACACAGGGATCACTTAACCAGAGTCTCTCTGGTCCCAAGACTCAGGGCTCTGCAGCTGGGCGTGGTGGTGCACACCTGTAATCCCAGCTACCCAAAAGGCCGAGGCAGGAGGATTGCAAGTTCAAGACCATCCTGGGGAACTTAATGAGACCTTGCCTCAAAATGAAATGAAAAGGGCTGGGGATGTAGCTCAGTGGCAGAGCACCGGCCTAGCATGCAAGAGGCCCTGGCTTCAATCCCCAATACTTGGGGGAGAAACAAAGGTAGGGAGACAGAGAGTTTTCTGCAGCTTAGTGATGATGGCTGACCCCTGAGTGCTGATTCAACCTTTCTAAGATTCTAGAACTTTCAGATTCTCCAAACAAAGGAAATGGCTTCTGCTTTAGGATTTGATCTCTCTGTTACCTTTCCAGGAGCTACCTGGCCTTGGGGCCCCCAGCTAGGCCCCTGGGTCTGACATTGACCTTGAAGAAAGCCCTAGCTTGTCCCTGTCTTCAGGAGGCCTCATTCACACTTGATCCAGTTGTTTGGCAAACAGGAGGCTGCATGTGCCTCGGGCAGAGAGGATGCCCCCGGAGAGACCCTCCTCTCCCCTAGAGGAGGGAGTGGCTCCTCCCAGCCTGCGGGTCCCTTCCAGGAAGAGAGGAGCTTCACAGCTGGTGATCCCATGCCAGCCTCCCTCTCCTGGTCCTCTGCTTTCCTTCTCTCGTTCTCCTGAGCAAGGAGCAATCCACCCAGCAAATTTACCAACTGCCTCCTATGTACCAAGTGCTGGGTTAAGCATTTGACATCTATCCAAGATTAGGGGCTCATAAGAAGAGTTGGGGTGCTAGATATTTATTAGCAACAGGAAAGCAGGATTGGGTAGAGAGAGAAGTCCAAGGTGATGCAGCCCCACAAAGTCTCAGCACTGGCAGGAGCCTGGCATGGGCGCTGCTTGGCAGAAGCTGTTCTGAATGGGCTGAAACTGCCAGACCTTTAAACCCCTGTTCACCCAGTCACCAGACACAGGCTGCCCTGGGAAGGGGGTGATCTTGGGCTAAGTGGTTCTTACAGCTGAGGCAGACTCAAAAGAGTGGACAGCTGGAGCTCCTGTGCTGATCACACTCCCCACACCTGGCAGACGCCTTCCGTGAAGGGGGACCTGGACAGCCCCTCTCTTGTCTGCTGTGACAACCATGATCCACACCCCTAGCACCATCCACAAGTGGAGGAATGGACAGGTGTTGTACAGGTGAGTGCACACAGGTTGAGCAGCTCATCCAAAGCAACTTCCAAAAGGTAAGTTAGAGTCGGAGCCAGTACTTGAACCCCAGAATGTCCATGGCCAAAGTTCCATGGTATTTTTACCATCCCATGGTGTCCTTTGCTCCCAGGATCCAGTTTTGTCTCTTTGGTGCAAATGGTAACCATGGGGAGTATCAAGGATGATTTTCCCTGAGCTGCACCCCCACAAAGTGTCCTTTGTATCTAATTCCCTTCTTCCCTATTTTCCCTTAGGAGACCCCCCTCATTTCAGTTCTTGTGGTCCAAGAAAGGCCCCACCTTCTCTCCAGAATAAAGCATGTGGCCCAAGCTGAATCAATCATGTTCCCCCAGCCCTGTGATTGGTTCATAGCTGGCCCATGACCCAAGAAGAGCCAATCAGAGTGAATTCCAGGACATTCATAGGAGCTGCTAGAAAAATCTTGCTCTTCCTAGCTGTATTTGAACCTGGTACTTGAACAATTAGAAATGGAGCTTCAGATATGTTTCAGTTACATAACAAACCACCCTAAAACTTAGAGTCCTAAACAACAATGATTCATTATTTCTCATGATTCTGTAAGTTGACAAGGTGGGGGTTCTGCTCTGTGGTATCAGCTGGTGTCTTTCACTTGGTTGCATTCAGCTACGATGGGCTGGATCCAAGGACCAAGAAGCAATAGCTGTGTGTGTGTGTGTGTGTGTGTGTGTGTGAGAGAGAGAGAGAGAGACAGACAGACAGACAGACAGACAGATAGACAGACAGACAGACAGACAGAGATGGAGTGGAGAGGGGGCATGGTCTGCTCCCGGTGTAGGCAGTAGCAGGTGCATGTTTTGTAGAGAGCTAAGAAATGGTAGTAACACCTAACTAAAAGTCAATTTGCTTTCTGTCATCAAGGGGTGCAATCTAAACTATGAGGTTCAATCCCTAATACCACACATAAAAAAAAAAATCTAAACTATGTTAGTGATAAGATACCCCAGGCTCCTAGGGCAGCTCACCATCCCCCTAGCTACAAAGGCTGTTCTCGGGGCCTGGAGCTAGCCGGGACCAGTAGCTGGGATATCTCAGTTCTCCTTTCGTAAACTTATTTTCCACATGGCACCTCATCTTCCAGGTCCTCGGCACAAGGTCTTTCTCTTTCGCAAGGAGGCCAAGATGTCCTTACGGTGTGTAGCAGGGTTCCAGAAGGAAGCAGTCCAGTCATCCAGCACAAACATACCAGCTCACCAAGCCTCTCCCTGCCTCACACCTGCTAATATCCCAGGAGGCAGAACAAGCGACACAGCCAACTTCACCGCAGGAGAGGACTCCAAGGACACCAATCCTGGGAGGCACATGTGCAAAGATACTGAGTCACCATCCACCACGTGATGCTAAGCTACCATCAGGAGAGGAGTCAAACAGAGCCTCCAGTTGCCAGGGTGTATCACGAAGGTCCTCGAAGGACTCAGGCGCACTCAAGCTGGTCATTTCAGAAGAGAATAATTCAGGACGCTTTACAAAGGTGTCCAGAGAGTTTCAGGAACCCAACAAAAGGTAATGCAGTTCTTTTAGGCTAAGAATAGTGGGGAGCCTTCACTGCTCCCAGGATTAGAGGACAAAGGCCTGGAGGGAATGGTTTCCAGAACCCAGAGTGGTGACCCGAGAGAGCTGCTTGACAGGAGCTGGGCCTGTGCACAGGGACTGGCAGGGAGGAGCCTGGTCTACCTCCATTCTTCTCCCTCAAGTGCCATTGCTTCCCACAGGCCAGGGGAGCTGCTTGCTGGCACTGCCATGCAGCCAGCCTCCCAGTCACCCAGCAGGTGGACAAACAGAGAGAGGCAGAGCCCAGGGGGATGCTCAGCACCCAGGCCCATCCATGGGTGGCACAGCACAAAACACAGAGGTCGGGCAGGGAGAAATGGGTGCTGAACATACTACCTGGGCCCCTGGATCCAGCAGGGCCTGAGCAATTCTATTCCTAGGCTTTTTTTGATACATAAGCTTTTCAGTTAGCTTTTCACTGCTGTGACCAAAACAGAAGAGGAAAAGTTTATTCCGGGCTCACGATTTCAAGAGGTCTCAGTTCCTAAATGGCCACGTTCATCGCTCTGGACCCAAGGTGGGCAGCACATCATGGTGGAATGGTCCAATGGAGGAAAGCTGTGCAGTTCATGGCTGGGTCAGGAAGCAGAGAGCAGGAGTGGGGAGGGGCTGCTGGGAAGATGCATCCTTCCCGGGCACGCCCCCAGTGACCCACCTCCTCAAACTAGGACAGACCAATTGGATTTCGGAGCTCGCAGTCTAATCACTATACCTCTGAACGTTCCTGCATTAACACAGGAGCTTTGGCGGGATACCTCATCCCCAAAACATAACTTAAGATAATAGATCCTCTTTTTGCTGAGGCCAATTTGGGTTGGTTTCTGTCTCCTCAACTGGAAGTTCCTCGACACCTACACTCCAATCCAGGAGCTGGCCTTTGAAGGCAATGACTACATCTCACCCTCAGAAGAGCCTGAGAAGTCAGAGGGCAATTCCACATGACAGGTGAACAAACCAAGGCTCAGAGATGGCAAGGGTTCAGTCTCCGTCATGGGCTCATAGTGGCAGAGATGGGATCTGAAGATGGCCCTATCTCAACCTTCCAGCCACATTGAGCCACTCTCTCCCCTGAATACGCTGAATCTACTCTCTTGCCTGAGCATCTGTGGTGGGTCCATCGTGTCCCATCCTCCACAAATATGTCCAAGCCCTAATTCCAGGGTCCCGTGCATGTGACCTTATTTGGAAATAGGGTCTTTGAAGATGTAATTAAGTCAAGGATCCCAAGATGAGATCATCTTGGAATTGGGGTGGGCTCTAGATTCCATGACAGATGTTCTTAAGAAAAGAGGAAGATGTGAGACAGACACAGCGGGGGAGGCCACGTGAAGAAAGAAAGCAGAGCGCAGGGGGCAGCGACGTGTCCACAGCACAGGGTCCAGGAAGAACCAGGCTGGCCCATCACCACCTGAAGCTAGGAAGGAGGCACATTCTTCCTAGCCAGCTCCAGAGAGAACCAACTTGCTGATCCCTTGATTTTAGAATTCCGGCCTCCAGAACTGTGAGCAAGTACACGGCTGTTGTTTTAAGTCCTTGTTTGTGGTTATTTATTGCAACAGCCCCAGGAAAAGAATACAGAGCCTTTCTATGTACCATTCATCTGCCTGGAACACGTTCCTCTTCCCTTCCCCAAATCTCTCCTCATCTCTCTCCAGGTGTAGACACACCTGTGGAGAAGGAGATCTTTCAAGGACATACTCTCCCTGTCCCTCCCCCAACCCAGAATGGCCTTCCTCCCTGTCCTTCAGGTCTTAGCTCAAAGGCCACCTCCTCTAAAAAGCCTTCTTTGTGTTCCCATAGTCCCCCAGACTACATCTGCCACACTGGGCTGGCATTGTTCACATGGTTTGCTCTCTGCCACACTGGACTGGGCACTCCTCAAGGGCAAGGGCTGAGCTAGACTCTCTGTGGCTGCAGAGGCACCTAACAGTTTCAGGCACAGTAGGGACCTTTGCTAATGTTTGCTGAATGAATAAGCGAAGGGAAGGTTCCCTGCCACTGTTCCACCTCCAGACCCCTGCTCCACAAGGAAGAAGCCCTTCCCAAGAGCACACTGGAGGAACAGCCTAAGATCACCAATGGTGGTGGGGTGGGGGGGATACTCACCCTTCAGTCCAGTCCTACCTTAGCACGGCCCTCCTGCCCGCATTGCCAAGGTCCTGTCAGAGGCGTGACAAACAGCTTGGCTGATGGCTTATAATGTCAGAGATGATGGAAACAGGGAGGCGACAGCTGAAAGAATGGGTTGGGGACGCTTGTCATAACTTTATTTGTGGGAGGTGAGTTCCTGTCGGCCACATGATGGATGGCAGCAGGGCAGGCACAACGCAGACCCTGCCACTGCGTCTCTCTCCCCTCTCTCTAAGCCAAATGACTTTGGGGATGAAAAATGACTTTCTTGGGAGAGCCAGGGGGAGGGGAATGTTACAGGGAGGGGGCCGTGTGGTTGGCACCTTGAAATAACTTCTGCTTTTTTGCTGAGAGTTGAATTTTGGCTAATCTAGCCTGAGAGATGTTTCACCCATCCCACCCCTTTCTACCTTCTGTCCAAAGAGATTATAATAATGCCTGACACACTGTCTACCTTAATTCTTCAAAGTGCCTTTCAAAGAATATATACTTTTCCAGATGAGGAAACTCAGGCTTAAAGTTTCCCATGAAGGAAGTGGAAGACCTGGGCTTTGAACCTGAGTCTTGTTGCCCTGAAGCCTGACCTGTCTCCACAACCATCTGGTAAAGGCCGTAAGAGAAACACGTGCCAAGTTCCTGGGAAACAGAGTGGAGACAACAACTAATCTGATGAGAGGAAGTCAGGGAGGACTTCCCAGAAGAGATGACATTTGAGTTGGTCCTTGAAGGGTAAATGGAATGATGTTAACTGGTAGAAAAAGAAGGAAACTTGTGTTAGTCAGCTTTTTGTTGCTGTGACCAAAATACCTGGCAAGAACAACTTAGAGGAGGAAAAGTTTATTTGGGCTCTCGGTTTCAGAGGTTCAGTCCATGATTGGCTGGCTCTATTGCTCTAGGCCTGACCTGAGGCAGAACATCATGGTGGAAGGGTGTAGTGGAGCGAAGCTGCTCAGCTTATGGTGGCCAGGAAGGAGATGGGGGAGGAGCCAGGGGTATAAGATATAATACCCAAGGGGACCTTCCCCGCGATCTACCTCCTCCAGTTACATTCCGCCTGCCTACGTTTATGACCCAGTAGTCTTTTCAAATTATTCATCCACCAAATGGATTAACCTACTGATTATATCCCAATTCTCATAATCTAATCGCTTCACCTCTGAATATGCCTGCGTTAACACAGGAGCTTAGAGGGATGCCTCCTATCCAACCCATAACAACCAACTATTGAGGAAAGATGATATTGAGGGAGTGAGAAGGTAAAAACGGGATTTGCCTATATTTTTGTTTGCTTACCCAAAACAAGTCACTTGCTCTTTCTCTTTTTGGACCCAGGGACCATCCTTAGTCTTTTTAATCTTTTATTTTTGAACAGGGTTTTAAAAAATCATTTATTTTGCCAAGACTTGGCCTCAAACTTGCAATTCTGTCTCAGCCTCCCAAGTAGCTAGGATCATAGGCGTGTGCTTCCTCTTTCCTAACAGAGACTCAGTTTCAGGGCATAATTCATTTTCTTACAAATGATTCTGGATTTTACCAAGCTATTCATGAAGTTCCAATTCCCCTATGGGTTATTGGTTTGGAAATAGGAATAGGAATGAATCTGTCCAATGAAATGCAAGGAATCTGCTTGAGGGACTCTGGAAAAGGTTGTTTCCTTTTGTTCTCAGAAACATAAAAAAAAAAAATCCCTCCTGTGGTGCAGGGCATGGTCACATCTGTACATGTCTGGATGTCTGGAGGTATGGCAGCCACTTTGGGATCAAGTAGAGAGAACTAACATCTTACAATGACAGGCTGGGCCGGCTAACAGGAAGCTACTGAATGGTTGGCTCCTGTAGCCCCCACACCTCAAAACTTCATTATTTAACAGATTTTTCTAGTTAATAGATTTTTCTATTAATAGATTTTTCTGGTTAATAGATTTTTCTCATTGTTAACCAGTTAGTGATTTCTTTCTTTCTTTCTTTCTTTCTTTCTTTTTTTTTTGTAGCACAAAGCATTCTGGTAAAGAGGATTCCAAACCAAGGGGCTGTTTCCACGGCTGAAGTTGGGGAAGTGATAAAGAAACTGGGGAACAGGCTTTGCAGTCAACAGAGCTGGTTCAAGATCCAGCCCGGCCACTTCTTCACTGTGTGATGTTGGGCAGATCACTTAATATTTGTGAGATTCAGTTTCTCCAGGGGAGAATAACATTCTCGTAGAGGACCTTGCTGATTAAATGAGATACTGCGTGGAAGGTGAGGCTCAGAGACATGCAGGTGCCTAAGAACGCAATGCTGCATTGGGAGGACGGCTGTTGTCTTCACCACTGTTGGATTTTTCACTCCTGTGGAAAGCTCTGCGTTATCCCCGGGCCCACTATAAAGCCGTACTTGTCTAGCCCCACTTGGCCAAACCTGGTGCCCAGCACTGTTAGCACAGTGGGAGCTGAGGTCTCGGAATTGCATCCTGACTCGCGAGGAGAAAGGAGGGGTTGCTGAGCCAGTCATGGTGCTCCCTGCACCGGGACTCCCAGGAGTCATTGTGGGTGTGGCTGACAGTCTGGAGCCCTAGTTCTGTCAGGGGTGGAACTACCTAGAGCACCTCCCTCTTGGGCCTTTCACATCTCAAGCAACTAAGGTCCTTGATAGCACTAAGAAGCAGGTGCCACCAAAGGAGAAGATCACAGCAGGCAGAAGGAGCTGTCCTCCGTTTCCCTGGGCCTTACCCACCACGTAGCTAGCAGACAATACAGCTTAGCTGTGGCCTAGCCCTTCGCTGTTTCGGGCTCTTTGGCCCAGCTGGGGCCTTGGTCCTGCCTCCTTGCTGTCTGGCTCTCTGGCTCTCCGCCCTCATGGTTTGCTATTTCCAAGGGGCACTCCTTGACTCATGCAGAGTGCTCTAGCTCCTGCTTGTGGGGATGCTCGTTGTCAGGTCGGGCCTATCCTCATCCCTCCATCCTTACCCCTTCTCCCTACCCTGAGCCCACCTTCTGGGAACCAGCCTCCTTCCTCTATCCCTATGATCCCCCAAGGAGTGGGCCTATTTTTACTTGGCTTTATCTTTCTGGCCATATTTAACTGGGCTAGCGGTAGACACCTGATCAAAGCTTGCCTGATTAGAAAACTTCCACTGGACTTTTAGACCTAGGGGCGGAGCCCATCTCGTTCCAAGACACACATGAGGTTTTCATCTGGAAGCTGCAGGTAGTCACGTTTCCCACCACGTGGAAGGTGTCAGGATACAATGGAGAGGACGAAGAGTGGCGAAAATGGAGGTGGTCCTGGCAGCCTCCGAGTCAAGGGTGTCCGGCTTCCCAAGGCCAAAGGGCACCGCTGCCTTGCCTCCCACCATTCTCAGATGCCAGGAGGCCACACACTATCCTTTTGTCTTAATTAATTCAAGTTGAGTTTCTGTCCCCATGACAAGAACTGTGACCAGTCCCTTCCCAGGCTTTGTCTGCCCAGGACCTGACTTGTCCTCTCCATTTGTGGTCTCTGCCCTGGGGATGGCTTTGTGGAAGTGCCCCACCCTGCCCATTTCCAACCTCAGCTAGGGCACTGGACAAGTCCCTAATCCCTGCCTGACAGGTCTCTGTGCGTCCCTCTCCACTCACTCTCTGAGTGACCTCGCTCACTTCCACACTCAGACTCAACAACCCGAATGTACTTAGAACTTTCCGAACCTGCCTCCTTCTGGACCCATGTGAGCTTCCACCTTTGAAACGATGGAGATGGCTGATAACCTTCATGGGCATGCCTGAATTCTTCCTGAAAACAACTCTTTGGGAGGGTGGATGGGGGATACCTTGATAAACCGCCGTGGGGGCTCCCTTAAGCCCTCTTATAAGGGGTCAGTAATCCTGTTCATGAAGGCTCTGCCCTGACTACCTACGTACCTCGAAAAGGCTCCATTTCTTAATACCATTATAATGGGGGTTGTTTTACTATATGAGTTTTGTTGGGCATGGGGGGTGGGGACACAAACATTCAAGCCATGGCAGATAGCATACACAAGGGTCACATGACCTTGGTCTGAGATTGGGGTATACTGGGTTGTGTGATCCTGTAAAGTCACCTAACTCTCTGAGCCTTGGAAGTAGAGTGGCTGTCAGGATCAGTTACAGCTGAACACGATGCTGGCAGAGTCTAGGTCTTGAAGCAACAACAACAAAAATTGAAGTTCAGGGAGTCTAAGGACTTGTCCAAGGTCACAGAATCTACCAGTACAGTGGGAGCAGGCTGCAAACCCAAGACTGCCTGACCTCGAAGCCACAAGGGGTACTGCCATGCTTTCCTGCCACCAGAAGGCAGATCATGGAGCCGGGACCAATACTGGGCCCAGCGCTCAGGGCTGAGTTTCTGGTAGCGAATCCCTGCTCTGCTCCCTGGTGCTGGCTCAGCCAACTGTGGTGAAGAGTTGACTTTTCTTCCCCCGCCTTCTGCCTCCCTTTCTCCCCCTTCTCCTGGATAGTATTTCCCTGGGGCTCCGGTTACCAATTTGCAGAGCAAAAGCACGCACAGGCAGTTCAGGGGTGGTGCGAGCTCAGCGGCCCTGGTATTGTTTTTAATTCAATATTTTGTCCCTGTGCGCCAGCCTCCTTTATTGGATGAGAACACTGTTATTGGATCCTGCCCTGCAGGAGAAAATGCAGGCTTCCCCGGGACGATGGCAGCTGGGTTGTTCTAGAGTCTGATGAGTCAAAGGAGGGTGAGAAGACAGCAGAGAGTTCCAGAAAATCTGGTGGTTACAAGCTGTTCTGTGACATGCACAAAAATATTAACATATGTATTCTTGACCTTTCCCCTTACCCCTCCCTTCAAGCGAGGACAGAAGCTAGGGAGGCAGCCTTCACAGTGCCCTCTCCCTTTCTCTGCACGTCCACAGCATCTCTTGGTCCTGTGATTTTATTTCTCCTCTCCTCCCTGCTCAGTGCTCTGAGCCTGGAGCATCCTCTGCCTGTGCAACTGGTCTACCCCCATCTTCTCACTGCTGCTTCAAACTTACTGTCCTTGTGATGGACAATCTCATTTGGGATCTCCTCAAAGCCTGAGATCAGGATGGAGTATATGGAATTTGCGTGTCGGGGAGATCCCAGGAAACCCCTGGAAGTAGGCAAATGGGAAGGTGGGACAGAGGAGGGAAGGTGGCCTGTAAGTGCTTATTGATCAGGCTACACTGGGCACATGGAGCTGGATCTCACCGGAGACCTTGGGAGTCGGTGAACAACCCATACCTCAGAGTTCCCCCACTGAGGAGCAAGGGCTCTGGGTGTGTGCCTCCCAAGTATTGCCAGACTGAGGCCATTACTGAGTGTGCATGGGGGTGGAGTTTGAATGGTTTGGCACCTCTGACCTGCTCCATGGGCCGGTAACGTGTGTTCCAGCTGTAAAGAAACTCAGGCGAAGAAACCCAAGTTCTGGCCCTTGAAAGCCTGTCCCTGGTATGTTGAAATGCAAGGCCAAGGGGATGTGCGTGGGAGGCACCAACATTCATCTTCTCTCAGAGGCATTCTTTGACTTAAAAGCTCCCTGATGGCTTCCCTCTGCTCTTTGGGGTGAAGATCAAATCCTCGTCTCTATTCTACCAGGTCTCTGTGGGCTAGTCCTACCCACCTCTGCTTTCTTGCCACACCCTACCACACCCCCCACTGCCCCTGGCTCCCTGGGCCCCAGCTGTCCTGGCCTTCTCTCTGCTCCTCTGTACTTTTTCTCACCCCAGGACCTTTTAACATGCTGATCCTACTGCCTGGTCCTTCTACTTCACCTAGATAATCCCCACATATCTCTTAGGTCTCTGGGAAGCCCAATACCATCACCCAGTTGGAGTCACGTTCCCTCTGTTCTCCACTCAGAGATCTGAACTTCTCCTCTGATTCTGTGTGATTATGTGATTAATGTTGTATTCCCCACCGGACTCGATCCCAGAGCCCAGCACACTGCCTGGTACCTAGCAAGAACACAATAAATATTTTGTCGAATGAATGAGTGAATGAATTAATAAAGGGATTCCGTGGGGGTCTTTCGTGTGCCAATTGGGATATAAGGTGCAGAAATGAATCCCAGAGAAACTAAGATCCTTAAATGATTCATGCAGGAAGGACGCAGGGAGTGAAACAGATTACAATCTAAGAGGGATGGAAGAGAGATTTGGGCTGGTGATGTGCCGACAAGACAATGGAACTTGTAGCTTGGATACAAAATGTCTCCCCAAAAGCTCATGTGACACTTTGGGAATGTTTAGAGGTGAAATGATTAGATTATGAGAGCTCTAACCTACTCTGTGGCTTAATTCATTCTATGGATTAACAATTTGGATGGATTACTGGGTGGTAACTGTAGGCGGGTGGGGCATGGCTGGAGGAAGTAGGTCCCTGGGGGTATGCCCCAGGGGATTGCATTCTGTTCCTGGTTCCCTTGCCTCTGCTTTCTGGCTGCCATCAGCTGAGTTTCCCTCCACCATACCCTTTTGTCAGGATGTCCTGTCTCATCTTGGGCCCAGAGAAATGGAGTCGGCCCACCACAGACTGAACCTTTGAAACTGTAAGCTCCAAATATGCTTTTCCTCCTCGAAGTTGTTCTTGTCAGGTATTTTGTTCACAGCAATGAAAAGCTGACTAACACAGGGATGTAGGTAGGTGACAGAGATTGTTAGGACATCTTTATGCTTGTTACTCAACAATGTCCCTTTGCTATTTTGCCAGAAACTTCTCAAGGCTTGATTTTTGTATGTTCCTTTTGAGGTACTTATGAACTGGCCCAAGGCAGCTCACTTTCTGTGGTTCTCTGTGTTCCACTGGTATCATAATTTGGTGAACAGGTCACAGGCTATTGAGTCACACTAATTTGGGTTCAAATCTTGGCTCTGCTCTTCCTAGCTGTGTGGCCTGGGGCAAGCCACTCACGGTCTGTGGATCTTAGTTTCCTCATCTGTAAAGAGAGGGGAATATTTTGGCTTTGTGTAGGTGTTGGGAGACTTAGAGGATGGACAGAAGCCCATGGTCGATGCTGACTCATGAAAACTATTATTGACCAAACATGATATATTAACGTCATGCACTAACATTAATGGAGCACTGACTCTAGGCCAAGCATATTCAGGCTTATTGAGTCCTCTGGCCTCACTGTAAGGTAGGTGCTGGAGGTGGACTCTTGGGAGCTTCCTTAATCCCACTCTCTTTTCTTCATGGGTTTAGGGAGGGACTATGTTTCGCCTTTCTTGACTTAGGAGTAGCTCTGTGACTGCTTTCTGGATGATGGGACACTGTGGCAGTGAACTCTACAGTGCTATCTACCTCCTCATGGGATCCTCCACGCACCCTTTCCCACTCACCGACTAGAAGCAAAGGTCTCCAGGGCCCTAGGGGATGGTGAAGCCAGGAGTGGGAAGAACCCGGAGGCCCGAGTAAACATGTGGAAGGCCACATGCCCAGTGTCCTCATGAGCAGGAGACAAATATCCATTTTGTTGTTTACTATAGTAGTCAGACTATTCCAATGTGGCATTTCTATCCACATCCTACAGATGATAGAAAGAAGGCTCAGAGAGGTGAAGTGACTTGCCTAAGCTTCCACAGCTAAAATGTGGCAGAGCTGGGATTCTGACTCCAGAACATAGAGAAAATCTAAGTCTGGCTGCTCAGTACTTAGATGGCCTTCAACGGGCACTTGTTGAGTGAATATAATTAGGAATCTTGACTCCCTTGGATTCCTGTTAAGGACCTAAGTATAAAGTAGTTCACAGATAAGTCAGAAAGACACCTCCATCTCCCCCAAATTGAGATGTATTGGTCTCGCTAGATTCTAAGTTCCTGTAAGACATATATATATATTTTGGTACTCATTTAAAAATGTTTCTCTACGTCGAACACAGTGCTTGAGACAGTGTGGGTGTTCAGACGTGGTTGCTCGGTTTAATTAAAAAAAAAATTTTTTTAGTTGTTGATTGACCTTTATTTATTCATTTATTTATATGCGGTGCTAAGGATCAAACCCAGTGCCTCCCACATGCAAGGCAAGCGCTCTACCACTGAGCCACAATCCCAGCCCTCAGTTGAATTTTTATAGATAGAATGGACTGGGTGTAACTTTTTCAGCTGGTGGTGAAGTACCTTGAAATCATCGTCCTTCTTGCAGAATACTGTGAAAGAGTGACAAATTCAATTACAAATGAGGAAATAAATAATTTTGTGCAAAAATCAAATACCATCAGGTACTAGGTTCAAACGTAAAAAGAGGCAACCGGTGTCAGATTTGGGGAAAATCCACTGGAGTGTATTTACAAATGAAGGTAATGCCCCCTATTAATTCTTTTCTCCCATGAATCGGCCCACGACCACCAATTCTCCACAACTGGATTTGAGTAGTAGAACAGCTGCGTCCAGATCCCACAGGTACATTAATTCAAAAATCACTAAATGAGCTAGTTGGAGTTGGAGGGGCCAGTTTTAATTAGTGGCCGAGTCTCTGCTTCCATACTTGCTAGTTAGCTGCTTAAAAACAACCTGTGGCCTCCCCAGAGCCAGCCAGGCGGGACTCTGCCAGTGTTTTCCTATTAGCTTCATTTCTATGCCTGTTTTGCACCCTTCTTTATGCTTTTTGCGTTTTTCATACCTTCTTTTAATTTATGCTGCTTTGCTGTGCTTCATGTATCTTTGTAAGTCGCCTGAAATCCTTTCTGGAATAAGGTGGTGATATAAATAAAAACGTATAACATAAATATAAATACGAAATGTAACATGCTCTATAAAAATCTGTTCCTAAAATACCAACAGTGGCTGTTTATCACCGAGAGAAACAGGATGATCTGAGGCGCGTGGGGGTGGGGAGCTGTGCCTCCAAAGGGGACAGAGGTACGGAATTTTACAAAGCCCAAGGTATGGACGTTACAATGAACTTCACAAAATACCAAGAAGATAAAAAGTGATTTTCATTATTTGCTTTTATATATATTTATTTTACTACTTCTGTAATACTGGTTTAAGATAGGAATTGAGAAAGTACAACTAAGCCAAAAAGAAAAATAGCGTGAAAGCCTCTGTCTCTTGCTACTCTGAGGACATTGCCAGACAGGCAGTGGCAAAGCCTATTTTTGAGGGGAGTGGGAATGGGGATTATACTCAGGGGCATTCAACCACTGAGCCACATCCCCAACCCTATTTTTTTTTTTTTTTGTATTTCATTTTAGAGATAGGGTCTCAGTTGCTTAGAGCCTCACTTTTGCTGAGGCTGGCTTTGAACTTGGGATCCTCCTGCCTCTGCCTCCTGAGCTGCTGGGATTACAGGCGTGCACCATCGTGCCTGGCTAGAGGCAAAGCCTTTGCATCTCCTTTATGTAAGGTTTTGAGAGAGGGTCCCTGAAGGTCCTGAAATGGCTTGGAGTCTGATGGCCAATTCTACTGCCCCAGAGTAGTGGGGTGGATGATGAAGAGGGGCAGGAAGGAAGTAAGGAGAAGGGAAAAGAGGAGGGGAAGAAAGGAGTAGAAGAGAAGGAGGAAGAGGAAGGAGAAGGGAAAGAATCTTTGAGGTTTTGTGTCGGCCTCTGGGGCTCAGCAGTGCCTACTGCCTGGCCTGGCCTAACCCAGAAAGGTAACCTGACTCCCTGAGGGCGAGATGCTGTGGTCACAGAGCCGACATGTGAGGTGCAGGTGGAACTACCCTGGGGCCCTGCTGCCCCACTCCATGTTTCACAAAGGTGCAATATGGTGCTGTCACCATGGGGACCCAAGTAGGAGGCCATGACACCCCCAGGGACCTGCAGTTCCTGGAGCACCTGAGACCAGTGCCCTGGGCAGGGTGGTGGAGGCACGGGAAGGGCTTCCTGTAAGGAGCATATGCCATAGACATGCCTGGACGTGCCAGGACTCACTAAGTTGCTGGCCATAAGGAACAGCAGCCACTGACAGGCTTAGTCATGCCTTCTGGCAATCGATAAGGGGCTGTAAGGGGCACCTAACCGCAGGCCTGCTTAGTAATGACTGGTTACAATGGATAGGGAGCACAGCTCCATGGACATGCACAAAGAACATGCCCAGTTACAATTACGTCATCTCACTGGACATAACCAATGGACATTGACTTTCACTGGGTGTAACCAATCACCAGCTCACACCACCAACTTGGAACTGCATTTAAACTGCTTGTCCTGCCACACTGGGGGCTTTTGCTCCAAGGACATCAGTGAGACTGGCCACCATGCTGTTTGTCCCTGGATCAACTCCACTATTCCCTGATGTCCAGCCATTGGCTGAAGAGAACCACTGGACAAAGACAACATCTGCTATTTGGCTAAGAGAAGTCACGTGGTACCAGAGGTATTTTGGGACTTGTGGTTGCCCTAGGATTGTGTGAATTGCGTGTAATGTTTAGTTGCTCTAGGATAGTGTGGCTTCCTTGTAGTGTTTAATTAGTGCACACTGAATGCTAGTTGAGGTGCTCCAGCACACCCAACACTTTTTGCAGCGACACACCCCTTCTAAGTGACTCAGGGGCATCAGAGGCCAAGAAAGAGCCAAAGCAGAAGATCCCTGGAGTGGAACAACCTGGAATATACATCACATGTACACACAGAAGCTATTCAGTCCACAAGAGCTGGGGCAAGTAGAAACTCTGGGTTGAAGAACATTAACATCAGGGTAGCATCATGTACATGCTCAGGATGTCAGAAATTAGGGTCCTTTAAATAAATATATGTGTATATATGTGCTTCTTTCTAAGGAAAAAAAAAAGAAAATTATTTACCATTAAAGGATTTTCTGAAGCTTCTGAAAAGGTTGAAGTAGATAGTTTTTCTCTAGGTGTGTTTCTTAGAATAGGTCCACAGGATGCTGTTAGGTGTTACTTGAAAAATTCCTTCTGTGACCAAATGGGCTTGGAAAACATAAGGTGAAATGATGTTAAAACACTTTTCTGGGCTGGGATTGTAGCTCAGTGGTAGAGCGCTTGCCTTGCATGCGTGAGGCACTGGGTTCGATCCTCAGCACCACATAAAAATAAGTAAATAAAGATATTGTGTCCATCTACACCTAAAAAAAAAATTAAAAAAAAACACTTTTCCTTCTACAAGATGCATATGATCCTCTATGAGAAGGTGTAAATTGAACAGCTGGCCCTTCCAATCTGGGTGTTGGAATGTTCTCTGCTTTCACTGTAGCTGGTCCTTTCACTGACATCTGTTAGGAACAATTCAGGGCATCTAATGAGTGTTAAAAAAAATGCACAGTTGATCAATCAGTCACAAAGGCTGCTCATGATGGAAATGTCTTTCTCTGGTTCCTAATCTGCCTGGATTTTGTGTTTTTCTTGCTACACAACACATTACCCAAAACTTTAGGAGGCTTAAGCAACCCAAAGCATGTATTAGCTTCCTGTTTCTGTGACCAGGAATATCGTGATGGCTTGGAAGGTTCTTGTTCCCTGTGTCTCTCAAAGCTGCGGCCCTTGCAAGCTTGATTGGAGCTGGAGACTCCACTTCCAAGGTGATCCCAGTGAATCTTGCTTTCTTGTATTCATGCCCTGTGTAGTCCCTTCCCACGTTGAATAGATCTGACTTGTGCAATCTGTGGAATGTTGTGGAAGTGAGGGACAGTGAATTTTAACACTAGGTCACAAGAGACACTGTAATTTCCTCTCTGCTCCCTCTTGGATCACTTGCTCTGGGGGAAGTCAGTCCTATTGTAGGAACACTCAGTCAAAAAAAAAAAAAAAAAAAAAAGACCCACTTGGTGAAGAACTAAGGCCTTGAGCCAATAAGCAGCATCAGCTTACTGGCCACGTGAGTTAGCGGTCTTGGAATGTGACGAACATCTTGGCAATGACTTCACCAGAGCCCCTGAGCCAAAACTATCTTGCTAAGCTGCTTCTAATTCCTGACTCCCAGAAATTGTGTGAGATAAGAAATGTTTCTTGTTATTTTAAGTCACTAAACTTTGGGGCAACTTGTTATACTGCTGTTGATAACTAACGTACATCCTCAGTGCTAAGCCGGATTAGTAAACAGCTGGTGCAGCTCATGAGCTAAGGAACCTGCTGATTTCCTGACTGTGCATTTTATGTTGCTGTAACAGAATACCTGAGGTGAGGTCATTTACAAAGAAAATAAGTTTATTTTATTAACTAAGTTTTTTATTTTCTTAGGTTTATTACAATCATGGAGGCTGGGAAGTCCAAGTTCAAGGGACTATGTGTGGTAAGGACCTTCTTGCTTCTCAAAGTGGTGCAGAGCATCACATGGCAGGAGGTTCCAGAGTGACAGCCACACTAGCTTTTATAACAGACCCATTTGTGTGATAACCAACCTACTCCCTTGATAAACTCTTGATCCACTCAGCCATTCATGAGGGCAGAGTCTCTGTGACCCAGTCACCTCACAAGGACCCCACTTCCATACACAATTAATATGTGACTTTGAGGATTAAGTTTCCAACACATGAATTCTCGTGGAGAAACCACAGTGCTTCCCAAGCTCAAAGTGGTCTTGACCAGTGTCGTTCCACTGACCCCAGTCAGCGATGGCATAAGTAGTTCTCCCTACCTCTTATCACTAAAGTATCTCGGGAAGACTTGACTCGTGAGGGTCACTGCTGTGGGGCATGGATAAGAAGAGCTCCTCAGAATTAGGGATTTAATGAAACTTGTCTCATCTTTCCGAGACACCAGCAGTACTAGTTCCATAGCTTGTCCAATCCGACACACATGACCACGGAATCCTTCTTGGTGCAACGGACACCATTGGTCCCCACCAGCCCCCTTTCTTCCTTCTCCTTTCCTCCCAAGAGAGAGCCAGAGCCTCAGAAAACATGATTCCTCTTTGATGTTGCTGTGCCTGGAACTGCTGTTACTGTCCTGCTGCCACCAGGAAAAGAGCGAATTGAGCTCCAGTGTATCCACTGCCCACCTGCAACCATAAAGTTGCCAGTAACCCCCCTCATCTGAACTTTGACCCACACCCCCATCCACTCAGCTCTCATTATTTTGAAGCAAATTCCACTCATCATATCATTTCATACATAAATGTCAACATCTCTAAAAGATAAGATCCTTTTAGCAACGTAATCCTGATTCCACCGTCACACCTCAACTTCCCTGCGAATAATCCCTTATTGAATATGCATGGATATCTGCTCTTATTTGGCTCCCAGTGTATCTAAGAACATCAGTTCTGTTTGTGTCTTTTCAAGACCAGTGGCTTCTGGGAGAGGGAACGACCCTGTAGGATTCAAGAATATCCTGTGCCTGGGTCATAGGTATGAGTACTGTTTGAAAAGGCAACCAAGTCCAAATCCCTACCGTGAAATGCCAGTCTTGCCACTTACTAACCATCACTGTGGGCAAGTAACTAAACTCTCTACATTCCAGATTTTACAACTATTTTAAAATATGAGAGTACAGAGCATGCACGCATCTTGATCTTGAGATCTCTGAGAAGCAGAACAGAGACTCCTCTCTCTGATCCCTAGAAATTGCATTTTGCTCCCCAGAAAGCATATTTCTGTTTTCCTGAGACTTGTACCCACCCATTCAGTGCCTAAATGGAGGGAAAGACTTTCTGCAGCAATGTTGTCTCAAGTCAGCATGAGATTGCAAGGGAAGAGCTCAATATTGGTGACAGCTGGGTGCAGTGGTGTATGCCTGTAAACCCAATGGCTCAGGAGGATCGTGAGTTCAAAGCCAGCCTCAGCAACTTAGTGAGGCCCTAAGTAACTCAGCAAGACCCTGTCTCTAAATGAAATATAAAAAATGGGCTGAGGATCTGGTTCAATGGTTAAGCTCCCCTGGGTTCAATCCCTGGTAACAACAAAAAAATTGGTGATAAATATGCTTCATGTTTTTTAGAGTAGATACTTAAAGGCCATTTCAATAAACAATTTACCAGGACAATGAAAGTGAAAGTGACTGATTATATGGTGGAGTACCTACTGTTTGAAGTTTAAGGGAACTTAGCCCACAGCTATATAATTAATGTGGATAATTCTTCCACATTATATATTTTTTTAAAAAAAGGACAGAGTCCTTATGTCACAATGAGTCCCACCTTATGTATAATTACAATGTATCAATAACATTAAATTTAAAATGGATACAGCCTCGCAGCTTGTTCCTGGAGATGCCTGTCTCTCAACCCCCTTGTGGAGAGCACTCTGAAGTCATCATCAGGACATGCTTCTAGATTCCTTGGTACATGTCACATAGCTTTTTGAAATTCCATGTCCTTATCTTTTTTTTTCCCCCCAGTACCAGGGATTGAACTCAGGGGCACTCGACCACTGAGCCACATCCCCAGCCCTATTTTGTGTTTAACGTAGAGACTGGGTCTCACTGAGTTGCTTAGCGCCTCGCTTTTTACTGAAGCTGGCTTTGAGCTTGTGATTCTACTGTCTCAGCCTCCCAAAGTGCTGGGATTACAGGCGTGTGCCACCTGGCCCAGCCTCCTTATCTTTAAAACTGGAATAGTAGCATTGCTAGGATTTGAGGGAGGGGCTTGAATATGTCTGATAGTCTTGGGACCAGGAATGAAAGAATCAGCAGATTGATTGGCTCACTTATTTAATCAACAACTATTTAGTGGGTGTTGGTTAAGTGCCAGGGATTGTTAGGTTTTGAGGTTGTCCTGGGGAACAGTATAGTAATCTCTAGCCTTCCAGAGCTTAGAATCTGGGAGGGAAAGTAGATGCCAAAAGAGAAGAAGCCAATAAATGTAGAAACACCCATCATCTAAAGATAATGGTCAGACACGCTGATAGAGAAGCTTGAAGAGGGGCAGAGCTGTCCTTGGAGTGATTACCAAGGAATCATGAATGGACTTTCTCATCAAGATAAAATGGAAATACCTTAATATAGCATTCAAGATCTTCCATTGATTAGAGTTGTCAAATAAATGCAGGATGTTCTGGGAAAGCTCCATTTCAGGTAAGCAACAAAAAAGATTGTAGTATGTTATTAAATACTGCATGGGGCATATTTATATGAAAACATTCACTGTTTATCTGGCTGTTTAGCTGGGTGTCCTGAATTTGTTTTTTTTTTTGAATCTGCTAAGCCTGTCCCTGAGCTGAGCTTCCCTAGCCACTGTTTCTAGACTACATGCTCCAGCCCCTCCACTTTCCCTTCTACAGGAGCTGGTCCAACTTGTGTGTCTTTGCTCATGCCGTTCCCTCCACCTGGGTCTCCCTTCTCCTACCATGTCCTCTTGGAGAACTCTTCTCATCCTTTAAACTCCAGTTCAAACAGCACCGGCACCAGCTTTGGAATGGCTTCCCCAGCAGGGTACACTGTCTCCATTCCAGGGTGCTCAGCAAGCCTGGGTCTTACAGGATTCTGCCTCTGATTCTGTTTAAGGTCTGCTATCTAAACAGACAGGAAGCCTGAACACCCGAAAAGGAAAGGGAACCACGCCATCGCCCCTTCCCACCTGTCTCTGTGTCCCATGAACATCAGACAAGGATGGAGCACTTTTCTGGGCTAGGCAGTGGGCTAAGTGCATTGAGTGCAGCATCTCATAAGACCTTTGAGGTAGATGCAGTTGAATCCCCACTTTGAGGCCAGAAAATCAGGCACATAGTGATGAGATGGCTCCTTACAGTTTCCCCATCTTTAACATGAGGCCCAGAACAATATTTTCTCTATGAGGTTTTCTCTGCGGTTAGAATGTAGACTCCAAGAAGGCAGGAACTTTGTTTTATAAGCTGCTGTATCCTCAGAACCCAAAATTGTGCTTAGCTTTGAGTACGCCTCTCAGTATATACTGAATGAATGCGTCACTTCACAGATGAGGAAACTGCCATTTAGGGAGATGGGAAGTAACTTACCTGAGGGCAAACTCCTAGATGTCTAGAACTTTGACTAGCACCAGAATTAGGGGTGTGTTCGTAGGTGTTGAACAACTGGGTCTCTGGAAAAATGAAAATAGTGACAATCCCTGTTAGTTCCATGAGGCAAATACTCTCACCATGGCTGATTTCAAGCCAAAGTCAACCTGCTAGGTATGCAAATTTACTAAAAATATAACTGTGAATTTTGCAAACCTGTCTATCCAAGCTGATCTGTGTTGAAAGTCACACTCTTACCATTGTTGTGTCCTGCCTCCCAAAATGAGGCACAATCTATATTCATATTACGTTGAAGGAGAAAAGATATCCAAATAGACTTAGTTCAAAGCAGATTGTATGGGTCATCTTTGAAAAGCACTAACCAGATCCCCAAATTTCCCCAGTTAAAACATTTCAACAGGAGCTGGGGCTGTAGCTCAGTGGCAGAGCGCTTGCCTAGCATGTGTGAGGCACTGGGTTTGAGACTCAGCACCACATAAAAATAAACAAATAAAATAAAGGCATTCTATCCATCTACAACTACAAAAAATTAAACAAACAAACAAACAAACATCTCAACAGCTTCCAAATGCTGTTAGCGTAAAATTTGGTTCTCCTTCCCCTGGCCCACAAAGCTCATTGTGAAAACTTCTCCCCTCCAGGCACTGTATTAGGCTGTGGGGATATAGTGGTTAACGTAATTTACATAACCCCTGCTCTCATTGGGCTTGCAATCCAGTTAATGAGGCTGCCAGTAAACAAAAAGTAAAAATTGCAGACTGAGATCTATAAGCAGTGAAGGGGTGCTAGGCGTGAGACTAATGAGGAAAGAGATTACTTACTTGGAGGAGAGGATTTGGCAGAGGAGTATAAATAATTTCTGTATAATTGGAGATAATTGAGATGGGATGGGGATAGTGATTTAAATGATTTGGGGGGGGGGAAGCTTCATTCCCCTTAGAGATGATCCTTATTTATGCCCCAGAAAATCAGATGCACTCTTTTTTTTTAAGTTGTTGATGGACCTTTATTTTTTTCATTTCTTTATTTGCGGTGCTGAGAATCAAACCCAGTGCCTCACATATACTAGGCAAGTACTCTATCACTGAGCCACAACCCCAGCCCCCAAATGCAGTCTTTTTTTTTTTTTTGGTACTAGAGATTGAACTCAGGGGCACTTGACCACTGAGCCACATCCCCAGCCCTATTTTGTGTTTTATGTAGAGACAGGGTCTCACTGAGTTGCTTAGCACCTCGCCATTGCTGAGGCTGGCTTTGAACTCGCGATTCTCCTGTCTCAGCCTCCCAAAATGCTGGGATTACAGGCTTGCGCCACCCCGCCCAGCCTAAATGCAGTCTTTGAATCTCTTCCAACTAAGAGCAACTTTCTCCTCCAGAATACCTTTTTACATGGCTTGGGAAGACACAAGATCATCCAGTTCCCACTGGGCCTTGCATAGCTGAATAGAAGCTCAGAAAGGGAAACGTGATCACTAAGTTTCTCAGCCAGCAATAGTTGCTTGATCTTGGACACGTCATTTTCTGAGCAAGCACGGTTCCATGGAATTATAATGGGGACCACAAATGACATCCACATGTCCAAGCACATTCCAAAGGTAAAAGGCAAAACAGTAAAAAGAAACAGTGAAATTGGTTTTATAATATATTTTACTAGATTCAATATATTCAAGATATAATTTCAACATGTAATCAGTATAAGTCTTAGAAATCCAGAGTATATTTTATTTACACTTGTGGCACATCTCTGTTCTGGTGCCGTGCGGTTCTTTTTTTTTTTTTTTTTAATATTTTTTTAGTTGTCAATGGATCTTTATTTTATTTATTTATATGTGGTGCCGAGAATCGAACCCAGTGCCGTGCGGTTCTGAGTCTCAGTTTCCTTATTTGTGAAATGAAGGTCGTTATCCAGGTCCCTGAAACGCTTTTAAGAGCACATGTGAGCCGGGCGCGGTGGCGCACGCCTGTAATCCCAGAGGCTCGGGAGGCTGACAGGATCATCCCGAGTTCAAAGCCAGCCTCAGCAAAAACAAGGCACTAAGCAACTCAGTGAGGCCTTGTCTCTAAAAAAAATACAAAATAGGACTGAGGATGTGGCTCAGTGGTCAAGTGCTTCTGAGTTCAAGTCTCAGCACCAAAAAAAAAAAAGAAAGAGCACATGTGAAACTGCATCCCGCCTTGCACAGAGGGGCGCGCAAACAGTCTAGTACCCTTTCAGTCCTTTCTCTCGCTCCGTCTCGCTCTTCCTAGTCTCCGCCCACTTTTAAAGGCTCCAGGCGGAAGCAGTACTGTCACAAATGCAGCGCGCTTTACGGTAGCACTGCCTTTTACGACAGTGTGGCCGGCTCTCGGCTCTCGAGCACTTTTACCCCATTGGCTCTGAGGCCTCGCTCACGCTACTTTACGGCAGTGTGGCTGGAGCAGCTGCTGAGCGGCCCGCGGTTTGGTTGTGAGTGGAGGGAACTGGAGTACCGGCGTTGACTGGGCCAGGAACCATGGATGTGGGCGAACTTCTGAGCTACCAGGTAGGTGGGGCAGGGAGGAATGGGCAGGGGTCGCAGGGCCAGAGTCCCTTCAGCGCACCTCCTCTCATTCCTGGGCCCCTCGCTTGCATGCCACCCGGGGTTCCAGCTTTTCATTTCACTTCACCCCCGGGAGACCTCCTGGGCCCTGTGGATTCGTCCTTCTCTGTTCGTGAGCCCCTTCACCTTCTCTGCCCCCACTCTGGGGCTGGGTTCCTTCAGCTTCTCAGAAGCCCCAGGCTATGTTCACAGCCATCTTCTGTCTGCTCCCCTCCCCGGACCCCCGCATTGAGCTTGAGGGCAGTGGTGGTGGGAGAGCCCTGGTCTTTCTTGGACTTCCCGGCCTGTGTGACTTTTGGACAAGTGGTTGCCCCTTCTCTGAGCCTGTTTTTGCATCTGTAAAGTGGAGGCAGTAATAACTACCCACCTAGTAGGTTTGAGGACTATACTAACTGATGGGTGCGAAAGGTGATTTTGGAGCATGGAAAGCTGTGTGCTGTTGTTAGCTGCGTTTGTTGGGAGGTATTTGGAATTCTGGCATGGGATAGGTCCTTGGGAATCTTATTGTCCCCCTATGCTCAAGGTACTTTTGGGAAAAAGGTGGCCCAGAGTGTAAAAGGGACTTGGCCAGAGCCACTCAGTCCTGTAAGAGCTAGGATCGAGCTCAGCTGTCTTGGCTCTCAGCCCCACGTTTCCCTCCTCTTTTGACTTTATCTGAAGAGGCTCCTTGTAAGAGGCAATAGAGCTGTGCTGTCTAGTCTGGTAGTCACTAGTTACACATGGCATTGGAACATGTAAACTGTCTGACTTGAGAAATACTGTAAATGTAAAAGCACACTGGATTTTGAAGACTTACTATGAAAAAAATCTTTTTGTATTGATTATGTGATCATGATCACATCAGTTTGCAATGATTTGATTCAATGATCACATTTTAGATAATGGGTGAAATAAAATATATTTAATGCCAATATTAGTTATTTCTGTTGACTTAAAAAAAATGTGACCACTAGAAAATTAAAATTTTAAAATATTTTTAGTTGTAGATGGACACAATACCTTTATTTTGTTTATTTTATTTGGTTTTTATATGTGGTGCTAGGGACCGAACCCAGTGCCCTGTGCATGCTAGGCAAGCATTCCACCACTGAGCCACAAACCCAGCCCAAAATTAAAAATTTTAATGTGCAAATTTCATGGATAGCTGGTCTCATATGTCTACAATCAAGAGTAGATGGTTAAGAGCCATCAATCTGGAGCCCTAGGTTGCTTGCAATCTCTGTTTTGCCATGAACTTGCTGCTGTAACCTTGAACAAAGATCTGTGCCTTGGTTTCCTCATTGTAAATGGAGGCAATGATGGTGCCTACCTTGTAGAGCTGTTGAGAAGCCATTGAGAAGTGTAGAGTGGGTAGACCAATGCTTCTGAAAGAGTAGACCTTCATAAATATTAGCAATGGTTTTTGTGCCATTCCCTCATGAATATATAAAAAACTAACCCTGGAAAAACTTATAAGCAGTGTGGAGGTAAAAAGCCAAGATTTTTTTTCTTTTTAAGTGTGTAGCTGATGCTGTTGAAACAAGAAAGGAATCGGTGATTGTGTGCTTGTTTGCGAATTGTGGAAAGGCTAGGCCATGTACTCATCCATAGACTGTTACTGCTAGTAGAGGTTTATTCATTTGTGCATATATATTTTTTAAAAGCTTTTTTTAAACCTTTATTTTATTTATTTATGGGTTTTTTTTTTCTTTCTTGGTACTGAGGATTGAACTCAGGGCTCGACCACTGAGCCACATCCCCAGCCCTATTTTGTGTTTTATGTAGAGACAGGGTCTCACTGAGTTGCTTAGTGCCTCGCCGTTGCTGAGGTTGGCTTTGAACTCGCGATTCTCCTGTCTCAGCCTCCCTAAGTGCTGGGATTACAGGCTTGTGCCACTGTGCCCGGCTTATTTATGTATTTTGTATGTGATGCTGAGGATCGAACCCAGTGCCTCATGCGTGTGAGCCAAGTGCTCTGCCACTGAGCCACAACCCCAGCCCCTGTGCACATATATTTATAGAACACATACTGTGTGTAGGCTGCTGTGTCCACTGGGTATACATCATCAAATGAAACAGATAAGATTCTTGCTTTTGTCTGAAAGGCAAGTCTAGTGGGGAAGTCACAGTAAGCAAACATGAAATGCATATTGTAATAAGTGCTATGAAGGAAATAAACCAGAGTCAGCCAGAAAACTGGGATTTAGTATGGTGGCTACTAGGCATGTGTGACTATTGAATGCCTGAAGTGTGGCTAGTCTGAGTCCAACTCTTATGTATGCATGGATTTCAAAGTACACATGGATTTCACATATTTAGTATGAAAATAAAATCTTACATGTTGAAATGATAGTACTTAGGATATATTGAGTTAAAGAAAATATTAAGATTAATGTTACCTTTTTAAACACCTTTTTAATGTAACTACTGGAAAATTTAAAATTGTGCAGTTTGTGGCTTTTGTTATATTTCTATTGGACAGCACTGTTGTAGGAAAAAAACCCCGAGAAGGGGACAGAACCTGTTTAGATAATGTGGTCAGGAAAGGAGTCTTAGGAATGGATACCAATGGTCTAAAAGTTGAGAAGGCGCCACTCACATGAAAGAGGCAGAGGGAACAGCAGAGTACAGACATTGATTCTAGGTAGAAGCTGGTACAGCTGTTAGAGGAGCAGAAAGAGGAGCCATGTGGCTGGAGCATGGTGACTGAGCAAGGAAGGGTAGGTGATAAAATTGGAGATGTAGGCAGATGACAGCCTATGGTTGGGCTTCTGTGTGGCCCACAATAAATTTGAAGTTTATCTGAGAAGTAATACAGATTTCTTCATCAACTCTCTTGTTTACAGATAAAAAGGGAACCCCACTATGATAAAAAGGACTTAGCTGATAACCCCACTATGATAAAGTGACTTAGTTGTAGGCCAAGATAGTGGCCGATTAGAAACTGGAACCTTGGTCTTATTTCCAACCCTGTTCATTCCCTATGCGGGCTATTTATGCAGTTTCCCTCTGGTATGGTCTGGTCCACTTCTCTTTGTAAAGGATTGTACAGGCTGGAATCTAGTCCACAATCAGTCAGACTTGTGCTCTTGTGGAAAGTCATGAAGACCAGGTGAACTTATAGGTGTGAAAACTCCTTTGGAAACAGTGGCTTTCTATAGACATGAAAGATGACTTACCTGCATCATCTCTAAGTTCTCATAATAACTCTGAGGAAGGAACTGCTTTTAATCCCTGTTGTTAATCCCTGTTGTTCAAAAGAAGTACCTACCTGAAGGTACCTAGCCAGATAGTACCAGGCCAGAGTACTCAGTCTTATTCTGTGGCTGGAGCTCCTGACCACTGTACTGTACTGCCTGTCTCCTGTGTGCCAGATGCTGAGCTTTCAGATAAGTCCTTACATTTGATTCTCAACATGCCTTGTGAAGTAGGTGGCATGCCTGCTTTGTAGAAAAGGAAGCTTAAGCCGGGCGCGGTGGCTCACGCTTGTAATCCCAGCACTTAGGGAGGCTGAGACAGGAGAATCGAGAGTTCAAAGCCAGCCTCAGCAATGGCGAGGCACTAAGCAACTCAGTGAGACCCTGTCTCTACATAAAGCACAAAATAGGGCTGGGGATGTGGCTCAGGGGTCGAGTGCCCCTGAGTTCAATCCCCGGTACCAAAAAAAAAAAAAAAAAAAAAGGAAGCTTAAGCTATAGAGGGCAAACTCCCTGCCCAAAATCAGCCAGAAAGGATCAGAGTCAGAACTGAAGCCACCTGACCACCCAAGTGAGTTTTCCCTTTTGTTTTCAGATTTTAACAAACTTTTAAATTTGATATATATGGTACATATGTATAGAAGAATGTGTAAATCTTTTATTTTTATTTTTTATTTTGACTGTGCTGGGGATTGAACCCAGGAAATCATGCATGCTAGGCAAGTACTCTACCACAGAGCCACATCTCTAGCCCCAAGAATGCATAAATCTTTTTTTAAAAATATTTTTTAGTTATAGATGGATACAGTATCTTTATTTTTATGTGGTGCTGAGGATCGAACCTAGTGCCTCACATGTGCAAGGCAAGCGCTCTGCCAGTGAGCCACAACCCCAGCCCCTGAGAATGTGTAAATCTTAAGCACTGTTCATTGTAATTATCACTTATAAGTAAACTCAGTCTGGCCACTGAAGTTTACTTCTTGCAACATAAGAGACTCAAGCTGTCTGGTTTGAACATGCCGATCCCCAGAATTTGACTTAGTTTGTCCCCTGTGGGACCTTAGATTTTGCATTTCTAACTAGATCCCATCTGATGCTAAACCTGCTGGTCCAGGGACTATACTTTGAGATCCCCCTGGTGTAGCATAGAATACATTCCTTTGAAGTTTTTCTCCAGCTGAGACATCCTTCTCTTCTCGTGGGCATTGGTTTGCAGATTTTTCAGTTTAAATTATACCTTTCCCCTGCCATTCAAGATATCGTGAGCAAATCTCTTAATCTTTCTGGGCCTCAGTTTCCTCATATGCCTAATAAGGGGATTAAGTAAGATGCTCTCTGAGGCTCCTTCTAGCATTAAAGTTCTGTGGTACTAATTATTTAGACTAAGGGCTCCAGAGATTTTAAGGGATAAAAAAACTTGATGAAGTAGAAGAAATAGGGGCTGAAAATCTGGGAGATTTGGGTTTTAATCCTGCCTTTATCATTACTTATCTGGGTTACTCAGGACAAGTCACTTCCCTTCTCTGTACCTCATTTTTTTTACCACTTGTAAAGTGAGTAGTTTGGGCTGTAAGACTTCTGGGTCTTTCCTTCCTAAAATTCAGGGACTAAAGTGAGCAAGAAAAAAATATAAAATGTCAAGAAATGTTTATTAAAGCTATTTAACTTTTTTTGTGTGTGTGCTTACTAAATTTCATTTTTGGGGTAACTTGGTGGGAAGATTCCAATTTTCTACTGAGATTGGTTCTTCTAGTAATAGAGTTAGGCATGAAGTATGCCTTATATCCTTGACATATGTTAACTATTCAATTGAGAAGACAGGAGAATTACAATGTGGACAGGAGGTGCTGGAAAAAGTCTTAAAGAGGAAGCCGTTATGTTCCCAGTATGGAAATGTACTTTTTTGATGCCTTCAGGCTCAGACATCTCATCAAGAAGTGTGCCCAGCAGTTGCTTGGCGGAGAGGTTTCTACTGCATAGGCGCAGACCTGAACTCCAGGGCACTCTCATTAATACCAATTCCACAGATGTCTGGAAAAAGTTCTTACCTCTGAAGTTTTGCAATAAAGAATTCACATTTAGTGTAGCTTGGCTCAGTAGGAATGACTTGCTTTGGGACACAAGAGGTTTTCTCTTTGAGGCAGATTGGGGTCAGGGACCCCAGTTTTGGCGATATTGCAGCCACCCACTCCTCTTGCCCCCTCTCAGTAATAGCATAGCATCTCCTTGGATTGAGTGGGTTTATGGGAATTTCTAATCTTGTTCCTTTCCCACTCTTATTTCTTTCTTTTGAAATAAAAAATTTTAATGATAATAAACTGACAGGAACAGTATTAAAGTGTTTGAGAAGAGGAAAACTGCCACCCTAATCCAAGCAACATTTTAATATTTCTACACCTTTAAGTATTTTGCTTGACTATAACCATTGCATGCATATTGTTTGTGTTCTGTTTTTAATTTAACATTGCCAGAAATGTCTTCTGTGTTTCTACATAGCCTTCATGTTATTTTTAACATTTGCATACTTTTTGAGTGATAGATATTTTTACCTAAATTATTTCTCTGTAATTGGATATTTAGGTGGTTTCCACGTTTTTGTTCTTGGAGATAATATTGTAGTGAACTTCTTTGTTCATGTGGCATTTTCGCCTTCCTGTCTGTCATTAGTAATTGCCCTGTGTGAGGTATTACATGTACCGAAATTATTAACACACCATCCTGGACCTTAAAGAATTCATGATTTGGGGAGTGAGACAGACATTTAAGCAGCTTGGTGTGTGAATGGCAGTACTGAGAGCACAGTGGGAAGGACTGGCTGTGCCTGGGGAGGGCATGTGAGCATGGAATTGATTTGGTCATTGAAGGTCATTGAAAGAAAAGGAGATGGCACTGCAGTCCCTGCCTTGATGAGGAATTCTGGGGCTGACAGAGGAGGCTGGGGAGAGTCATTGACTCTGGGGTAAGAGTAAAAGCCTGGGGTTGGCTCAAGTGCTGATGTTGAGCAATGCCTAGTGCTCATACGGAATCACTCCATCAGTCTGCAGCATTACCAGCACTGTGTGTTCCAATTTTACTGCAATCTTGATAATAGTAGTTGTCATAATTTATTTTTTCCCCATTAATCTAGTAGGCATCTAGTTAGTTCAAGGTCACTTTAACATACTTTTTTTTTTCCTTCTTGTGTGCGTTTGTCATTTGTTTCATGTTATCTGCCTTTTTCTTTAAGGTAGTAGCTGTAGTTTGTAAATGAGTTTTTCTGTTGGGTTTTTCTGTTGTTGTGTGTATAGCCACACTATTGCAAGCCTGAAGCTTGTGCTCTAATATATCTTTTATTCTCTGGTGGCCTCATCTTACCTTATAACCCTAAGAATATTATTCTAATCCTAATGTCATTTTATAGCATCATGAAATGGACTACTTTTTGCATGACAGTTTAGTGCTTTTTGAAGTTCTTTTGTTAGTTGTGTGGCTATAAATAATAAAGAGCTATTCCCATTGATAACTCCCACTTTGGGGCGTTTTCGATTTTGTCTTGAATGATTTTTTTCCTCTTAAGTTCATTTCTTCCCTTTACAACCTTCTCTTGCTCTGTCTTTCCTCTGGAACATTTTTTTGGACCCTCATCAAACACATGCCTATGTGCCTCCCTCAGCTTAGAGAAGGGGACAGCCCCTCACAGCAGCTTCCTCTGTAGTTGATGTCCACTAAATGGAGGGGAGAGCCAGTGTGAGCCTTCAGATGTGCCTGCTTCCCTTTCCTGGAGGCTTTTCTCTGCGGCCTGGTGTACTTGCTGGCATGATGCCCTTGTTTTCCTGCAGCCTTCAGGAAAGTTTGATTCAAACCTGTTATTTCAGGTTCTGAATTGTTTTCCTCTTGTTTCTCATCCTGTCTTTCTACTCTTGCCACCGATACTGTTTTTTAAAGCTCTTTGTTCTGAATTAATTTTAAACTTAGAGAAAGTTTATAAACATGGGAGAGTTTCCATATATTCCTCCTCCAGCTTCCCCTAAACCTAACATTTTATATAACCACACTATAATGACCAAAAAAGAAACTAACATTCACATAACACTAGGGACTAAACTGCAGGCTTAATTCGGATGCCACCGGCGTTTCCACTGAAGATCCTGCTCTTTTCCAGGATCCTCCCTAGGAGCCTGCGTTGCTGTTAACTGTCGTAGTTTCTTCTTAGTCTTCCCTTTGTCTTTCATTTTTGAAGTGTACTTGTCAGTTACTTGTCAGTACAAGGCTTGCCAATGCCTTGTTTGCCAGAGATTTTCGTGGGTTTCACTTTTCTTGACTCTACTAGATTTTGACTCTGTATCCCTGTTATTCACCTTTTGGAAGACTTCATCTATTCTTTTCCTCTTGGTTCCTTTACGTAGACAGCTCCCAGCCCCTTGATTATGCTGATTTATGTTTCATGCATCTCCTGAGTGTTCTGGCCAGACGTTCTGGTATCACTTAATTCTGTGCTTCCTCCCCTGCCTTCGTGGCCAGCTTTGCATTTTGTCTGTGTTGCTGTTCAGCAGACTTGAAAGAAGGCTTGGAGCTGGAAAGGCTCAATGATGAAAGACAGGGTTCTTTTTCTCATGTATCGTCCGAGCTCACACCCAGAAGGCCAGCTTCCTACTCAGGAACCAAGGTGTTGTGGGGCACAAAAGTGACCAACTCTCATTCTGGATAGCAAAAGAATCATGTCATTGTCTTGTTGTCTAACAGTCATGCCAAGACTTGCAGTCCAAGTGTGGAGCTGTTACGCAGGCGATGCCAGGGCATGAGCAGCTCCCCTGGCGGGCGGGCAGTGGGAAGAAACTTCACAGGGAAGAAATCTATCCCTTCCTTTCCATTCTGGCTCCACTGCCGCAGTTGACACTCTCAAGGCCTTGTCAAATCGGTAGCCTCTGGGAGGCCTTGCTTTTTATCATGTGGCCCTCCCCTGGGCATGAGGGGGTGGGCCCACTTTCCCTATAGCTTAACAGAGAACACCTTCTTCAGTCAGACTTCAGGTCCACCTACTTCTGCCTCCTTGGAGACAGGTCTTACTGAGCAGCCTTCCTAATTTTGGAGGTGAACTTGAGGAAGACAGCATACTTTTCTGGGGCCTCTCATTAGGTGTTATTGTTGAAATGGAAGAATTGAATTTATATAAAGTTTAATCCAATAGTGAAGTTTTCTGATGTAAAAATGACTACATTAGAGAATGTGGGTAGTTCAAAATAGCTGTCGGCACTGTTGGAGAAAAGAATTCAAAGCATGTGCCATTCTGAGTGTGCCCGTCAGGGGCCTTTTAATGTTTTGCGTAATAGATGAACACAAATTCTGGGTCAGACAGCCTGTGTTTGAATCCCAGCCCTGTTGCTTGCTAGCTGTGTGACCTTGGATCAGTTAATTAACCTCTTAAGGCCTGGTTTTCATCTTTGAAATGGAGAGTGTATAAAAGTGTCTATCTCTAGTCTACTGTCTTTTAAAAAAATCTCCATTTTACCATCTTTTTTTTTTTTTTAAATAGAGGATTAAAATGAGACAGTGTGGGTAGTATAGTGCCTGACACATAGTAAGTGCCCAGTAAATGTTAGTTATTTTTATTATTGAAATAATTCTAAACAAACATGCTGCAGAAAAAAAAAAGTTTTATCTTGAATTCCACAAAGCTGCCTCAGTATTCTCAAGGTCTTTGGTTCCTTGGAGATTAAGGTTTAGAATGCAATAAAATGAAATGAGAATAGTTTGTCACCCACACATGCCACTGTATAGAAATGTTCTCAATAGGTTAAAGCACAGCCCTGTTCTCCTGCACTTAGCAGTCATTGATATCAAGAATTATGTCATCAGCAGAGTCATTCTTTTCCCCAGGTCTCTTTCATGGTACCAAGAAATCTCAGTTTTCCTCTCATCTAGTACCAGGAATCTCATTTACAAATTACTCCTTCATCTTTTTTTTTTTTCCTCCTAATCATCCTGAGGGAAATGGTTGGTTTTGATCTGAATCTTGTCTGCTGTAGAGAAATTGGACTTAGGAGAAGGTGTAGCAGGAATTCTGATACTTCTCTTACCTTCTCCAAGGTCAACCGTTTTGTTCTTTAGTGTTTCTACTGAATTGTTCAAAGCCATTTCGTTTCAGGAGTGACTGATCCACAAGTGTGCTCCATTGTGGGCTGGTAAATAAAAACTGGGTTATCTTCATCCTGGAGTTCAAAGAAAGATCTAAAGAAACTCCCGTAGTGCATTTCTGTCTCTTACTTCCTATGAGATTATCAGTTGCTGTGAATACATTATTTTTCCCTTGGCTCTTTGGACTTCTCTTCACCCAACTATTCAGAAATGTCCAGAGTCACTGACTGAACTGAGAAGGATTTAAAATCAAGCAGAATGTCTTGATGCTTCTCTCTGGATATATTTGACTTTATTCCAAAAGCAGGTATGATTGATTATTGAACAGTTTGTTTGGCATTATTCATGTGCTTATGCTGTTAATGCATAAAATTGAGGGTTGATTACATTTTTACTTGAGCTCCTTTTTAGTCAAGAGCATCTGAGTTTAAAATTTCTTTTTGGATTTTGGATGGATTAGCATACATCAGTTCTGGTGTTACTGTTGGAACACTATTTTCTGTGCTACTTTTGATTTTGTCACCTTATCTTCTACTAGCCTCTCTGAACATTAATGCGTCCATTGGAACAGCTATTAGCTTCTCAAATTAATGATGGGGGAAACTTTCTGAGCATTTCTGGGTGACATAATTACAGAGTTAGCTGAAACATGGAATTGGGTCTCTGGCAAGGGTGACTTTGGTGGGCTGGGAAAGTAGAAATGCTGAAGAACCCACAGAGTGCTGAAGGTCAGCAATAGAGGAGGACAAGAAAAAGACATCACCATTGAGTAGTTGGGGGTTGTCACGGAAAGAATCCTATAATGAGGTTTCTTTTTAAAAAGGTATTGTAAGTTGTATTGAATTGTGCTAACTTCTCTTTAATCTGGTGTCTTTGGAAAATATGGTGGTCTTCCTAAACGGATTTCCCACATAGCCGACGCTTGTAAATAAGGGGAGAGTGGGGAATAAGAAGGAACCCAGAGATAGTCTATTCCAACCCCCTTTTCTTACAGAGGGGAAGCCAGAGCCCAGAGAGGGAAGGTCATTTGCCTCAGGATCCCAGCTACCTAGCTATGGTGGGATTCAGAGCAGTGCTTGTTCATGATCATGCCTCCTATATTTTTCAGCATTTTTTAATGCCAGTCTTTCTAAGACATAGTAGGTCACACTGTGGTCTCAGAATCATTATGATGCATGTTGTGTCCAGATTCTCTGCTGACCTTTTGAAGTGTGGAAAGCTCTTACTCTGCATGTGGGGTCTTAGGAATTGTGAGTTCTTGTACCTACTCTGACACTTTCCTTTCTTCTTCTTGGTGTCAGCTGTCACTCCTAGTGTTATTGTTTCTTTGATAGAATTATATCTAGCCTTCAAGGCCTTTTTTGGCTTTCTTTTAATGGTGTCATGAAAAGTTGAGGTTGTTGGGTGAATGAGGCATTAATATTCTTGGAGAGCTCTTCTACGAGACCCAGAAGTCTGTAAGATACTGGAAATCCTAGCATGATTTGTCTTTATTTTCTGTAGGGCATTTTCTCTAGCATCTCATTGCCCACCACTGCCATCTTGGGGACTGGAGAACATCTGAGCAATTACTGTTGCCCACTGATCAAGAGAAACTAGCATTCCAAATAGGGCTTACCCCATCCTTCTGTGGAATGCCCCTTTCTTTCATGGCTGCTTATCTTCCTGGAGGGAGCCTTTGCCTGTCCGATGCCTTGACTTTGTCTTGTAGCCACCCTTTTAACCAAGTTCACACACCCACTGGCCCATGAAACCTAGCTTATAGCAATCACCTGAGACCCTGTGTTCTTCTTGACCTCATTATGCTTCCCCCAGTACCTCTCTTGGCACTCTCATATCCTACCTTTCCTTTCCCCCTCCCCTCCCAACACACACACACCCCAGTGTCTCTTAGACTTGGTATGTACATGTGCTCACTGGCTCCCAACTTCTCACAGGCCATGATTAGGGACCGTGGGTGGCTGGGCTTGGCGCTGTCTCCTGTGATGTATCCTGCCCTTGCTGGACCTTTCATGACCCAAGTTTTGACCCAGCCCATTGGTGACCTCTATGTCCAGCCCATGTGACCCTTTGTAGAAGGACAATTTAGGGAAAACCCTACCCCAGAGGCCAGCAGATTTTTCAGTTCTGCAACTAGGACAGTCTGTCATTCTCCACCTCGGTTTTGTCTCTTTGCCATAGGGCTTTACCTAGTCATTTACCAGGGGTTGGCAAAGAAAGAGCATGTTGTTTACCGTTGTTTGTAGGATCCTGTGGCATATGCTCACAGTCAGGCTGTGAGCCAATCCAGATTTGGGTTGGGGGGTAGTAAATTCCATTGGGATTAGTGATCCATATTGAACCTTTGATTCTTTAATCATTTCATGTGTATTTATTAAATAACTACTAAATGTAAGGTATTATACTAGACTCTGGGACTAGAGTCATGCACAAGACAGCTGTGGTCCCTGTCTTTATGAAACTTATATCCCAAACAGACAATAAATGAGAAAAACCAATGCAAATAAGCGCTCCTAAACAAGCCAACACATGCTAGATAAAAAGATAATTTCAAATGCAATATGAAGGAAAAACATTGAGTGATGTAATAGTAATGGAGCTATCACTGTTATTTACTTCAGATGGTTCTAGAAGGCCTCTCTGAGGAGGTGACATGTGAGCTGAGGACTAAATGATGAGAAAGACCCAGCCATATGAAGAGCTGTGGGGATAGCAGTGCAGGCGAGGGAAAAGCAACAGAGGCCCTCAGGTGGGATCTGGCTTGTCACATTTGGGTCAGAATGGTTAGAACTTGGTGAGTGAGGACGGGACCATTGAGATGAGGACAGAGAGGTGGGCCATGGGAGCAGGGAGAACCCTGACAATTTTGGACTTTCTTTGCAGTATCATGGGAAGCTCTTAGGGATTTTAAGCTGAGGAGTGACACCACTTGGTTTATGTTTCAAAAGATCACTGCAACTGTGACATGGAGGCTAGACGGCAGGGCGGGCAACCTGACCAGCTTAACTATAAAGGGGTGTGGTGCCCCCCTTGGCAGGGGGCTGCCGGGAAGCTATACTTGCCCTGAGATAATTGCTTTCCCGCCTGAGTTGTTTTCAGAATCTCCCAGTTCTAAACATTTAATCTGTTCTGGCTTAATCAAGAAGCAGCTCTCTCCTAGTGCCAGGCTTGGCGCAGGAAATATGGGCATGGTGCCCTTTGTTGAGTACCCTGGCCTGGAGAGAATGAAGGCAGAGCCCCTGGTGGACTACAGGACAATGCAGCTGACCCTCAGCACTTGGTGACTTGTAGGAAGCTTTGGAATCCTGTAAACTTTATGTGCTTCTGCAAAACAGTTGCAGATGGTCTGGACTGATGATTAAATATCACTGTGTTTTGCCCAGATCTGCTGCGGCTATCCTCTGTGTCTGGTTTTACATTACAGTGGGTAATTAAGGGGGCACAGCCAGTTCTGGTTACTTCCAGCACATCTTTCTCAGTTGGCTTAGGGGCACATTTCCATTTCTGCCAGTTGTGTAAGTGACTGCAGTGAGCAGTGTCCAGGCATGGCTACTTTTTGTTTTCAAAATTTTAAAAAGTGAACTTAAAAAGAACAGTCTCTAATGAAAGGACGTAATTGCTTGCCTTTGCTACTTCCACCAGTTTTCCAGTGGGAGTTCTGCCATCAGATTTGTCAGAGTTGGTTGGCAGGGACTTTTCCTCCTGAGTTAGCACGTAGAGATCTGAAAGGGCGGCGATAACACAAATTAGCAAGGATACAAGCATATCTGCACAGGAACAGATTTCCTTCTGACCAGAGGTGCCATTGGTGGGCGCCACCCTAATTCTCCACGCATCTCCTAGCGCTGGTGACGGAACTGTTCAGTAAATGAGAAGAATTGCTCAAGCACCACCTGAGCTGATGGTTGTTGTTTTTTTTTTAAAAACATTTATTTTTTAGTTGTAGGCAGACAGACTCTCTTTATTTTTATGTGATGCTGAGGATCGAACCCAGAGCCTCACGCATGCCAGGCAAGCCCGGTACCACTGCGCCATAACCCCAGCCCTCTGAGCTGGTTGTTTTTATAAGACTTCAGAGTTTCAAAGGGCCTCTGGCTGCTTAGCCTGCCAGTGTGAAGTTTCAGAATATTATCTCCCTGGCTTCTCTGGGGATCCGTACACCTCACTCAACATAATGAACTAGGGGAGACAAACCCTGATTCTCCTACTTATTTTTGCCAGACTTCTCCCGCTCTCACAGACCTTGCAAGGACACAGAAGGCTCAGTGGGGGAAAGAGATGACATCTGCCTCTGGCTGACACGACTTGTGCCAGTGGTCGCGTGGGGATTCCATAATGAAGATTGCAAATCGCTTTCCATCCTCTTGGAGCCTGTCCCATAATTAGAAGATTAAACATTTTGTTTAAATTAGTAAGTTTCCCCCTCCTTCTCTGAGAGCTTAAAAGCACCCTTAGAGCAGGATGGTGACTGGTTAGCTGTCTGATGTTGGACTCCACGTTTTAGTTGTGATTGTCAGCAGGAGGTTGAGGAAGTCTGATTTTAATTAAAAAAGCAATTTTTATTCCTGCTTTACCTGTGTGAGGAGGAGGCACTGCGGACCCTGTGAACTTTGTGATGGCCGAGCGCAGTGGTATGGATTTTCTCAGGAGCATGACACCAAGTCTAACAGGATAATATCGCGGGCTGGGTGTGCCAGGTTTGCCCTTCGGTGGGTAGACTGTCTTTGTGTTTAGGGGAGAAAGGGTCATTGTAGGGATGGTGTATTCCTGAACTGAAGTGGATGACAAGCCGCTCAGAGGAGCACAGAAGCTACCCAGCCAAAAGAACAAAACAAAGACCAGGGACTTCTAGGCGTAGAAGCATACGCAGGGCCGTGCTCTGTGTGATTGGATATATGTATGTCATTGTACCTCACCCTTAAAAACTTGCCTGCGTTGGGCAAAACTTACCTTAAAAACACTGGATGAGCAAGAGCATTTGATCCGAGCCACCCTGGGGAGTCAGCATTTTTATACCCATTTTGCAGGTGAGCAAAGGAAGCTCACAGAAGTTTAATAATTTGTCCAAAAACACCCAGGAAGTAGGTGGTGGAATCTGCTTCCTAGAAGAGGGCTCTGATGGACGAAAGCAGTTTAAAAAGAAGAGGGAAGCCAGGCTCAGTGGCCCATGCCTAAAATCCTAGCGGCTCAGGAGGCTGAGACAGGAGGATCGTGAGTTCAAAGCCAGCCTCAGCAAGGGCGAGGCACTAAGCAACTCAATGAGACCCTGTCTCTAAACAAAATACGAAATAGGGCTGGGGATGTGGCTCAGTGGTCAAGTGCCCCGGAGTTCAGTCCCCCTAAGTTCAGTCCCCGCTCCCCCTCCCAAAATAAATAAATAAATAAGAAGAGGGAACTTGGAGTAGAATGTGGCAGAATGGTACCATCATTTCACCTCGAACTTGCTTCCCGTACACCATTTATATTGTTCTTTACTGGATTTGATTGGTTGTGTGCCTTCTCATGGGAGTATGAGTTCTGCAAGGGCAGTGACCAGACCACTGCCTGCCAGAGAGTGAATGGTCGATACATGTCTCTTGATTATAGAAAGGTAGAAGTGGTGAGTGAATTAAGCAATATATCGGTGATTTGGTAACTGAATTTGGGTCTCCTCTAGGTATCTTTCTCTCTTGCAGTTTAGCATCTCCCCAGTTGCCCTCTCTTTTTTCTTGGTGGAGAGTAGATTAAGTTGTGTTTCTGAATGATCATGGCCCTTATCATAGGAAACTTGCCTGGGTTGGGTGAAAGTTACCTTGAAAACATTGGATGATCTTCATAAAAGCCCAATTCTATTCCTGTAGTAACCCAAGAGTTGATTGGCATTTCTTTTAAAGACTGGATTTCTCTCTGACCCTAAAGCAAAAGATCGATTGCTTCATTTATTTGCCAGAGATTTACTGTAAGTCTACTTGTGGGCCGTAATTGCTGTTTTCTCTTCACCCAGCCATGCAGGCAAAAAATAAGAGATCATACAGAACAAGATTAGTTTTTATTTTGTGTTGGTTGGGTCTGGCATATCCATTTCCATTTGATATATATATTTTTCTTTCTTTCTTTTTTAACCTTTATTGAGTACTTTTTTCAGGTTAGGCACTTCCACATATTATTCCTCAAAAATGGAAAGGCTTTTTTCAAGGATGAAACTAATGTTGAAACTGGTCATTTATTTAAGGTCAGCACTACTAACAACAAACCCAGGTGGCTTGGTAGGTGACTTGATTGCCAAAGTTCGTTGTCTTCTCACTGCATATTTTCCTATGAATGGGACTAATTTTAGTACCAATTTCTTATGTGTTTTGTGTTTTGTATAGGCTGAAGACATATGTGGGCTTCCAAAACAGTACTGGAGCTGCTAACAATACACTCAAGTTTAAGGAGTCAGGAAACAGATCTGTAGCAAGCACAGCAACCAGACGGACAGGCCGATTTCCCAGCCACATGTTGGTAGCATGATGTTGTCAGACTGCCTGGCCCTGGCTGAATCCCGTCTCTACCATTTCCCAGCTCTCTGACCGTTGGCAATTTGCTAAGCAAGCCTCTTGCATCTTGGCTTCCTTGCCTTCGAAATGGGGAATGGTTTTACCTACCTAGAAGGGTTGGAATATAAAAGATAAAAAACAAAATGAAATGTTAAGTTTCTGAGAGAGTAGGCCAGTTAGTGGTAACTGTGTACAGTTTGGGTGATCACTTGGTGAGGAAGCTTCAGGAGGAATTCTTTTTTTTAGTTGTAGATGGGCACAATAGCTTCACTTTATTTATTTTTATGTGATGCTGAGGATTGAACTCCACGCCCCACACATGCGAGGCAAGCGCTCCACCACTGAGCTCCAGCTCCAGCCCTGGGAGGCATTCTTTATGGGTTCTTTAAATCCCACAATTCTGTGACAATGTCTCCTGTTCTTGTTGAAATTTATATCTGACTTTGCCTTTTAAGGTCCCCCTTGCCTCACAGATGCATCTTTGTTTGAAAGAGGTGGCCTGATTCCCTGTGTACAAGTGTTTCAGACAGTGTATCTCTGTGCTTTTTGGTATGTTTACTGGAATTCTCAAGTTTCTAAGTAATTTTAGTCTGAGACAAGTGAGTAGAATTGATGTCAGGCTGCCTTAACACAGGTGTTATAAACAAGATTAAGAGGTTGTTGAAAAGATATCAGTGGAGCTCTGGGGCTGGCTTTCTGAAGTCATTCTAAATTGACAGCTAATGGGTAGTTTGCCTTGATGGCTCTCTCTGAGTTGGTTGTAACTGACTGGAGATTCACTCACAGAGGGAACATGCTTATGAAAATTCACGTTCCTTTTTCATGAAATGAAGCTGTAGTAGCATTTAAAAATTTCTGCATCATGTCCCAGACATTTGCTTTGCACTATTTAGTTACTTTTTTCTAAAAGCGGTCAGTTTCAAGTTTGGTACTCTAAGCCTCAAAACTTGGGGGGAGGGGATGGTTCAAAACAATTCTTTTATTCCATTATGTATTTCGTTTTGTGCATAAGAGACTTAGTTACCTATTTGTCTTACCCCTGGTAGAGTTTCTTCCTGCCCAGCAAGGAATGCATTTCGCCTATCCCGTCCGCTAGATCCTCCTGCCAGGAAATTGAGTAATTTAAAACATTCTCGAAGTGAACAAGTTATTAGTTTAAAATCATTTGGAAATTGATTTTATAGCCTCCCTGAGAGAGAGTTGTGGAGGGGTGGGGATAGGGCTTGTACAGGGAATTCGTAGGTGGTTAAGGATACCAGAGAATTCTTTTGATCATCTTTCACGTGACTGGCGGACAGAGTTCTCTACTGTTTTCTAGGTGGAAGAAATATTTCTGACACTGAATCGTCTCATCTAAGAATAACTCATTCACTATCCTTGTCTTTATTGGGAATGGAGGTATTTTGCTAACGTTAGTGGTTTGTAAAGCTTCTAGAAACGGTAAAACCTTTGAGTTGAGGAAAATAAAGTGCATCTGAGACAAAAGCAGGCATGAAACCATTTCTTTTCATTGTCTGATAGACTCATCAGCGGGCAAGTATTAGGCCATAACATCAGGTACTTCACTGAGAGAGGTAGGTAAATCAGCACTTGGTACTGGAGAGTCTATTATATAGTTGCGTTATGTTTTCATACTCTACAGTATCACCCATAATGTTGAAAAATATTCTTTTTTAACAAGATACTCAGGATAAAGTTCCATCTGAGTTCTATCTTCTTTGAAGTAAATGTGGCAGCTGGGTAAGTTCTAAGGTTTAAAAGAAGTAACGGTAATAGCTAAGTTCCTAGGCTCTTGAGACCAAAACTGGGTCAAAATCTTTAAATGATGAATGAGAAATTATTTATAAAATGAATAAAGTGGTTGGTTTCTCACTCGTGACCTGGTTTGCACTCACCCAGGCCTGGATCATTCATTCTGCCTGCTCATTTTTCTTAAACATCTTCACTTTCCTCTCTTTTCTTCCTGTCTTCCAGGTAGTGTATACCCTTTCCCCCAAACAACTCCTGCTTGAAAGGAAAGTGCAATTTTGAGTCTTGGCATTGACCTCAGAGGCACCTTATAGAAAAAATAATTAAAAATCTTCTTGCCCCACTTGAGCCTTAATGAAATCATCCATTGCTAGAGGCAACATTCCACTGGCTGGAGGCCTCTGTCACGTAATTGCATGTAGCAGGTGTGTTGTGTAACTTGTAGAGCCACTGTGTGAGTCTGCTGATTGCTAAATGTCTATCATATGGCCCCTCTCTCAGATTCTTATAAAGGATTGGGTCTGTGTTACCCTAAAAAGTAAGGTGAATTTATTGTGTCTAATCCCTGGTTTAAAACTATAAGAAATTTAAAATAGCATTTCCATATTAATTTGTTGTTTAATGTTTAAAAGTTCTGGATGAAGTAGTGTTAATGGTTAAGTGACGTGGGGCTCGGTGTGGGGGTTCTCTCAAGTGATCTGGGGGCAGGGTTCTTACTGAAATCCCCACATGGATGGATGACACTAAGTTCTCCTGGGTGTCAGAATGCCAGCAGGCAAGGAGTAACTGCAGAAAGAGCTCACCTGGTTGGGCAGAAAAGCAGCAGAAGAGTTTTAATGTTGGCTAAAAGATGATGGCAGCAGGTGGAGATGGTGCAGAGGGTGCCTTTAGGAGAGTTTCTGAGGCAGTGACCAGGAAAGGGGTCTGGAGCCTGTGTGTGGTGCTTCTGCAGAGGTGAGAGATTTTAGGCCTATTTTGGCTTCAGGCTCGAGTCTTTTCACCTCTTTGAGTCTGTTTTTTCACTTGTAAGTGATAGGCTAACAGTCCTTGTCTGAGCCTGAGTGTGACCATGCTTACCCTCTGGTTATCACTTGGTGCCACCATTAGAAAAATAAGCTATAAAGTATTATTATTGACCAAGAAGGCGTAGTGATTAAATATGTCAGTTCAAAAATGGGTAAATTTTGTCTGGAGTCACTGATAACCACCAAAGAACTGTGAGCATTTGCTAGTAATTATGATTCCTGGCTAGCTTGTTGGTGTTGCCGTCCTCACCCATTGAATTACACTGGTTCCTGGGTCTCCAGCTGGGTATAGATGTCCTGCCCATGGTCTCATTGTTTCCTACACATACTTCAGCCACAGCACTAACCAGAAGGTTTGGTAATCCTCTATTTGTTTTTCTGTGTTGTGTTTCTCATAGGATTGAAAGCACCTGGAGGACAAGAAAAGTCTGTTTCTTGCTTTGTTTTTTAAGCTTTTTCCTCCCCATGCGGAGCTTTGTAGGTGTGTAGTAGGTGTGGGAGCTTTGTAGGTGTGTAGTAGGTGTGGGAGCTTTGTAGGTGTGTAGTAGGTGTGGGAGCTTTGTAGGTGTGCAGTAGGTGTGCGCTGGGAGCTCGATGAGGGTGGTTCCTTCCTTGTCTCCCCATTGTATTCACCACAGGTTATCAACTGGGATTTGTCTTACTTTTTAAATATTATAGTCTTAGAAAATGTTAGAAAGTATTTTATAATAGTTGAAATAAAATATAATCTGTAGACAGAAAGATTTTTTTGTTTCCTATATTTGTTCATGGTTGATATTTTTTAACAACTTTAAAACCTTATCAATAGAATGGATAAAATAAATTACTTTTTAAGTTTAAAAAAGTGGTAAATTATCATTTTGAAAAAGAGAAAAGATTAATTTTCATTTAAGTTGAGTTAAGGCTCAGATACTGAATGTCAGAATCTTAGCAGTCTAGAGAGGCCAGCCAGAGGGGCCCATTGGCAGTGGCATGACACATAACTCAGGCGCCCTTGGGGCACTTCCAGGGAAGGGGGAGCCTCTTTTGTTCTTGTTCATTTTAGTGGTGTATATGTGCTGATAGGTTGAGCAGCATGGGTTAAGCGCCTGCTCTGATTACGGCACAGTGAGGTACTATTTATTTGCAGCAAGAGTCAGATCCCAGAGTTCCTATCCTTAAAGATCTAGTTCTTGATTTAGTAGAGGAGACAGAGATTTATTAATGCATGTGTTGTGTACTAATAAAGATCCGATTCACTGCTGAGAAAGCTCAGAAATCCTGCTGGAGTCCTTGGGGGACTCTCCAAGGGACCAATGTTTGAGTTGGGGTTCCAGGCTTTGTAGAGTTTCTCTAGCTGGAATGAGGGAAAGGAAGGTGTTCTGCCTTTTTTAGTAGCACTATGCACCTAGACCTCATTACTAGGCATCCATGTTAATAACTGAATGGGACTCCTGGATCCCGCCCTGAATCTTCTCTTGATCCCTTAACTACATCCCGACCTGTACTGCTCAGGCATTTTCTAGTTTGCAATGCCTGTTTTTTCATTTTTATTTTTTAATCACTGAGCTACATCTCCAGCCCTTTGTATAATTTTATTTTGAGGAGCTGGGGTTACAGGTGTGTGCCACTATGCCCAACTTGTAATGCCTGTTTTAAGGCGCTGTTGCTAACCCCATGTTGTGGGACTGTAACTTGGTTGGATGCCAGTCTTCTGAAAGTACAACCTTAATATGTATCAGCTTTTTTTTTTTTTTTTTTTTTTTTAATCAAAGCTGGTCATCCTGTTGTCTCATTGAATTTGAGATTTACAAAAACCCTCAGCTCTGAATGAACTGTTTTCAAGTCACATTTACCTGGAAAGTACTTTTAGATGTTGCTATTTTGAATTTAAACAGATAATTGTACATTTGGTTCAACCAGTTATGGATCTACCTGTCTGTGTTACTATGCAGCTACATCTTTCCAGCGGTCCACTTAAATAACTTTGTGAATGATCTTATTGATCTTAAGGTACCTATAGGTATTGTGACCCCTTAGCCTTATTCAGTAACAGTATCAAAGGACCATAGGCTGTTGGGCATGACTCTTCTGTGGCATCCTCTGCCAGCTTCTGGTGGTTCTCCCTTCTTTTCTCCTCAGGTGTGTATAAAACCATATCATTTTGCCAGATTTATTTCAAATCTTTTTCTAATGAATAAAATATTATAAGTACCAAGTCTCCTATGTTCTGTAATTCCATTTCATTGTAAACCCCTCTGGAACACATTTTCTCTCTCTGCCCACCCCAGAAGCAATTTTTATTCTGAATTTGGTTATTGTTGTTCCCATGCATTTTTTTTTTTTTGCTGTTACTAACTTATATGTGATCCATTGATGATTTTTCCCTTACTACAAGTATACTCCGGTGAACATTCTTTAACTATCTCTTTGTGCATGTGCATGAGAATTTCTCTGATGTGTATATATACACCTAGGAGTAGAACTGCTGGGATAGTCATAGAATACAAACATCTTCAGTGTTATTAGGCATTACTGATTATGTTTTTGTTTTTGTCAATCTGATGACATGGTTTTAGTATACATTTCCCTGATTTCTAGTGAGTTTGGGCCACTTTTTTTTGTGTTTATGGGCTACTCAGTATTTTTTCTTTTGTGATCATCTGCTTTGTTGTCTTATTTAATCTTACTAACTTATTTTATTAAAGGCAGTCCTCTGAGGTAGCAGAGCAAAGGCTGAATATTTGGGGTTTTAAAAAAAATGTTATTTATTTATTTATTTATGTGGTGCTGAGGATCAAACACAGTGCCTCACACATGCTAGGCGAGCGCTCTACTACTGAGCCACACCCCAGCCCCTGGATATTTTTTATAATGTTGCACTGATGATCTAAGTTTGTGTGACTCTTAAGTGATTCACTAGAACCCAGACTTTTCTGATTATTACTGTGCTACTTTTGGACCATGTTACGTCTTTTAGATCAATGCCATTCTGTTGTTATTGTTGTTGGATTTATGTCTAATATTCCCTCCAGCATCTAATAGAGTGATGTTGAGGCTCTATTAGCTCCATAAATACTTCTGGAATGAATGAATGAATGGTGATGGTTCTGGGTGTAGCCGACAAAACATATTCATAATAATTCTGCTAGAATGGAGATAGTTTACCTTCCAATGGTTTTACAAGTATTTGTCTATGTTAGCTTTGATAAATAAAGAAACCAAATCAACATTCAGTTTTCTGATGTCGCTGCAGAATTAATCAGAGAAAATGTCAAAGTAAATCATGGACATAAAAGTATAGCTTGTACTTCTAAAAGAGAAATCTACACAGCCTTTGGAGGTGAGATGAATATGTATTCAAGGAATAAGAGTTGGGGGGGATTGATGAGAGTTTTCATGACTAGTAATTTCATGACTAGTGATTTAAATCACAGATGTCTTACCTGTCAGCCAATCAGATCACAGATTGCAAATGAGGTTGCTGGTATTTTGATTTTTTTTTTTTTTTTTGGTACCAGGGATTGAACTCAGGGGCATTCCACCACTGAGCCACATCCCCAGCCCTATTTTGTGTTTTATGTAGAGACAGGGTCTCACTGAGTTGCTTAGCGCCTTGCCCTTGCTGAGGCTGGCTTTGAACTCACGATTCTCCTGTCTCAGCCTCCCTAAGTGCTGGGATTACAGGCTTGAGCCACCGCGCCCGGCTTTGATTTTTGATATATTGATATTTCCCTTCATTGTGGACATTATTAAAAACCACATTTTCCAGTAATTACTATGGTCTCAGTACTTACAATTTAAAAAAATGGGAATAAGTGGGGGTTCTGTTTTATATTTTATTGTGACTTTATGTTGGGATTTTGAGGAGTTCTTGGTACTTGTTTTTTTTTTTCTCTTCAGCAAAAAGGTAGTAGTTTGCCACAATTCATTGATTTTTTTGTTTGTTGTTTTTAAGTGTAAGCCTTATATATTTGTAAATGCATAATATATAATTATATATGAATGTCTGGAATGTTCACTCAGATGTTTCCTAAAATATGATTATGATAATTTCTTTCATTGGTGTATCACTCTCTGGTTTACACAGGCAGGACCCCTTTGTGAAGTGTTCTGTTTAGTCATCACAACAGCCCTTTGGTGGGTGGAATTTTCTGTTTCTGATTACTTTGTTTTTTTTTTTGTTGTTGTTTTTTAAATATTTTTTTAGTTGTTGATGGACACAATGTCTTTATTTTACTGGTTTGTATGTGGTGCTGAGGATCGAACCCAGGGCCTCACGCATGCAAAGCAAGCGCTCTACCACTGAGCTACAATCCCAGCCCTGTTTCTGATTACTTTGATTTCTAATTACAAATTTTGGCTGATGGTAGTTGCAGCATTAGAGATCATGAGCTTTTCAGTTGTGCCTTAAGCAAATTTGCAAGGGAGTCCTGATGTTAACTTTGGCAGGTTTCAAGCCTGCAAATATTGATTGAGCCAGAAGTCCTAGCTGTAAAATGTCACCAGTGAATGTGCAGCCAGTAAAGGCAAGGGAAAACTCATTACTGCATCTCATCTGTAACTTCTGGGTCAGGCCACTCACGACCATCTGGCAAAAATGAGTGTCTGAAAACTCCCTTTTATTCTGACAAGAGGTAGTCAGGAGAGGTCAACAGCAGATGATTTCTGAGCATTTCATATTGGTTAGACCAATCTGTCCATAAACTTGGGTGACATTCCATATGTCTGATTATCTCAAGAGGTACTAGAAAGTTTTAAAATGATGAAACCCCCAAGTAATGGTAGGAAGGAATTTAATTAAGTATATACTTCCCTTTGTTCCATGATTTGCACCCTGCTTCCCATTGAAAGAATATTCTGAAAAAGAAAAGGCGATGGGAAAAGAAGTAGTAAATAGGATTTTGATCTGGAAATAATAGAATAGACCTGTTTTTTAAAAAGAGGAATTAGGGACCAGTGAAAGAAATTGTAAGTTGAAAGGTTTTCCTCAAGGTAATGAACTTTCTGAGGGATCGAAAGATGAGGGAGGAGGGAGTGTCTGGTTATTGGAGGTGTTAGAAAGTTCCTGTCTGTGCCTGACCAGAGATGTTTTAAAAGGGACTCAGATTTCAGATGGGCGATTGATTGAGGCTGCCTCTAGTCTGGACTGATTCGAGTGCCTTAGAAGAACTATGGCAAGAGATTGTGAATCTAGACATACACAAGCATTTTCTGTAGGATGAATATATAGTCTCATCAATGTGGATGTTAGAAACACAAATCAAATGAAAAATATTACCAAATAGATAGGAAGTTGTTTGTTGTCACCGTGTCTGTTCTCAGTCATTGGCTACAAAAAAATGCAACAGGGGTTGGGGGCAGGTGGTATCTGTCGACGTTTTGACACTCAAAAGGATCCACATTGTAAGACTAGCTATTAATGGTCAAAGCCCTTTCTAGACTCAAGCCTCATTAATTTGGAATCAAGTGTATCAGAGAGAGGGAGCCGCTCTCTGTGTCTTGTCTTCTGTGGGCCGAACAGTGCTCTGTGCTTTAGAAACATTGTTCTCTGTGTGCAGAAGTTGATTTATACATAAGTGTATGTGTGTAAGGGGTTATCATTCCCCGTTTGTAGACTGAGAAAACTCAGACCTGGAGAGGGTAGTTACTTTCCAGGGCTGTTAACTAGCAGGGAGAGGATTTAAATTTAGGAAAATCAAACTCTCCATTCAGGCTGTCACCATCGCAAGCAGTCATGGGTTAGAAGCCTTTTCCTGTTGATGGCTTCTAGCTTTAACCTCCTATCTAAAACAGCAGCTAGTCTGTGTTCTTACATTTTAGTAATAGCTTGTTTATTTATTTACTGGTGATTTCTTCAACATTTTCTTATTTTTTTCCCAACCAGTCTTGAGTTAGTATGGAGAGGGAAGCATCGTGCTGGGAATTAGACAAGTTGCTTAAATACATGAGCTCAGAGTTCCCTGTTCTGGAGGGGGGTACACTAGATGATCTTTCTTCCAGCTCAAATTTCCAAGTTCTTCCCCTTGTTTGATATTTAAGAAACAGTACTTCATGCCCCACTTGGAAGATCCTTTTCTGAGCTGTCTGAGTTCCTTATACTAGGTGAGGAATTCTAGTAAGTTTTTTTTTGGGGGGGGGGCGGCATTTTCCATTTTCTTAATAGAATTAGACATCTTTTTTCTTCTGTCACTGTGAAAGCATCTTTTATGAATTATCCCTTCCTTACCCAGGTTGAGCTGTTTAGATACACACTCACACGCTTGCAGTTATATCCTGACATAAATGTGCTCTTCACATTAATAATTGTACTGTTTTCATAATTTATCATAATGATACCATTATTGCTTATTATAGAAGTTCCCTTCCCCCCATCCCCAAGTGTAATTGAGGTCGGGACAGACCATAAATGCGATAATATAGATTGCATGCTCAGAGGAAATGGAGTTGGTTTCATAGTGGAGTTTTAATTTAGGCTTCGTTCTGGTGATGTAGCCTCTTCCTATGGTACATTACTTTGAGCCCAATATAACTGCATGTTCCCACAGCCCCTCATTATAGCTGCAACTTCTCACTGCTTTTTAATTAAAAAAAAAAAAAAATAGAAGGGAAAAATGAAACCTAAAGCTTAGGTTGGATATTGTCTGGGTATGCAGGGAGTATCCTAGGCAGATTGCTTATTTAATTTTTTTTTTTAACTCTTTCCAAGCTTTTGTAGCAATGTCTTGATTCCTCTTCCCAGTGGGATGGATGGAGGTGCATACACGCAACAAGGGCATTGAAAAGTTAAGGCCTTGTGTACATTATCTTGAAGCCCATCGTGAGCTTTGAGTAAGCGGGGGTCCTTTTGCATCCTGGAAAGACTACCAGCTGTGTGGTTGGTTGGTGGCAAATACTTTTATTCTCCTCGCCATGTTTGGGGAGTCAGCCAGGGAATGGGGAAGGTTGCACAATCTCTTAAAGGCTGATATTCTGGCTTATCAGAAGTTAAGAGTTCTTTCTCTAGCCTTGTGGACAACAGAAGCAGAGAAATGACTTTATTAAGAGCAGTTGCTTTTGTCATTCCTTCATCTTGAAGGATTCCAAATACTTTTCAGAACCAAACAAATTAACCTCCAAAGGTGACTGGTAAGAACGGCTTAAGCCTCTAGGGATTGGTTGTGTGGGACAGGAAAAGCTGAGTGGGCCTCAGCGGCTGATCTCTGGAGGCTGCGAGATGTCCCTTTCTGGATCAGCAGCCCTTTCCTGGGCTCCCCTATAGTGAAGTGAAGTCAGCGATGCCACGCTGCTTCCACACTTAGAGCTCTGGTTTTGTTTTGTGCAACCAGTTGTTCTCACAGTGGTGAATGTTGGGTAAATATAATCAAGAAGTGTTTTTCTGGGAGAGGATATGGAGTCAGCTTCATAATACTGTTAAGAATCCCTATTTCAGGGGCTGGGATTGTGGCTCAGCGGTAGAGCATTTGCCTCGCATGCCTGAGGCCCTGGGTTTGATCCTCAGCACCACATACAGAGCAATAAAATAAAGACATTGTGTCCATCTACAAAAAATTAAAAAAAAAAAAAAAAAGAATCCCTATTTCATTCGTCCTTGCTGGAAGGGTGGTAATAGTTTGGTTTTATCAGAGAGTGGGGAATTCCTTAGACCTGGGCTGTTCAGTACTGTACCTCCTAGCCTCTAATGGCTATTGAACACACGAAATGGATCTAGTCTGTATTGAGCTGGTCCTTACTTGTAAATACTGCCAGCTTCCAAAGAACTAGTGTGAAAAGGGCAGAATATCAAATTAGTAATTTTTTATATTGACTGCATATTGAAGTAATAATATTTGGGTATATTGGATTAAATAAAATACATTATTAAAATTAATTTTACCTGTTTCTTTTTATCTCTCGAAGTGTGACTACCAAAAAATTTCAAACTACATCTATAGCTTGCATTTTATTTCGGTTGGCCACTCTGTCTTAGACTGTTAAACTCTGATAGCAAGTGATATTTGTCTTGTTCATACTCTGTGCCCAGTACCCAGAGCAGTGCCTTCGATGTAGTTGGCATTTGATATTTTTTGAAGAAATGAATCCTTTATTACTCAGAGTGGTGAAATCTCAGGAATGAGTATACACTTTTCTATTTGGATTGTTTGTTTTAGAGGCAATTGAAGGAGTACAGAGCAGAAGTTCTCTGAATTTTGCTGTGGGAGAGAAGAATGTTGAAATAAGATACAGCAGGACCTTTCATGGCTCACAGACCGTGGGAGAGGGAAGTGGGAGCCACGGTTCTGGCCCTGGAGCCACATCCAAGTGCCCTGGCAGGTCCTACCCTGCTCTGCCAGAGCTATCGTGAGAGGGAGGAAGGTGGGGAATACCGCTGGACCTAAAGGTCACTCTCTTAGGGATGTTGTGCTTAGACTATTCATAAATATTATGAAATCTATTCTTAAGAATCTTCACTAGCTCTGTCTGTACCTTTGACCCCATTTCGACGACCCTGTTGGAAACCTGGGACTATTTATTCCTGGGTCAGCTGATGGGGTTGATGATGTTTTTTTAGTAACTTACTTGTGAAATTAATTAATTAACACATAATTATTTTAACTTAACCATAGTCTCGTGTGACTTATGTTTATTGGTATATGTAAACCCCTCAGATCTGTGTCAGTCAGGGTCCTAGAATCATGGCAGGTGAGCAAATGTTCCAGAGGTCAGGTTCAACTTTTAAGAAGGAACCCAGTTGTCTTTGCAGGAATTTATGAGGAAGTCTCAGGCATCCTGTCTCCTTGCTTATAAAACAGCACTGTTAACTACTTCTGGTCCCCAGAGATGTGGTGGAGATTAAAGTTCTGCAGAAGGAAAGTGCTATTTCAGTGAAAATGGTTAGAAGTAAAAATGAAACCCTTCCCCTGACCTCTGCAATGTTTGTTTTAAAGTGGAGGAAAGAGGTTCCAGAGAGACATTATCAGTGTTATTTCTGTTTTGCATTTTGTGACTGTGGCAGTAGTTAGCTTTTTCCTCTTAATTGTGGGCCACTGCCTTTTCTCCTGCCCTCAGAGATGAACAATCGGACATCTCCTCTCCTTGGAGAACTCTGGAGCTCATGCCTTGCCTGTCTCTGCAGCTCGTGCCTTGCCTGGCTCTGCAGCAGGCTCTTGCTAATCAGAATCACAGCAGGGCTTGTTTTATGAGCCTGAAAGAATTCGTGTTCCCAGGGGGCTGAAGTTCTCACCTGCTGGGGAGCTACAGATTTCTAGTCTGAAGCCAGCCCCACTTCTGGATGAAGCTACCTTCACTTCCCCTTCTCACATGGAAACTGGCATCTCCTTTTTCTTGTAGACTATAGTTGCTGACATGTTGGTTTCTTCTCTCTTTTTCTTTTGTAGGGTAGAGCAGTATTGATGGTATTAGATTTTTAGATTTAAGAAAACAGAGTTCATATGAGATTATAATCTATCCCATGGAGACTAGGAAGAAAATGAAAAATAGCAGGTGGTACCTACAAACTAAATTGTGTCTAAGCAGTGTCATATGCTCAGACTTGCTAAAGCACCTGGTATGCAGAACCAGCAGGACACACGAATATTAGAGAGAATGGCTTTCCACCCCTGACATAGTGCAGTTCAGGGATAGTAGTCACCAGGTGAAATGTGTGATGTATGTGATAGAAATTTATCTGTTATTACTAAACACCTTACCAGGTTGGCAGTGAACACCGCACTTTCTTCTGTTTGGTGGTAACATACCACCTCACACTAGCATCCTTGGGGGGGGGTGCAGTTGTATCAGGTAGAGAGATCCTTAGAGAGGAACCTAACACAAATGTTTTGTTGGGGAAGACAATCTCTTGGATTGGCTCATAGTGATGATTTTTACATATTTGTTTAGTACTGTTACCATTTAGAGCTCTTTTACTTTAAAAGCAGCCTTTGTGAGTCCTCAAGGAAAAGGGTTATTACCTCCATTTGCAGTTATGGAAACTAAGGCTTGGGTAGAAGCATGCCCCAGTCGCACCAGTAGTGAGGGCAGCTGAGTAGTGACATTGGGTCTTTCAGTGCCTGCTGTAGGGTATTTTTCCTCAGTCTGAAGCTGTTTCAATAGTGCCCTGCTTTATTCTAATTTAGTGGAAAGCAACAGTAAGTACTCCATCATGGGTTGTGTAGCAAAGGCAAAATGAGGTGCTGTCAGAGTGTTGGAAAGAGCCTTAGAGCAGGAGTTAGGAAGTATCATTTCTGTCTTCCATGATGCTAATGGTTTCGTGACTTTGAGTGCTACCTGGCATCTAGGCCTTTTACAAATTCTTTAAATTTTTAAATTTAACAATTGTTTATTTTTAATTGACTATAATTGTTATGGGATAGAATGTGATTGTGTGTGGCACTAGGGATTCAGCCTTAGTCCCCTGCACTGAGCCACATCCCCAACCCTTCTTATTTTTTATTTTGAGAAGAGGTCTTGCTAAGTTGCTGAGGCTGCCCTTGAACTTGTGATTCTCCTGCCTCAGTCCCCTAAGTAGCTGGAAATTAAGAGGCATGTGCCACTGCACTTGGCTTAATCTGATGTTTTGATATGTTTATAATGCGGAATGATTAAATCAGACCAAGTAACTAATCTATCACCTTATGTTCTTTTTTTGTGTGTGTGGAGAAAACATTTGAAATCTACATTTGTTTGTTTGTTTATTTATTTATTTGTTATTTATGTATTGCAGCTTTGAACTATGAAGTGTATTGTTATGTATTGTAGTCACCGTTCTGTGCAGTAGATTACTAAAACTACTTTCACCTAACTGAGGCTTTGTACCCTTGACCAGCATCTCCCCTCTTTCCTAGCCTTTGGTAACCATCCCTGTGCCCTCTACTTCTGAATTCAACTGTTTTAGATTGCACATATGAATGAGATCATGGGGTATTTGTCTTTCTGTGCCCGGCTTATTTCACTTGGCATGTTGTCCTCCAGGTTTATCTGTGTTGTTGCAAATAACAGAATTCCCTTCTTTTTATGGCTGAATAGCATTCCATTCTCTGTGTGTATGTCTCTTCATTCATTTGGTGACGGACACGTGGACTGTTTCTGTATCTTACCTATTGTGAGTCATGCTGCAGCGATCATGGGAGGGCAGATATCTCTTTGGCATAATGACTTTACTTCCTTTGGATATATATCCAGAGAGGAGGGATTGCTGGATCATATGGGAATTCTATTTTTAGTTTTCTGAGGAAACTCCATAATGGCTGTATTAATTTACATTTCCACAGGCAGTGCCCAAGGGTTCCCTTTCTCTACACCCTCATCAGCAGTTCAGGTGTGAGGTGATAGTTCTTTGTGGTTTTCATCTACATTTTCCTCATCAGTGATGACCCGTGGTTCTTCGTAGATTTGTTAGCCATTTGTATATCTTGGTCTGAGGTGTCCGCTTAGGTTGCCTGGGCTCTGGCTGCCTTCTACTTTTGTATAAAATATAATTTGAAGTATAATAGATTTTTGGAAGTTACATATGTAATATTTTATTTGAACTACTTTTGGGTGACTATTAAAAAGACTTTATCATCTTCCTCAGACACGAGTTAGAACCATATTCTAAGGAGTGAGTTGTTTCTTGGTAAGTGAATCTAACCCAATGTTCCCATCTCAAGGTGGCTTTATTCTTTGAGATTTCTGAATACACAGGAACTCGTGAAGTGCTAAAACTCCATATAAAAAGAGTTCTATTAAAAAGAAAAAAGAAAGCCACTGTTCCTGGTGTATTTATAGAATCATAAAGGATCTGAAAAATGGCCGCCTGGAGTTTTCCTCCCTTCTGTGAGAGCTTGTGCGCTTGGCTCTTCCTATCAGGGAATCCTGGAAAGTTTGTAGGATATTTGCCCTCCATGCCTGTCTGCTCTCTTCTGCTCAAACATCCTGTTTCTTTTCTCACTTTCTCAGCCCAACAGGGGCACAAAACGTCCCCGGGATGATGAGGAAGAGGAGCTGAAAACACGTCGGAAACAAGCTGGTCCTCGGGAACGCGGCCGCCACCGGGAGGAGGAAGCAGCTGTGGTGGAGGAAGCCGATGACGACAAGAAGAGGCTGCTCCAGATCATTGACCGAGAGGGCGAGGAGGAGGAGGAGGAGGTACTCTGGCAGAGCCATGGCTGGCCCTGTGTGTGGCAGAGCCATGGCTGGCCCTGTGTGTGTCAGGGCCAAATAATGCTCTGAGCATCCCCGTCTCATCTGTAAAACGGGGTTAACAATTCTTTTTTCTTTTTTCTTTTTTAAATATTTTTGTTGTTGTTGATAGATTTTTATTTTATTCATTTATTATTTATATGTGGTGCTGAGGCTCGAACCCAGTGCCTCACGCATGCTAGGCAAGCGCTCTACCACTGAGCCACAACCCCAGCCCAACAATTCTTATTTCAGATTGTTGATGTGAATGTTAAGTGGGAAAATGGAGTTTGGAAAGCCATTTGCAAAGTGTAAGAACATTGCAGATCGAGTTTCTTAAAAATTATTCCAGATTACATGCTAAGTGGAGGCCCCACAGGAACAGAGGAAGGCGGTTGGTGTGGGCTGGGGAGGGGTGGGAAGGCTTCCCAGACAGCTGCTCTGAGGACACCTAGAAGGCACTCGCGGCTCTGAATGCAGCCAGTAGTCTGTGAAAGCAGAGTCAAATTCTGTCAGTTGGACAAGTGGAAGAAGGGGTTTTGGGGTAGAGGAAGTGGCATTAGCAGAACAACAAAGGTAGAGATATTCAAGGGGTGTTATGGGATTAGCTGTTTGGATGTGACTGAATAAGCAGCCTAGGGCCTGGTGTGGTGACTCGGGCTGTAGTCCCAGTGCATGTAGGAGGCCAAGGTCGGGGCATTGCTTGGAGCTGCATTGGGCCTTTTATCTCCAGGTCCCTTCTTGGAATGCCCTTCCCCTAATGCTTTTTTTTTTTTTTTTTTAATATCTTTATTTTTATTTTTATGTGGTGCTGAGGATCGAACCCAGTGCCTCACGCATGCGAGGCGAGCACGCTACCACTGCGCCATAACCCCAACCTCCCCTAATGCTTTGAGTGGCTAGTTTCCTCCCACTCAGGTCCCAAGTCAGGTGTTTCCTCCAAGAAGTGTGCCCTGTCTCTGAGGTAGCCTGCGAGCCATCCTCGTGTTCTCTGTCACTTCTCTGTGTGTATTGTCTTCACAGCATGTGTCAGGGTTTGAAATTCTTATTTATTTATTTTATTCATTTGTTATCCTCCCCTCAGCCTCCCATGAAAACAGAGCTGCTCTGTGCTATTCACAACTGCATCTCCAGCACTCAGAACAGTACCTCACTCTGGGTAGCCCTAAGTATGTGTTGAATGAATAAACGAATGAAGCTGAGAAGAGTGGAGCTAAAATATCAGTGATTAAAAGCAGAATGACCTTATCTTTGTGTCTTTTTAAATCCCAAGCACGGACTTCTATGTTATTTTGCTCTGGCATTTTGTTCACTATGAATTATGGAAATAGATTCTTAAGAGCCAGCTGTTTTCTGGTTCCCTGAAAGACATGATGCTAAGTTTGGATTTTAAAAATGAGGGTGGAGTGTGAGTCGGAGAAAAAAAAGTTTTGATTCATATTCCAAAAAGGTCTTTGCTGTGTTATGACAATAGCTCCCTCCTCATTAGGATTGTTCCAGGGCTAATTTGAGAAGCAGCTCCTGAAAGATGGTGCCACTTTGGAAGTGTGCGGTGGGAGACAGTGTGAATTCTGTTTCCTGTCTGAGGGCAGCAGCCTCTCTGGGGCTCGCGTAGGCAGTGCGAGCACACAAGCTGCCTCCTCCCTCCTCTCCTCTTCTGCCCAGTCTGTTCGCCCTGCAGCAGCAGTTAATTGGCAGGTATGATTCCCGTGTACAGCAAGGCTGGTCCTGGAGGATTAGGACAGTAGCTGTCATGGGTAAGTGGTTTCTAGCCCGGGAGTCAGAAATGTAATGTGGGACCAGGCCTTCTGTTAAGGGACAGGGAAAAAGAGATCGCTTTGTAAAAATGACACATGGACGGCTACAGGTCCAGGAGTTATTTTCTCACTGCCACCAAAGTCCCATTTGATGAAAAACAAGTGATGCTTGCCCCTGTAAAGTCACGTGAACTTGTAAAATATTATTGTCCTTTTTGTGCTACATCACCAGCATTCATCTTTCTGAAATCTCCCTCCGGTTTCTGACATTGAGCTATTGGAGATACTGCTGTGGCCGATGACTAAGACTGATAATTCAGTTTTCCCCCAATGTTGGAGAGAAATTAAAGGAGGGAAGGCCAAACCCTGGAGGGGCTGGTGTTTGGAAATCCTAGGAGAGCTACTGGGACACTGATATGGTTTTTCCACAGGGTGGGCAAGATGTTAGCATAGGGAAAGAAAAGCAGTAGCTGTTGAGTTTGCTTGAAAACTTTCCCAGAAATTTTGATTATTTTAACCTAATAGTATGTGGGGTACACTGAGCCTAGTAATAGCTCACATCAGTGTGGTTTGCCAAAACAGTTTTCTGTACATAATTTCTGTAGGTCATCTCTATGACCTTGAAAGATGCGAAAAACGTTTTCATTTAGCCCTTCCTGCCTCCCTTCCTCCCTTCAGTGGACTTTTGCTGGGTAACTGCTGTGTGCCGGGTACTGGAGAAGCTGCAGCGAACCTGGAGACTGGGCTAGCAACTGGTATTCCTCTAGTTGGGGTTGGAGAGATTGTCTGGGCTAGATCTTGCCAGACCATTCTTACACAGGCAATGTGAAGGATTTGGGATTTTATTCTAGGTGCCAGCTGGATGAATTCAGAAAGACTTACATGGGAGAATCATTTGTGTTGGGGAGGGTTTGAGGAATAATTCAGCAAAGTTACATTGCCACATGGCAATAAGTAACTAAGCCTTCACTCTCCACACTGTCAGGGAATCTGTCTTGGAACTGTTGACCGTGGGGAGAGGAGAGGGTCCAGAAGAGTACCTTGAGATGCTGGAGTCAATGACACAATCTGAGAAATGTATCGTGCCCAAAATGAATATATAGGTATCTTCCACTTAAAACCCAATGCATGAAAATTGAAACTTACTAATAAAATAATAGCTAATATTTTTAGGGTCCTTATAAAATTATGGGATAATTTAGTGCTTTCCAGAAGTATCGATTTCAAGTTCTCCTAATAGCAGGTTTCTTTTATTGCTTTTAAGTGTGAATTATAGTCAATGACTACCAAGTTTTGAGGCTGGGAGTTTGGTGCATGTTAGGCATGGTGCATTGCTGCACATTAATTTAAACTGGAAAGTAAACCGAAGAGAAAACATCTCTGAAATTTTTGTGTAGATTTTGTGTGTGGGTGGGTGGGGGGGGGGTATTATTCAATTTTCAAATATTCATTTTATTTACCTTTGTAGGTATTATCGCAAAGTATGAAGTAAGCCAATTCTATACAATCTACTAGCTTTTTTTTTTTTTGCTTCCTTTGGGCAAGGTTACTAAATTCTTTTTTTTTTTTTGGTACCAGGGATTGAACTCAGGGGCACTCGACCAATGAGCCACATTCCCAGTCCTATTTTGTATCTTATTTAGAGACAGGGTCTCACTGAGTGTCTCACTTTTGCTGAGGCTGGCTTTGAACTCACGATCCAATCCTCCTGCCTCATCCAGGATTCCAAGAACTTGTCTGACTCTCAGCTCAGCAGCTAGTGAAGATCAGACACAGTAACAAGTGAGAAATGTAACATAGTGGCTGTAGCTAATAAACCATTCTTTACTGTGAGCTGTGCAAAAACAGGCAGTGGGCCAGGCATGGTGGTGCATCCCTGTAATCTCAGCAACTCAGGAGGCTGAGGCAGGAGGATTGCAAATTCAAGTCCAGCCTCAACAATTTAGTGAGATCCTGTCAAAATTAAAAACTAAAAAAAGTACTGGGGATGTAGCTCAGTAGTAGAATTCCCCTGGGTTTCTACCCCCAAAAAACCAACCAAACAAAAACAAAAACAAAAAACCATAAAAACAACAGGCAGTGGTAGCGTCAACTCCTGGTATGGGTAGAAGATTAAGAGCCCCTGTCTCTGCCTCTAGGTTTGGTCTTGAACAAGTTCTTTTGAACTTCTGAATCTTATCTGTACAGCAAAGGCAAAGGGCAAGATAAATGTTAAATAATAGTATCTAGTATTATTACTTACTCTGTGCCATGCAGGACACTCAAGAAATATTTGTTAAATGAGTCTTTTCATTCTTTAAACTGAATTTGCTGCATTATCGATACTGGGCATTATGTGAGACACCCAGAGAGGACACATCTGCTGTGGCTTCTCAGCCACGGTTCTTACGGGGGAGGAAAACTGTGTACTGTCTATCAAACCCAGGAGGGCCAGTGGCAGAGTGAGGTGGAGCACGAAAGCCGCAGGAAAATGGTGATAGTGAACGTGCAGTTCTTGGGTACTGAAGTTGTGTCTGTCCCTTTCTGCAGGAAGAACCACTGGATGAAAGCTCGGTGAAGAAAATGATCCTCACATTTGAAAAGAGATCGTATAAAAACCAAGAGTTGCGGATCAAGTTTCCAGACAATCCAGAGAAGTAAGGCTCTGTTTTGCTGATGCCCTTCCTCTGCAGTGTTCTGTTTGCTAATTTTGTGTTTGTTTGTTTGTTTGCCTTGGCTTTTCTGGTTTGGATGAGGAGTCCCAGGACGACCACGGTATTTGGGAAATCACTAATAGGACCCAGAGGACTCAGAGTCAGTGTTACTCAGGGCTGTGGTTTATATAGTGACAGAGTATACGACAGGCAGAGTCTGGAGAAATTCATGTACAGGCTTCTCTCCACGGGACGGTGCCAGACAGACACACTTCTTCTTCCAGCAGTGAATTGCCTCAACATGTGTGCAGCGTTTCTGTCCTGGGAAGCCCGTTTGAGACTCCAAGTCCAGAGTTTTTAATTAAGATTGGTTATGTAAGCATCTCTGGCAGGAACAACCACCAGAATTCCAGGCTCCCAGAAGGAAAGCAGCTGTTCAGTGCCCTAGGCTGGCAAAAAGACCTTATTACTTAGGGAACATTTCAAAAGCCAAGCTCCCAGCTGCCAGCCTTGGGGCAGCCTTGCAAGCAGACCCTTCTGAAGATCAGGCCTGCTGTGTTAATTCTTTCCTGCATCATTCTTCTCATGGCTTCCGGTAGTGAGAGCTTTACTGCTGAGAAAATGTCAAAAACTTTGGGGTTAGATAAATATGGATGTGACTCCCGGGTGACCTTAAGTAAGTCACTTCCCCTATGTTAGCTTCCGCTGTCTTGTCCGTGTAAGGACATGGCAGCTCTGCACGGAGTTGTTGTGGAGATGAAGTGAGGATGATGGAGGTGTTGGCAGCACTTAAGTAAGTCACTTAAGTAAGTCACTTAAGTGAGGATGATGGAGGTGTCGGCAGCGCCTGTGCGTGGAGACGCTCGGGCAGCACCCTGATGTGAGTGTCCCTGCAAGGTGCCTAAACGCCGAGTCCGGTGTCTTTTGGTCAGTCCTGAATCCTAACTAAAAGGTTTTTCATATTTTTACCGATTTTAATGTCCTAAATCTCTTTCCCTCCCTGTGTTTCTCCCTTCCCAGATATACAGTTTCAGTGAGTCTTATTAATATGCTCAAAGTCCCTAGGCAATTCAGAGTTGGATAGTATGGTCTTTGCACCCAGGATTGTAGGTTACTAGAGAGACTGACTACAAATGCAAGGTAGAAGGTAATATAACTTTTAAAAAGGTACAAGTAGAGAGCTCTGGTAGTATATGGGAAGAGACAGTAAACTCCAATTTCTGAGCTATTGAGGACTTCACAGCAAAGATGGTGTATGAACTAGGTCTTCAAGAATGATTTTGGTTATATTAGGCAGAAAAGAACATGGAAAGAAAGGCATGCAGACAGTGTCAAGACAAAACACCCAGGTGTCAGATTGCACAGTCTTCACTACAACCCGAGGAGGCCAGTGTGGTCCACCCTGCCAGGAAGCAGAGGAGGGAAAACCTGGTTACCAGACCAAGGACCACTGCTCTTTTGGACAGTCGTGGTAGCTAAGTCAGAGCTCTGCTTCCCAGCACCAGCATCCTATGAGGTTTTGTGCTGACCTCCACCATATGGTAGCACTTTTGTGTGTGTGTTTAATTACGCAAGTGATGTACAAATGGATTGTCATTGTAAAAAATACCAACAGTGCATAAGTAGAAGAAAAAAAGAAAGTTCTCCTTCACTGTAGTGATTCCCTTTTCATTCCCCTACCTAGACGTAACTCTGAACAGTTCATGAATATCACTTCAGATCATTTTCTATATCCTTAGAAAATGTGTGAATTTGTTTTCCTGCATAAATCATATTATATGTATTCTGTTACCTTGGCATTTGAAGTCACATAATAGGAAATGTTTTCATGTTAGTCATCTGCATATCTACCTTTTGTTTTAACTAGGGCATAATATTTCGTGGTTGAGAAATACCATGATTTATTTAATTATTTTCCAGTTGATGGACATTTGCTTCTTTGTGTGTGCATTTTTATAGGGTAAATAGCTAAATGTTGAATTCTCAGATTGAAGGATGTGTACATTTAAACTTCTGTAGCTACTGCCAGAACTTCCACTGTCTTTTTATTCTTCCTCCAGCAGCATCTCTCCCTGCGTTCTTATGCATGGTATCTATGATGGGTCTTTTTTTTTTTTTTTTTTTTTTTTTTTTTTTTTTTTTTTTTTTTTTTTTTTTTTTTTTTTTTTTTTTTTTTTTTTTTTTTTTTTTTTTTTTTTTTTTTTTTTTTTTTTTTTTTTTTTTTAAATATTTTTTTTTAGTTGTAGATGGACACAATGTCTTTATTTTATTGCTTTGTATGTGGTGCTGAGGATCGAACCCAGGGCCTCACGCATGCGAGGCAAGCGCTCTACCGCTGAGCTACAATCCCAGCTCCTATGATGGGTCTTTAACACCTTTGTCATTTGTTTTATTGTTATTTCCCTACTCGGTGATTCCTGCTTGAGACTCTTCCTTTAGATACTCCTCCTGTCTCTTGTTTGCCTCGATAGTGCCAACACAGTACCTGCCATGCTGTGGGTGCTTGGTAAACACAAGGGCTCTTGTATGGTCCACACCGTCTTCATTACATCCCCATCACTCAGAACCTAAGGACACATTATGAAGAAGCTATGCTGTAGGTTGATATCACTGGAAATGTAAGAAACCAGTTCACTTCTTGGAATACCAGTATTATTGCCCTTAGTAGATATCCTGGCAATTCAGAATAGTGCGTTTCTCTAGGTTATGGTTACCATAGGTAGCACTTGCTTTGGTGTTACAATTCATAAGCTGTTTCTAAGAAATTGTTTTTTAAAAAATTAACAATGTTTTCTATTCAGACAAAATTGATATTTTAGTTTTCAAATCTGAACATGTGAAAATTGAAATTATCCGTAAAGAAACCTTTTTGTCTTGTCAAAAAGCAGTTAGGAAACTAAATGGTGTTTTTAACCTTGAGTTCTCGGGTTCTTACTGGTGTGGTCTCTTTCATAATTATCCAGACTGGTGAGGTGCAGTTAAGATGAGAATGGCTAGAGCGCACTTGATGAAATTTTCCAGATGAGATCAGGAACATTCCCGTCTACTTTTCCACGTGTGCCATTGTCATTGTGATCGCCTACCCAAAAGCACCTCTTCATTTGGCTGCATTTCAGATGCAGTTGACAATTCTTCCACAACCTCTGTTTGCACTGCATGCCCGGTCCTTCTACCAAATATCCCTCGAGTAGCGTGTGCTTTTCCCCACTAAGTCCTTTCATCATTTTTTTCTGCAGGGTCAGAATTATCTAGTGTGTGATTTTCAAGCTTTTTGGTTTGGTCTTAGGCCCTTTGTACTTTTAAATTATTGAGTACCCCGAAGCGCTTTTCTTACAAAATTCTCAAAAATAGAAGAACATACAAACACGAACGCCATTAGCCATCAGGATATTGTGTAACCATCTGGAAAACCCCACCGAACACCCTCAGACTAAGAGTGATAAAGGCAGGTAACAGAATTACTATAAAATAGTTTCAATCTGACAGACTCCTGGAAGGACCTTCACCCCGCTGCTGTCTGCATCCTGGCGTCCCAGGACCACACCTAGACAACTGCCGATTTGATTAAGTGGAGGGAGCATCACGTTCCCCCACTGTGATTGCTGGCTGTGTGGCTGCATGCAGCGCTCATTGGTTTCTGTTGTTTTTCTAATCCAGTGTTTTTGAACTTTGCTAATGTTCGCTCTTGTGGTTGAAAAGGTGAATGTCCTGCCTGTCTGAAGCAAATGTACAGCGGGAGGCTAGGAGAACATTCTGTCATGTCAGATGGAGTCCATGACTCCCTCTCAGCCTGGGTTACTGTTTAAATATGTTTCTTATTGCTTTCCCATGGCCTCTTTACCCAGCTAGCAGTCATGTGTTGTGGAAAGTACACCGAGTCCCTGAAGACAGCCCTCTGCAAATAGTAAGTCTGTGCTTAAATGAGTAGGCTGTCAGCAAAACAGAAGAAAATTGTCTTTGTCACAGCATGTTCAACTTGAAGGTACACAGATTTATTTGCCACCTACTCTGTGACAAAAATAATATGATTAGGCACTTTAAGTATAGTTAGTATCTCTTTAAAGTCTCACTATAATTCACCTAGGAGGATAAGGAAATTGAGGTGTAAAGATAAGTGGTTAAGATTCTGTCTCCTTGACCAGGTTGGGACCCCATGTTCTGTGTTCCAGTGGCACTCTCCTGGCAGTACTGGGTGTCCTTACAATTAATTGTAGTAGATTGTTATATTTATGCTAGACTGGGGGCTCCATGAAGCCAGAAACTGAGATGATCTTATTATCTGTTATATTGCCAGTACTAGGATGGTGACGGGCACCTATTATGTGCCTGAAATACTTGCTGACACTGTTCAGGGTCACACAGCCAGTAAATAGTGTGGCTGGGAGAATGAGCCAGGGGAGCCTTATTCACAAGCCCAGGCATTTACCACTATACCTCATTACTTTTTCTTCTTGCAGTTTTGTTTCTGCTGGTTTCTTTTGTGTTGATTATTTTCTGACTTTATAAACTTAAAAGCATTGGGTTAATACCATACGTTTAGAAAAAGAATTGCAAAGTTGGAAGGAATCATTTAGGTCTTGGTGTGTTTTTGTTTGTTTGTTTTAGTATTAGCCCCTTTAAAACAAAACAAAACAAAACAAAACAAACAAACAAAAAAAACTACCCTCAGTGGCAAGGATCTAGTTTTCAAAGAAGCCTATTCCATCATTTGGTAGTTCTGACTCAAGATTTCAATGAAGAATGAGAAAGAATTTCAACAAATTTGAGAGGATATCTAAACTATTTGTAATCTTGGTTGTTCCCAGGGTCAGTTTCCATATCCCCCCAAATTATGGTTCCTAGGACAGATGTCACAAAATTTCAAGGCTGTCTTACTGGTACAATAGCTCTTGTCTCCCTTTTAAGCACCCTAAAACCATAGTAGCATTTGTGGTCACTGCTTTCCTATGCTCTTTCCTTTGGCAGGTGCTTGCTGAGTTTCTGTGGTGGATAAGCAAGTGTGGCAGGTGCTGGGGGCCAGAGATGAGGAGGGAGTAGGCCCTGTCCTGGCAGAACTACCTCATGGTTCTGATTTGTGTTGTGGTTACAGTTGACTAAAACCATCAAGTCCTTTCTACACATGAGCTCTTGTGAAACTGCCCCTTGCCTACTGCAGACATTTATACTTGGCTTTTTGGTTCAATGCAGTTTTCTTCTTGTATCCCAGGTAATTTTCCCCCAGTTAGATTTGGCACATCATTATTACCTGTCAGGAACTTTGGAGTTGATTCTGTCAGCGGCTGTGTTCACTGTCTCTTTAAACTTTGTGTTAATATGACATTTGTTAAGTTTGTCTTTTCTATATGTTCACCCAATTCACTGATCAAAGAGTAACGATAAAACAAAACCATTGATCTAAACAATCCTGAGGGCAAAGCCCCATGAGTCCTTTGGAGGCTTCCCCGACTCTAACACTCATTTCCTGGTTACCACCCAGATCCCCTTATCTTGCCTTGGTACTCAGCACAGTTGTGTTTGTTATCTAGTGCTCAGTCTCCTTCGCCAGTTCTTCTAGTGGGATGGACTAGAAAAAAATCGTTGGTCAAGTTATTATTTGGAGTATTTTTTTGAAGTACCATGTAAGACAAATAAGCCTTAGAGGTTTGTAAGCCCATTGGGTTCAGGGATTATGCTGTTTTGCTGCCCTGGAATATTTGAATCCTTCTGCACCAGCCTTTTGTTTGTTTCTTTTTGAAATTCTGGGGATGGAACCCAGGCTTCATCCATGCTAGGCAAGCACTCTCGATAAGTTCCACGCTTTGGGTGATGGGGAATAGTGATCTAAAATAGTAATCTGTTTGCAAGCATAAAGGAAGGAGTCTTGTTTAAAAAAAAAAAAAGTTCTTAGGGGAGAATCTTGATTTAAAAAATGATGATATTTACTTTGAAGAATAAGCAGGTGAGAGTAAGCAAGGAAGCATTGAAAAAGATTAACAAGGAAATGTTTTGCAATAACAGACATTAAACATACTGTAAAGCTATAACCACACAGAGGTGTGGTCCTGGCTTAGAAATCAGCAGATAAACTAGTGATGTGCAGTGAAAAGTCCAAAAACAGATTAAAATATGTGTTAAAATTTAGTGTGTGATGGATGGCATTTTTTCAAACGTGTGGGGAAAGGATAGAGTATTATATTGGGACAGATAGCTAAATAACTTTGAGAAAATGAAATTTGACCTTTGGCCTATATCATACATTAAAATTCAGATGGATGAAACATTTAAGTATATAAACACAGAAGTCACCATAAAATATATCTGATCTTAGCATAGAAAAGACTTTGCTCAGGGTACATGTAAAATAGAGTTCATAAAGGCAAAATTTGGCCACCTGAGCTTTTGAAAACCATTATGTCAAAAAGTAAGCAAGCAAGCAAGTAAATAAATAAATAAATAAATAAAAATCATTATGTCAGAAAACAGTGCACAAATTAAAGAGCAAATACTTTTCTTTTTCTTTTTTTTGCAACATATGACAGAGCTTAATTTCCTTTAATATAGAGAGCATTTATAAATCAATAATCAAGATGAGCATCTGGATTTCAAAATGGACAAAGAATAAATCCAAATAGTAAACATTAGAAGAATTTTAACCATTTTAGTGCATGAAATGCAAAAATTAAAAAGCCTAATTTCTTACTTTGTACTGGAGGTGATTTTAAGTAAATAATACTGTCTGTGACAAAGGCAAGGGAAACAGGCTCCTCATACACTACTGTTACCTTTCTGGCAGAACATGTCAAAATCTGTTAAGTCACTTATACGCTTTGCCTCGGCACTTTCCTTTCTGGGAATTTATCCTGACACATTAATGAGAAGTGCTTGCCTCCAAGTGTCGTTTGTAATGGGGGGAAAATTAGAAGCCATCCACACATCTAACAAAGGGGGATTGGTTAAATAAATTATGGTACACCAACACAATACTATGTAGCTATTTAAAATTTATGATTTAGAACAAGAATTGCAGATAAACTCAGTCTTGCGTGTGCTGTGATTGACTGGTAGACTGTTGGTGGAGCACTGCGGTGAAGTTCTGCAGCTATGTCTGGGCTCTTCAGACGGGAGAACGATGGTCAGTGAGGGGATTTGCCCTGGGAGGAGAGCAACTGACAACAGCTGGTCAGGTATTGCTGACCTGCTGTCGAAGAACAGTTAATGAAGGGGAAGTTGTTCAACCTGTGTTTCCACCAACAGCAGAACTTGAATTTAGAACTAGATGCTGTATAACTTTGGCTATGAGCTGAGAAAATGACTTAAAAAAACCAGCATGTTGTCACTGAGAATTTCTTATTCATAGGGTTATGAATGATTTCCATTTACTTTTTTCCCTTTTTTTGTGGTAGTAGGGATTGTGGTAGTAGGCCTCAGGCATGCTAAGCAAGTGTGCTGCCACCACTAAGGTGTACTCCCCAGCACTGCCTCCCTTTTTTTTTTTTTTTTAAGTATTTATTTTTTAGTTGTAGGTGACAGAATATCTTTATTTTATTCTTATGTGGTGCTGAGGATCGAACCTAGTGCCTCATGTGTGCTAGGAGAGCACGCTACCACTGCGCCATAACCCCAGCCCACTGCCTCCCATTTTTTATTTTCCTTTTTAAGTCAGGGTTTTGCTAAGTAGCCTAGCTTGGCCTCAAATGTGCAGCCCTCCTGCCTCAGCCTCCTGAGTAGCTGGGATCACAGGCATGCACCACCGTGCCCTGCTTCTATTTACTTTTTGAGGTTTTGTCATTTTTTTTCTGTTTTCTATGAAAAGTAGTGTTTTGTAATTAGAACAAAATCTAAAAGTTGTTAAAAATAATGGGGACAAATAATGGCAAGGGATATCATCTAAAGTATGGGCAAATTTTGAAAAATTATAGTCTCATGTTTTGTTCCTTATGGAATCTAGATGGCTAGATTCTGGTATCTGCCCAGGCCTCAGTAACTGGACATTGTTGAGTCTCATATGGCTTCAAGAGTCCCTGCTTGTGTTCCCTTTCTTCTGGACCTCTATCCAGTGGAAGCAGGCATCTGTGCCTATGTGTGCAGAAGACATGGTTCCTGTCTGTAAGAAGCTTACATTCCAGGGGCTGGGGCTGGGACTCAGTGGCAGAGCGCTTGCCCAACATGCGTGAGGCACTGGGTTCGATCCTCAGCACCACATATAAATAAGAAATGAATAAAATAAAAGATTTATTGACTAAAAAAAATTTAAAAAAAAAGAAGCTTACATTCTGGACGGGAAGATGGATGTGTTGACGATGACAGTAGGACTGCGGTGGCAACAGGAACTGACACTCACACAGTGCCGCCTCTGTGCTAGATGTTGTTGTAGGAGCTTCCTGTGTTTTTATTTTTATGCTTTACAGTAGCCCTGGGACACAGGTAATAATATTGTCCCCATTTATAGATGAAGAAACTGAGAGAGGGTAGGCCAGGTGCAAACCTGGGCAGTCTGGCCCGGGCTCTGTTTAACCACTGCTTCCTCTGATCACTCTCAGTCAAGTATCGTTCAGTTGCTTTACATGGATCTGCTCATTTCCTTCTCAGAACAGACCTGTCTTGTTCCTCCAAGGCTTAGTGATGTTCCTTATGTGTCAGGCACGGGGGGAGAGTGTGCAAAGTGAATGCAAAATAGCTGTGTTGTTCATGCCTGGACACAGGCTGCTGAGAGGTTCTGGTGTAGAGGTGCGAGTGAGGGGCATACTGGGGTGGGTGTGGTGGTGGTTATGGATGCCCAGTTATGGTCCCAGCCTCACTTGGGACCTGCCTCTTAATCTGTGTGAAAGAAAAGAGGAAATTTAGGGGGGGTGGTGCAGAATCCCACTATCATCCTGTGGGTGAGGGGAATAATTGGCTTTTGACCTGAAGAAGGGGGTAAGAGAACCCCCTTTTGAATTGATGGGATAGCTAGTTCAGGACCAGAGTGAATTACGAAACCGAGGGGTTTTGTAGCTAATCCTTAGGACTGGCATGCAGATCATTTAATGCTGCAAAATGCTTTGAGAGACTCTAAAAGGCAGCTTGTGACCGCAGGAGTAAGGGGGACCCTGTAATGAGATCTGAACCCAAGATTGATTTTTGTAATGAGGAAATCGATTTCCCAAGGAAATTGTGTGACAGTATGATGTTTGGATGAGTGTACTTCTTGGTTGGTCTGTCGTAGACACTTTGACAGATTGTCTCTTTGTCTGGATGTGTTGCTGTTTGCTCCTCAGCGCCAACAGTGCCCTTTTCCTTTCAGTGATGCTGTCTTGTTCTCTCCTTCTAGGTTCATGGAATCCGAGCTGGACCTGAATGACATCATTCAGGAGATGCACGTGGTGGCCACCATGCCAGACCTGTACCACCTTCTGGTGGAGCTGAATGCTGTGCAGTCACTTCTTGGGTTGCTGGGACACGATAATACAGATATCCTTTCAGATCTGTCCTCAGGGGAAGGCTGACTCGGGGGAGGGGGAGGCTGTTTACTCTCTTCCCCGTCTGTCTGCTGATGTGTGCTGTCACGTCTGGTGTTCTGCTTCCATTCTGATTATCTTCCATCTTGAAACACATGCTGCTCTTTACTCATCTGAAAATCTAGTTTTTGTCTGTTAACAAACTGGGCAAATCCTTAATTGTCCTATTTGCTTTTATTAGTACTAGAATTCATAATGATGTATATGTTCATACATTAGCAGCATTAATTTTCAGGACCTGAATTTGGAAGCCCCTTATTGAGGCAAGGCCGGACAGATTTGAGTGTGTTGATCTAGACATCATTCTGCTAACAGATGGCTCAGTGGAGCTGACCAGAGGAGGCAGTGAACCGTGGTAGAAAGCACACTGGGATGGCTTGAGGACAGGGAAGCTCATCTGTTTTGTCCACTGTTATATTCCAGTTCCTTAAAAAGTCTGCATGCCCAATAAAGAACATTTCCTATTTGTTGAAAGAGCATTAGACCTAAGTAGACAAGCTAGGTTTGACTCCCAGCTTCCCTTCTTAGGTAAAACGTGGTGGCTCACCTCACCTGCAAAAGTAGAGTTTGTAACTTGCGGCTCTGAGCGTTACTGAGAGGACCAAAGAAGCTATCAGAGTGCCAGGCAGGTTCCTGTTGCCCAGTAGGCACTTGGTAAAGTTCCTTTATAGGTGAATTTGAGTTACGACTTCTAAAGCTATTTTATACTGTCTTTGCCATCAAGTGTGCAATAGCTTTAATGTAAAAGATTTTTGAAGTGCGTATGGGCAGGGTTATGTTCATTTAACCAAAATTTCCTCCAGTAGTTGTTCTGTTTGATTCCAGATTTCCAGAGGTAAGAGACAAATGTAGTTAGTCTGCTTGAGTGATATTCATGGGAAATCTGCTGCTGCTTCATGTTATTTTCATCCTGCTGGTAATCTCTCTCCTGAGAGCATGTCTGACTAGGTTCTTTCCTGCTGGATAATTCTCATAGAAATAAATCAGTGAATAATTTTAGTGTAGATTTCTTGAAGGGCAATCTTAAAACATTTTTGATGCTAACATGTAATGTTAGACAGTGTTAAGAATTGTTCTGCTGGTCCCCAGGTTGAGGACTGTGTTCACCAGGGGTTGCCTGTGGGGTGTGGATTATGAGAACCCTAGTCGGTTAGCTTGTGTCCAGGTGAGCTCGATGGAAGGTCTCCTGAATCCATTCCGTAAACATGCTCTGAGTGCCTGTGATGTTCCAGGTATCGCACTGGCCCCAAGGAGCCATGAGCTGTACTGGATGCTCAAGCAGTGTTGTGCAGTGGGCATTATCTTGGTCAGTTTGGGCTGCTTTAACAAAATACCATAAACTGAATGGCTGAGAAGTAGTGGAAATTTGTTTTTCATAGCTTTGGATCCTGGGAAGTGCAAGATCCAGGCACTGGCAGTTTTGGCATCTGGTGAGGGCGCATGTCCTGGTTCATAGCCTACTGTGTCATCCTGTGGTGAAAGGGGTGAGGGAGCTTGCCGGCTCTTTTATGAGAGCACTGACCTCATACATGAGGGCTCTTACCCTTGTGACCAGATCACCTCCCAAAGGCCCCACCTCCAGACACCGTCACGTTGAGAATTAGGTTTCAAAATACAGATTTTGGGGAGGATGGAAACATTTATTCTGTAGCAGTTATCTGCCATATGACAGTTCTTATTCAAGGACCGAAGTGGTTCTCATAGATGTAGTGATTGATTGACATTTGAGTTGTGACTTCACTTTCAAGTCACCTATGGAATGATAGCTTTCAGAATCCCTTCAGACCTTGGCAGTTACTTAGCCTAATGCCCTGTTTGTTTATTTAGTGACAAGTCTGAGGCCAGGTGCTGGGCAGCTAACTGTGCAGGTCGAGGCTGGCACTCCAAGTGCTGTCCTGTCCAGGGTCCTCCCAGCGCCCTGGAGTCCTCCCTGTGGGCTTTACCAGATCACCGACAGAGTAGCTTAGGCACTCCTTGTCCTGTGAGTTAATACCCAAATCACCTGCTATGTTTCTGGAAACACAGCTCTCATTGTTTTTTCTCTTCTTGATAACTCAAAATAATAGTAGCAGCTTTCCAAAGATACTGACATTTTGCTGATTCACCAGCCAGTTTCCCACTGGGGAGAAGACTGACACGAGCCGCGCACTCCACGTAGGCAGGCTTGGGCAAGGCAAGGGCACAGATGTTCCACGTTGTTAAGTTCTGGTCTTTAAGAAGGAAGAAAACACATCCGCCTATAGTATCTCTGACAGACTGCCGTTCCCTCCTGTTTTCTGAGAGCTAAGCTGCCCCCACCCCTTATATGCTAACCTTCACCCAACTGCCCTCATGATATTTTTAAAAATCTAATTATGCCCTACGTCACATTTGAAGTGCATTGAAATTTTTTAATTACCTTAATTTTAATTAGATGCAGCAATTAGGGTAAATGTCATCCTCCTCACAGTACAGTTTTTCGTGATTTCAGGGAAGGATGGGCCCTCTTGACTCGCAGCTGACACATCCTCTGCCCGGCGGAACCCCCATCTCCCTGCACGTCGTGCCCTGCTTCTTGTCTTCTCTGTGATCTATAATGGAAATTTTTCTTCAGGAAATGATCGTTAACAATTTATTGTTGTACAGCTGTAACTGCCCAAAACACCTTACCATGAATAAACAATTTCATGGCAGTCATGACTTAAATTTCTAATCTTTTTTAACTCTTCATCTATCAGCCAGGACCATACATGACTGCTTGTTTTCCCAGCAAGCACACAGGTCATCTTTGCTTTGTCCTTCTCAGAGAAAACCTGACCTATAGGGATTTTAATTGGATCAGAGGCTGGTTTGTTGTAACCTTAAGAGGCAGAGGATGCAAGCAAACAGCTTGTGCCTCTGTCCTTTCAACCGCGTCCGGAGTTGATTTTGGCGCTCTGCATCGCTGCTGCTGGTGTGGCTTGTCAGTGCTTCTGGCTGGCTTCCGCAGGAGAGGGGGCCCAGGCGGCGGTCTAGGTTGGCAGCAGAGTAGAACTGTGGTCTGTGAAGAGCTGAGGTGGGGGCACAACTTCCCTGGCATTGAAGGGTTACTCAGAATGCATTTGGAGGGAGCATGAGGGGAACCCGACAGCTGCTGCCTTTTCAAAATATTGCTTTTTAAAACAATTTATTGTAAAGCAAATCATTTAAACATGTTTAGGGCTCCTTTTTAATGAACCATTCCAAATGTTTCCGCAGAAGAATAAAACCAAAGGTACATCAAAAGGTATTTTTCTAAGGTATTGCTAAAAACACCAGTTTTTGTGGCGTGGCTTAAGTCAAATTTTCTGTTTGCCTAAAGGAAATGGAGGAGTAAAACAAATAGGGGGAAGGTAAAAGTCCAGATGGTGGCTGATCACCCCTTCTGCTACAAAAAATAAATAAAAGTCACCCTGGCACCGTATTCATAAGTGTCCTGGTTTTGTCATTTGCCACGTTCTTATACGACAAATCAGCAACGTCCTTTCTAGCCTTTTTTGGTAGATCAGTGGCATTTTGAGGTTCCTCCTTTGTATAAGTGTGTTGTATGGTACTAGGGAAACAAGAATGATAACTAGAATTGAGAGCAAAACACACAGATAACCATCCCTGTGGCTTTAGCGGCTAAGTGCTCAGGAAATGCTGTCAGAACGCGTAGGAGGTGTAGGTCACTTCTGGCTTGGGGCTGGCCAGGGAATTGGGGATTGGCAATGGAAGCTTTTGATAGATGTGGAGACTAGAGGGCATTTCAGGTTTGTTTTCAAGGTCTCTACTTTTGCAAAGGAAACTGCCATTCTTCATATGTTGGAAGCTGATGTGGCCTTGCTTGCTGCTTAGGTAGTCTTTACAAACCTTTCAGGGTATCAGACCCGTGTTTTTGTTTTTGTTTGTTTGTTTTAGTCATAACTCTCCAGCTAAGTGCCCTATTCTTTCACTTAAAAAAAAAAATCTAGTAATGTAAACCAAATTTCATTCTTACACTGCTTTTTCTCCACCCTTTGTGATTCAGAATAATGAGGTCTCATTGTAATGTTAACTGAAGTCATCCATATAGTATGTGGATACTAGTAGGCGGGAAGAGAGAAATTTGTTAGTTAGTTATTGAGATCATTGGTGCAGATGGACCAGCTCCTTTTTATGTGGAATAATTTTAGGGAGTTGGTCATGACCAGTATTTTCTAAATTACTGTTTAGTTTTCTCAGAGTTTAGAAATCCAGGAGGACTTACAGATTTGTTCAGTTGGATTTGTGAAGAATTACCATGGGAACTTGGAAAAGAAGGAGCAGACAGTTTGTTGTTGTTATTGTTGTTTTAAGGCAAACAGGGACCAACTGAACTTGAGGAGTCTGGGTCTGAGAATGCTGAAGGGGAGCAGACCAGGACATCCCGTATCACCCCAGCGGGTGTGTAGGGTAGAGCAGGGCGCCCTGTGTGAAAGACCCCGTGTTAATGAGCAAGAGTGGGGCTGGGGAGGGCTTGAGCCTCCTCAGGGTTTTTTCCTAATTGGGTCGGGAGGGGCTATTGCTCCATTGCTTTCCTGCAGGCACTAACAAGACTGGCATGTCTTGAGCTGTTATTTTGCCAGAAGTTATTATCGTTTTGATATTTCTAGAATCAAAATTGCACCTGAAAGATTTGACTTCTTGTTTCTCATTTGCCGTCTGATGTCCTTCATAATATGTATTGATAAGCCACTTCTCCTGCTTTTTTGGAGCCAGTTAAATATGCTCTGAAGTAAGGCAAATTACATAAAAAGGTGCCAACGTGGCAATTTAGTGATTTTGTTTATGGGGTTTAGGTGACTTCCATGTCCCTGGAAGGTTAGCCTGCTTTGGACATTTTCCCTGCATCATAATAGTGTCCACTAGCAGTTAATGGGTACGTGATGTTGAATGAATGCATCTTCATATTAGTTTGATCTAGGATTGTGATAAAATTAAGAGTCCAGTTTTGTTCTGGGTAGCTTTTGTGCCAGCTGTTTTAAGAGGAGAAAAAGACCATTTTGTGTTTGAAACTCATCTGCATCGGTTGAGCTATATTTAATCACTGTCCTAAGAATCAAACACAAAACAGTTTTTAAAAGCCCGCATTTGTTGTATTAAATCATTTAGATTCTCTGAATCTACACTGGTTAATTTTCTTAAGAAAAACTTTTTGAAATTATTGTAAAAAGCCATCTGCTTAATGCATCTTATTCCCCTTCCTTTTTTTTTTTTCTTTTAATATCTTTGTTCCTCGTGGACACATCTCATTGGAGATTACTAAGATTAACATTGAGTTTCTAGAGTTAACATTGAGTTTCTAATGTTAACATCTTAACATTGAGTTTCTTGAGTATCAAGACTCCGAGTGGTATTAGGCCAAATAACAAATATGTAGAGCCAAAAAATAGAAGTAAACACTATTCTTTCTCCAAGATCCATTGTGTTATGGACCATTTTGTGCCCAGCTGGTCTTTTCTACTTCGTTGTTATTATACTAGCTTATTGCCCCAGTAGTGGACAGGTACAGAAGGAGTGAGTAGGGTGGCCTTTCTACCCAACGTGACAAAATAGGCTATCAAAAACTGTCAGTAATTCACAGAGAGACAGGCTCTCTGTTCTATTATACTTGGGTGAGAGAGCCCTTTACCTTGTGACATGAAATTATAACCACAGTGGAAAAGCCTTTGCTTGTGAAGAAAGGCAAGGTGAGTGGCAGAGTGAAGCTGAATTTTCTCATCAAGATTGAGAGTTCGTTTGTCTGTCGATCTTTAGTTCTGGTTCTCATTCTTCTTTCTGGTCTTCAAATGATCTTCTGTCTTCAGGGTCATATTACATTACCTAGGGGTTGATGATCGCAATTAGGGACTCATTATTGCCTTGCTGAAATGATATTTTGTGAAAGGTGGGAATTTATGTAAAATCACTTAGAGGTAGGATCGATGAGCTGTTTGCCAGACCTGGTGAATAGGTGATTTCCCTTTGACTTCTCAGCTGAGACAGAAAAGTAGGAGGTAATCCACTGGAACATTACAACAAACTACTTTTCTTGGTAAAAGTTAAGAAAGACATTTATCCTATTCCTATATAAGATCACCACTATTGTCGAAAAATCTTTTTCCTTTTTTTTTTTTTAAGTTTCTAGGTTTAATGTGGCACATTTGTGAACGTGGTATAAGTCTAATCAAAGAAGGAAGTGGTGATTTGGCCCACAGGACCTCAGAGGCTGAACAAGGATTCCAGCGATCTCAATGTCTTTGGCCTAGCTGAAATATAAACTTATATCTTCCAACCCATTGTGACCTAGCAAGGAGAACCATGCTGCCGTTAGCTTAAATTTTAGACTTTAGAGGTTTTTGGAAAAAATGAAAGCAGTAAAGAGGGCTGTGGACATTCTGTGAGAAGACTGGACTAACAGTCTGTATTTAGTGCTTTCATATTTTGTGAATATCTTCACCTGGCCTTTGACGGACCTGATGACTTTGTTTCTTGTAGGTCTGCAGTGGGATAGGCTGGGCAGAGACCATTACCCCCATTTTACAGATAAGGAAGTAAGCTGCAAAGAAATAGAGGGGCCCACACAAGACTGCTTGGCTAATGACAGTTATGGCAGTGTTCAGCTGGGTAAAGATGCAAAGCAGGATGCCTATGACGGGACCCATCCCAAGCTTGCCCTGGCTCCTCTGCTGTTGCCCTTTCAGATGTACAGCTGCCCCTTCACTTAGAGTGGGCTCATATCCTGAAAAACCCATCAGGTTGAAAATTCACGTAATCCACCTAACCTAGCGCACAGCTTAGCACAGGGCACTGTAGAGTGTCCGTGTGGCCCCTGCAGTGGCGGCTGCCTGGGAGCGGCAGCTCCCATCATCACCTCCCATCATCACCACCCGGTACCAGGCTGTGTATCAGTAGCCTGGGAAAAGGTCAGAATCTAAGTGTGGTTCCTACTGGACGCATATCATTTCTGTACCATAAGGCCAGATAATCCTAGGTTCAGCTATCAAAGTTGGGAATCATCTGTTTTCCTCTTGTCTCTTGAAGTTACTTAATTGGTAATTATTGTATACTAGTTAGTAAGTACTTAACCATGCCTGGTGCTGCTCAAGGGATGTAATGAGGGTACTTACTGCATGTCTTTGTTCCTTGTCCCACAGATAACCGATGCTATAGTGGATGAATAGATGGATGAATGGATGGGGCCATACACATGTGCACATGTGTGCACACCTGTGTGTGTGTGTGTGTATGCCTGATGGAATATTATCAAATAAGCAGGTGAATGGATTTTTAAGTGTTTACAGCTCTTATGTAAGAACTTGTCAAGAGAACAAATATGGGAGTTTCTCAGATGAGGGGGATGAAGGGAAGATAATTAACATTTTGTTCATTTTCCTAGGACAGTTAATAACTCATGTTGGAAATAAATGACAGGTTTTTTTCCCTCTGTGATTACAGCAGCATCAATTTCTAGAATTTACCTAAATTTAGCTATGTTTACTCTTGGCATTTGTCCTCCACCTCGTGCGTTACTATGAAGTGTAGTGTGGTTGGTGGAATCAGGTGGACCTAACATTCTCCCTTAGCTGTTGCAGTGACTTTAGGTAGCTGAATCACTCTGAGCCTTAGCTTTCTGGTCTGTGAAGTAGGGATCACCTTCTAATGCTGCTGTGACAACTCAGGAGCACAGCACTTGGCCTGATGATGACTTTTAACAAGGGCCACTATTATGGTGGCTTTCATTCTTTAGAGAGGGAGAATTACTAATGCCTGCCAACAGGGTAGCTCAAGGGCTTTTAGGGGTTAGTTTGATAGCTTGATGAATTTTTAAAAATTGATTTAAATGGTTTGTGTGTTTTGGCTTATTATATGTTAAATATGACACATGATCTTTTGGGTCAACAGCTTTTTTAGTTACTTGGTTAATAAAGATTGTAAGCATGAGGAAGTTTCATCCGAAGACATTTAAGCTCTTTTTGCTCTTCGTAGCATCCTTGTGGTTTGGGTAGATATCTTTGAGAGTGACAAGAATGATACATGGAAGGCTTGCTTACTCGTCATGGTCAGCTGGTCAGTTAGAGATGAGGAAAGCAAACTCCACGTAATGTTTCTTTCAGCAAAAGATGTTCATAAAATACCCAGAACACCAATTAGCAGTTAGCAATTCCTGTGGTTCTTGTTTATCTGTCCTGCATCTTTTTTTTTTCTAGTGCTAGTTAAACTGCTCTGCTTCTGACCCTTTGTCTCACATTTGGATCCCACTTCTTTCCCGCAGTTTTGGAGCGGGACTTCCCCCTTTACACCCCTCCTGCCCTCCCCAGCTACCCAACATCTGCCTGCTCTCTGTCCAGCCCCCAGCACTTGAGGTCGTAGTGCATCTGCACAAGCCAAGGTTATTCTTTCAGAGCGTTGTTCTTCACATAATTATCACTTCCTCCCTGTCTCCTGGGTCCTCTTTCCTCTCCTCTGCAGATGCCTTTGTGCATTCTAGTTTCTTGCTTTTGTTCCTGTGGTTTTGCTTTATAGTCTATCGGCTCTTATCTATTTAGTTGCCTATTTTCTGACTAGTCTTTTTTTAGTAAGTTATCCCTAATCTCCCGGCTCAATTCAGGATACCTGTAGTCCGAGGTGTCTGTATTCTTCATTTGTTACAAGTTGTTATTGCCTGTGCTGTATAATCTTTTAAAATTGGCTTTGATTTTCTAGCTTCATCATTTTACAGATGAGGAGACTGAGGCCCAGAATGAAGAACAGATTTGCCTTCATCACCATACAGTGCGTTATTTAGCACGGGCAGTGAGTGAGTGCAGGTTGACTGAGCGAGGGGTGGGTGTGAGTGTGTGTGAGTGTTTCCAGGTGGGGGAAGGGAAGCTTAGTTGGAATTTCAGTCCTGCCTTCCAGTTTCCGGACATCCTTTTTTCTCTCTTTTGTGTCTTCTTTCCCTTACACTTACTTCCCTCTCTCTCTCTCCAGTTTTTACATAGAGTCTGGTTCCTCTGTTTACCTTCCCCTAAGTTCAAGGTAGTGTGGAATTTGAGGGGAAAACGGTGAGTGGGCCCAGTGCTGCCCCAAGTAAACTTTCTTGCTGTTTTCTCCAACCAGTTTGTCCTGCCTGATCTCTGAGGATGCTTGGGGAGTGCCAGCCACCTCTGCTGCCTTTCAGGCTGAACAGTACCAGTAGTAAAAATGATGCTGAGCTTCAAGAGTTTAAATTATGAGATAGGGTTAAAGATGTTGGCCTGTTTCTCACTGAAAAAGTGGCTTCCCAAGTGATCTATTTAAAGTTGGGAAATTCATGAAAATACAGTGAACCTGTGGAATAAGTTTCCAGGAGGGCGGCATCAGGGAGAGCCCGAGCCCATCGACTGAACACCCTCCGGGGGAGGAACCTTGTGGAAGAAAGGTGAATAAATCCAGAGTGTATTAAAGGTAAATGGTGGCGAAGTGGCTGATGAGGAAACAGGGAGCCGCAGATGTTAGTAACTCATCGGTAGAGTCGTAGTACGTGCGTGAAACCTTAACCCTTGTCACATGTGTCCATCGCTGTGGTCGACTTGCTTCAGGAACTGACAGATATTGACACCCTCCACGAGAGCGAAGAGGGAGCGGAAGTTCTCATTGATGCACTGGTAAGTTGCATGTCCCCCTGGGGTTTTGCAGGTTTGCTCAAGGTATTGGCGTCATCCCCACTATTGTGTCTGAATGGCGTCGGTAGAATTTTGTGGCTGGGCTGGTTGGAATGAGGCAAATCAGCCATGGAAGTGCATCTTGTACGGGGACATGTTAGCCGAGGGCTGTAGAAGGCCAGCGTTTGTCTGCTGAAGGCAGCCATTGTTCATGGTGTTCCCTCTCGCCATGTCCTCCCTGATGGGTATTCTTGCGAGGCTTAGAGGGGTGGAAAGCCTTGCCTGTGGTCACAGAGCTGGATTTGAACCTGTGTTCTCTTTGGCTCCATGCTCTCCACTCCCTATTGTGCCACTACTGACCTTTCCACTAAAAGCTTCCACTGATGTTTGTTTTCTCTTTTGGGTTCTATAGTCCCAGGTGCCAACCTGGAAGAGTATTGTTATTACTTATTTTGGAGATGGGTCATCAGAGAGGCATTGGAGAATGTTGAAAGAGAACAAACCTTAGAGCTCGTCTACCAGGGCTGCATCCCCTGCCTCTAGCAGATAGGGCCCCATGACTTCTGTGTTCCTTTTTGTGGAGCGAGGCAAGGCCTCTGACTCCTTGGCCTTTGTTCCTAGCAGCAGCCAGTGCAGAGGTCTTGACATGAGGTAAACCTAGCTGGCCGGTTCCTCTCTGGTCTCACCACCTGACACTGAGGAGACCTAGAGGCAGATGTGAAGCTTTCCATTGGGTCACTCGGCCGGTCCTTTGACCACTGAGACTGCAGCCTGCACCCCAGTTCTCTTCCCCCCACACCAGACTCTCTTGCCGGATAGCGTCAGAGGGGGCTCTGGACTGTGGTGCCCTGGACAGAAAAGGATTGTGGTGGAAGAAGGTCTAGTCCAGCTTCCCCCCTGATTCTGCCTGTGGAGTCTGTCCAGCTCCCAAGCTCTGTCCCTCCTCAGGGCTCTGTGCATCCCCCTTTCATTCTGTTGTCTTCTCTTGCCTTTTCTCTCTGGTAATGAGGTAAGTGCCAGTTTTGGAGCAGTTTGCAGAGTTTATCTAAGATCATTGCAACGCTTGTGTTGAAAGTACCCAGGTACTTATTAGGCTGCTTTCTAGCCCCACCCAAGACCACTGAATCAGAACTGCCTGGACAGGGGCCCAAATGGTTCTGAGACTGCACTGCTGCATGACCCAGCCCTCCTTACCCTTTCTCTTAAGGTTCTCGACACCAGAAATTTCCCCTGTGCTGTGCTGGCTGCTGGCATTTGGTGTGAATGATGGGGTTGTGAACCCACTGGATATGAAGAACTGTCTCTCACAGAGCGCAAGCTGGAGACCAGCAGGGCCATGTGAAACTGTGATGGCAATTTCTCTGGCCATTTTTCTTACATGCTCCTTCTTAGAGCGAACTGCCACTTCGGTAGGATCAGGGCCTTTATTTTGCCTTGGGACCACTGTGCGGAAAGCAGGGGATGTTGCTGGGGTGTTCTTTGTTTTGAGGAGCATCTGAGGGAAGGCTGTGGCAGCTGCTTCTGCACTGTGTCCCCGCAGTGCCATTTGTGCAGTCTTACCTTCCAGAGGTTAATTACAGTGGCCCTGAACGAGCCTTCCTGCCTGGTCCCTGGGCTGATTTTAATTACCATCCTCGCCTGTGTGAATAGAGAAGACAAGGAGGAACGGCCCGCCTGGCTGCCGCATGTAAAACCTACCCAGGAGCAGCAGCTCACACAAAAGCCTGCTTTGTGCTTTCTGTGTCGCCAAGCCCACCACAAAGGCTGGATCTTGCAGATTTTATTGTGTTTGGAAAGAAACAGTTCATCCTCAGTCTGGGGAGCCATTAGGTAGCTGCTATATAGGGTTTTCTGTTTGTTTAGTCTCTTTATGATTATATTATTTTAAGATTTTGATGCTTACAGCTTTGTCTTGGTGGGGCTGGTGTGAATCACAAACATTGAACATTCCAGACTCCAATACATTATTTGCTCTTCTGCAACCAGTCAGAAGGCCACAGTAAATATCAGAGAGCAGAACCAGCAAGTGGTCTTCCATTTATTTTTTGCTACCCTTGTGCCACATTGAGGGAGAAGTTTGATAAGTATTCTCATATTACAAGGGTTGAGTTGTCTTTGTAGTTTTAATTTGGGGCCAATGTCGGAAGCCTGGAATTGCTTGAGCAGAGGCTGGAGGGCATGTGGCAGGATTTATTGTGGTGTGCAGCTTGCAGTTATTGCCTTGGTCTTTTTTCCCAGTTGTAAGTCTCAAGTAATAGAATAGCACATTTGTGGGGAAAGAGTGCTGTTCTGGCATTCTTGGGGCTCTCTGGAAGTTTCACACTTTTGTTCATAACCACCTGTGTTCCTCATGCAAAAGGTGAGGACATATTTGTGCTTTGGAACAAGTGGATTTGGCAAATGGACTCCTTTCCAGAGAGTAGTACACGTGAGGGATATTGCTCTAAGGGCACCTCTCTGGCTTACCCCTCTGAAGACGGCTTTGGAGTGGTGGTTAGACTGCAGTGATTTCTCTACTTACTGTTCCCAAACTTGCCATGCGTTTGGGAGTCCTGGGCCTTTCTCACACTGCCCAGAGCTTGGCATGCCTTGCTTCTCCAGGTCTCCCAGAGCGCTCCTCCTGCAAAGCTCAGCTTCAACCTCAGCTCTTCTGAGTTTTTCCAAATTCATCACCTCAGAGGAATTCGTGTTCCCCTAGCACTGTGTACATCCTGGAACTTGTCCAGTTGCGTTATGGTCTAGTTTGTCTTTACTGAGTTGTGGTCCCTGTTGAGGGAGGAGTCAGAGTGGTGGCTCTATCACTTACCAGTTTTGTGTCCTTGGGAAAGCTACCTGACCACTCCATACTCGGCTTTTTTGTCTGTAAAATGGAGATAAGAGTAGTGCCCATTGCACAGTGCCAACGTGAGGGATGATTGAGATATTTAATAAGTCTCTAGAACAGTCTGGCACAGAGTAGACACCCAATAAATGTGGGCCATTATTGTTGTAAAAGTGCCGTGCCTGGCAGATATTAAGCAGTTAATAAATGTCAAGTTAAAATGACAAGTATCATCTGCCACACAGTGGGATGTTTGTTGAAGATTTTTTAAACTCAAGCACTTTTTCAGTTTAAAAAGTGTTTCAAAAAACATTTTTAATAAATATTCAAAAAATATTCGAATGGCGTAGGCCTAAATAAGACGTGCGGAGATAGAGGTTTAGGGTTGTTTTTTTTTTAAAGGAAAAAATAAGCAATGGTAATTTGAGGCAGAGTAATTGAGAAGGGCTGTGAGATGCAGGCTTCTGTGAAATGAAGAGGGTAGGGTGGGCATGTCTCATGGAGAAGAATCAGGGCTGACTGCAGAGCTCCAAGTGCTGGCCGTGGCCTGGATGAGGCTTACCTACGAGAGGGGTTTCAGCCAGAGCAGGTGGAAGTGTGGCTGGACCACAAACTGGCTAGGAGTCATAAAGGGTTTCACAAAAGTGGCTCTGATGTGAAGAGCTGGGAACGCTCTCCATTCTTGCCCTTCGCTGACCCTGCTTAAGTGTTAAAGCTGGAGCTCCAAATTGGTTTGGCTGGAACTTGGTTAGCATTGTATTTGTGCTGCCCAGGTGAGACTGAGCTTAGCAGGTCTCATGTTGCTTTAGGGATGCTCACTGTGCGTTTCTGGATCCTGTTTCTTCCCATTTCCATTGATGTTCTTGCCTTCATCTTTGTTCCTAAGCAAAACTCACTTGTTCATTCATTCAGTTGGTGCTTACTGAGTGCTTGGCATGTTCCTGATCCTAGGAACTTGGATATGTAGTTGTAAAGCTGAAAGAGTCTCTACTTTGGTGGAGATTATATTCTAGTCTAGGGAGAAACAGTAAATAAATGAACAAGAAAACTATCAGAGTGATTCTCTGTTACACAGAGAATTAAAATAGAGTGATGTGATATCAAGTGGCAGGAAATCAAATTGAGTTGTCAGGAAAGGCCTGGATTCTGGGTGACAAGAAGAAACCAGCCATTCAGAATAAGCCAGAGCAAAGTGGGACAAGGGCAGAGACTGAGACGAGAATGGGCTTGACATAGTGAAGGAATAGAGAAAGGGCCATCCTAGTATAGAGTACAGCCAGGCTAGCGGGGGAAGGTCAGGGCCAGTCCACCTGGGTGCCATAGGCATTATCTGTGGTGATGGCCAGTGTGCACAGTCTGTGTAACAGTCTGACCAAACACTTCAAAAGACCACTCTGGCCGCTGTGCAGATAACAAATCCGAGGGGCAAGAATGGAAAAGCGACGATTATTAGCTATGTTACAACAGGCCTGAGTTTTGCATTATAACCGTATAATCATGTGTAGCTTCAAAATTTGATCAAGATTCACTGGGTGTGGAGTTTTATATTTATTATTAATTTCTAAATCTGAAATTCCTAATAGGTGGAAAAACTCTGGTCTAACTCCTGGGAAAGCTTATTGACAGATCGTACCAGACAGAAAAAGAATCCTCTTTCAAACCCTCTAACCTGCCTCTCTATTTTCTCCTCTTCTCTTACATCCATCCTCTTTGATCAAGTGGAAAACAATGCCTGATCATGCCCTTGAACTTTGTGCGACTAAGACCTTCAGGAATGTTGTGTGGGAGATCTGCCTACGAGCAGAAATAACCAGTGACTTATCAAAAAATGACAGGCGAAGATGGTCCTGGTTTTCAAAGCCAGGGTTGCTCTGGCTGGTGCTTTAATCCCTGAGCAGGATTTGTTTTTAGTTTCAGACTTCGTCACAGGTCCAGAAAATTGAAGGTAGACCCAAGGGTTTTAGCGGGAGTAGGACAGAATGCTAATTCGTACCTCTTACTAGGCAGTATCCAGAGCTATACATAATATAAATACTTTTCCAAGGTTTTCTGAGCTAAATGTATTTTGAATGCTTTTGGCCCTTCTACAATCAGATAAAATTGCATTTAACCCAACTAAACATAAAGTTTCACACTTTGCAAGCTTAAAAAGGCTGCCTGTTAGAAGTTAGAATTCCGTAACCAGAAAAAAGATTTTCCTCTAGCCAGACGCCCGTTATCCATAGCCATTCAACTCTAGGATTTGAGTGCGTCGCTCACTGCCACTGTCCCCACCACTTTGCAGACAGCAGAGATGGGAAGCATAACTAAGAATCAAGGAAAAGGGGAAATAATGCAGATAAAGCAGCAATAAGCAATTGAAGCTGGTGAAGCAGTTTGCAGAAATGACAGTTTGATACACAGTGGAGTTGCAGTGTCTGCTGCTTTAGGATTCCGAGAGATTATAAGTCAATCAGGGTGATTTAGGGAAAAACAAACTGTGACATGGTTCATACTCTTCCCCCAGATGTTTTTCTGTTTTCTCTCACATACCCAAATTGTCCAATTAATTAAGAAAAATATTGCAGTGGATTTCTTCGGTGAACCTTTTTTGGCTGTGAGATTTGAGAGCAAGATTGCGTGTCTCCTGGTATGAGAGGGGGAACAGCTCTCTCCTGTCTCCTGGTATGAGAGGGGGAACAGCTCTCTCCTGTCTCCTGGTATGAGAGGGGGAACAGCTCTCTCTTGTCTCCTGGTATGAGGGGGAACAGCTCTCTCCTGTCTTCTGGTATGAGAGGGGGAACAGCTCTCTCCTGTCTTCTGGTATGAGAGGGGGAACAGCTCTCTCCTGTCTCCTGGTATGAGGGGAGAACAGCTCTCTCCTGCATGTGGGCGCCTCCAGCTGTGGCATCGGCATTCCCTCCAGGAGTTTCTCCTACTGCTTGCTCCCACCAGGCACAGAGGAGAGCCTAGAAAAGTGACTTACTTGTGATTCAGGTGGCACAAATTGGTTAATCATGTCAGGTTTTCCCCTGGGCCAGGTGTTTCCCTTGAGTCTCACCCAGAAAGAGCGGAGCGGCCTTGTTCTCATGTCTGTCCCTCTTTCCATTGCTTCCTTCTGCAGGCTGAGTTTGGGCCAGATCTGTAGAGTGCCTGTCTTCCCCCACAAGTGCTCAGGAAGCATCATTTGAACAAGATCTTTTTCTTCTCTCTCTTTTCTCTCTTCTCACCAAAGTAATAGGCTATAATAGGAAAAATGGTCTTCAGAGCTGGTCGTCTCTGCCACCAGCTTTGTAACTTTGGGCCAGGCTAATTAACCTCTCTGAGCTTTTGTTCTGTCATCTGTGAGCTGTGAGGATTTCCCGAGGCTGAGTAGAGCAGTACTGTGAGCCCATCCATGCCAGTGCACCGAGCGAGTATTCCATTCGCCCTGTCCATGTGGTGAAGTTTACTAGGTGTCTGCTGTGGGTGAGGACGGGCGAGGCCTTGAAGGGTGTACCCAGCTGAGTGAAGTGAGGAACCTGCCCTTGAGGTACTTCACTTTATCTTAGCTGGTGAGAATGTGAGCCCGACTGTTCAGGTCCCAGGAGGGGCAAGGGCTGGATTCACTCTCTACTTGAGCTTCTGAGCTGCTGCCTTAACCCAAACCCAGAGTAAGGCCTGTCATTTTCATTTAACCTTTGCAACTTATCTCCATTTCTTGAGTGAGTAAGGAAACTGAGGCTCTGGGAATGAGGATAATACCACAAGTATGCAGCAGACCATGTCTTTTTTATTTTTATTTTTTAAAATACTTTTTAGTTGTTGATAGGTCTTTATTTATATGTGGTCCTGAGAATCAAACCCAGTGCCTCACATGTGCTAGGTGGGCACTCTATCACTGAGCCACAACCCCAGCTCAGACCGTGTCTTCATGACTGCCTACTTAGAGCTCTGTCACCAGGTGGATGATTCTTTTTTTTTTTTTTTTTTTTAAACTTTTGTTGTTTTGTTTTTTGTTTGGTTTATAGTACTGGAGATTGAATCCAGGGCACTCTACCCCTGAGCTGCATCCCCAGCCCATTTGTTTGTTTATTTTATTTATTTATTTTTGAGACCATTGTTGAGGCTGGTCTTGAACCTGCAATCCTGCTTCCGCTTCCCAAGTAGCTGGGATTATGCTGTCGCCATTACTATTTCTTTAAACTTTTTTTGTTTGTTTGTTGAGTTGTAGATGGGCACAATACCTTTATTTTATTTATTTATGTGGTGCTGAGGAGCGAACCCAGTGCCCCACACATGAGAGACAAGCACTCTACCACTGAGCCCCAGCCCCAGCCCAGATAAGCACTTCTTGGTGATAGAAAATTAGGTGTTTCCTCAGTGTCTCTCCCTAGCATGGCTTGGGGCGTCCCGAGGGCAGCCTGCCCAGAGCACAGATGACACACGGGAGGAGCACAGGCTTGGAAGAGTGCTGCTGCTCCTGAGTAGAAGGGACCTGGCTTGTGCTTTTGCTGCCCCTGCTCTGTAGCTGTGTGGTCCTGGTGAAGTCCTCGGCTTCTGTGAATGGGCTGTGCCACGTGGCTACTTCAAGTTTCCTGTTTATCTCCAAATGTGACACTCTAATTAAATAAGAGAAGCACAATAGTGTTTTGTCCATTAAATGTAGTTCAAATACCACATATTCTGTCATGTTAAGATTCTTCTTTTTAAGAAGGTACTAGAAATTCTTTCACAAAAACTTGGCATGGGAAGTTAGAATGTTTTGAGTTTAATCCTAAATTTTGAGGTCATTCCAAGTGTAGCTAGTGAACCTGCTGACTGCACAGCTCTGGCGCTGTGGTCCGGGCATCTGTTTTGGCTTGTGAGCCCTTGGCCTGGCCCCAGCGGGCCCTCTGGTGAGGCGTGGAAACGCCACTGAGGAGGAGAAGGAGCACTGGCTTGGTGTCAGAGGGTCTGGGTTCGAGCACCCTCTCTTGGTCACTCACTGCCTTGGCAACCTTGACTTTCACTTTGTCTCCCTCAGCTTCAGTGATCTCGGGAGTGAGAGATAAGGATGCTGCCCCTTCCTTGCCTCAGGGCACTTCAGGGCTCACAGGGAAGGGGTGGGCTAGCACAGCAGAAGCGCAGGTCGCTGATTGAGTACTTGCTTTGTTTATTCAGATAGAGGAGATGTGAGTGTGGGAGTGGGAACATGTGGGGGCCTATTTGTGACATATGTCCCTTTCTCTCTTTGCTCCCTGTGCCTGCAGGTGGATGGGCAGGTGGTAGCACTGCTGGTGCAGAACCTGGAGCGGCTGGATGAGTCTGTGAGAGAGGAGGCGGATGGCGTCCACAACACCCTGGGTGAGCCAGAGGGCACCTGTGCGGGCCTGTGCTCCTTGCCCTTCCTCCTTTATAATCGAGTCAACATGGGAGTGTTTTCTTTCTTGCTGTTCCCAAACTGCCTTTACAGAAACGAAGACCTGTGTGTACATTTCATATAACTGCAGTTTGGGTTTGGCTTGCAGGTAATAAAAGCAGAAATCCACTGAGTAGATAGGTACCTTCTGAGATCGGAGTGCTGGCTCCTCTCGCAGGCCTTTGCCTCCAAAACAAGATGGAATCTATTCAGGATCCCACCCTCGCTCTGGAAAAGTGTGTATTTAAAAATTTTAAGTCATTTTTTCATGTTGGTTTTTCTTATCACTGTCTTCAGTGGAACTAGAAACTTTGGCCAGGCGTGTACCTTTAGAAGAAAGATATTTTCTTTGAAAAACAGTGTTTTTTCCTCTTCTTAAACATAGTTTGCTTTGTAAACTCTGGGTTGAAATACTGCTACTAACTTGGCTTTCCCTGTATCAGATGAACATTTAAGTGGATTCCTCTGCAGTATTTCTCCTCTTCCTTCCCCTCCTCAAATCTCCCAGTCCTTCTTTTTGCAAAGTTGCCAAACAAATAGCCTATTTAAAAGTGTGCTTTTGGGCTGTCCTCTTTATCACTGGTTGCTGCCATATAAGATCAGAGGTGACATATCTGTAAGCCAGAGCCTGAGACATGAATGAGGCCCAGTGGAAGCAGAAATTTTGATGAGATTAGATTTTCTCTCTGCTCCTTTGTGTTTGCTACAGATTTTTCCTGTAGTTCTAGACTTTCTTCAGTGAAGATTATCATAAAGCATTGGGAAGATGGGCACCCTGGGAGTAAGAGAAGAGAGAACAAGCTCTAGTCTAGAGCCAGAATTTGACATCACACTCTGTTGTCCTAATGTTGGATTTTACAGAATCATAAGCTTATCAAAAGAAAAGTTAGCTATTATTAAAAAGGAGCTGGTATAATGGAAAAGGCCCCAGCCTGGCAGTCTACAGAAATCTGTCTAGTTTCAGGTTGGGCATCTGCCAAGAACAGGGAGATCCATCCCTGTCTCCCATCCTGAGTTCCTGATGTTCATCAGGTACTGGGCTAGGCCCTGGGGTAGGTTATGATGGATTAGGTGTGGCTCTGCTCCTGAAGAAGCGAACTGATAGGAAAGATGATCCCAGGTGGGAAATGGTGTAATGGGAGCCAGAGAAAAGCACTGTGAGCGCGACAAGGAAGGGTCTCCAGATTGCCCTCTAGGAACAGGTGCCGACTAGGGCTGAATGAGAAGGTGCATTTGGACAGGTGGAGGCGTGGGGCAGGGCCTCTGAGTAGGGAGTGTCATTTGCAGTCATGAATGGGCGTGGGCTTTGGGAAAGATGAGATGTGCACTTGGCGGTGGGAGATGGGGGTGGTGGGAGAAGGATGGAGGAATCGCTTTGTCCAGGTTTTGGGAGACCTTTAAACCATGCCAAGGAGTTTGAGTGTTTGTCCCAGGGGGCAACAGAAATCTAAAGTCTAAGAACAAGATAAAGTCAGGAGACTAAAACGAATGAGTTGATTTTCTTAGAAAATGCAAAAAAGCAATCGAGGGTATTATAATGACCTTCATCTCCCAGGACTCTCCTTACTACTCTGTGCTCACGGTTTTGTGTCTTTGCTCCCCACGGAGCTGCCCGGCCTTTCTTCACTTGCTGTGGGTGAGGCCAGCCTGGTGGAGGAGTGAGCAAGAAGATAGGGCTGGGGAGTTCTTGAGCCCTTTCTCCTTCACACTTCTGGGCACTGTGCTTAGAGAGCACAGAACTGCGTCTGCTTAGTGATAGTAATATTCTAAGGTGTGAAGCAAAAGGGGCCCTCAATGGAAGGGAAGGAAAACATCTGATGTATTAAGGGCTACAGGTGATATTTTTAGAAATATCAGGCCTTTTGGTATGGTAGTCATACAATATTTTTTATTTTTCCTCCTCGTATTTAATTTTTCTGTTAATGGACACTTTGGCTGCAGTAGGAGATGGCAGAACCAATTATTTGCTTCCTGGTACCTGGAAGCCACCTCTGCCAGCACGGCCTTTCCCCCCTGTGCCCATTATTTTGTTCAGTTAAGAGCATGATGCTTGCCCTTTTGTAATATCCTTTTTTCTATGATGCAGAGAAAGAGAACTGAAAATGGTTGAATCCCGAGAGCAGGAGACTCTGAACCCCACCCCTAATTCTTCCCTGAGGTCTCTGCCTAGCCCTCTCTGTGTTCCCCGTCTCAGTACTCCAGCATACCAGCAGCCGAGGGGCCTTCCCAAGCATGTAGCCGCCCTTCTGTGTGCCCTGCTGTGGTTTGGTCCCCATTAGAGTAGAACACCTATCACTCCTCCCTGCTGTGAATTCCGTCATTTTCACTGTGGCTTTTGCTTGTAATGTAACCTGAAGAAAAGACCGCAGCACCTCCCTAGCTAATACAGAAATGACAGCACAGCATCTGGCTGGGAGGAACACAGGGAGGTGGGAAGGGGAATAAAATGCCTGTCACGAGAAGCAAGCCTTGCAATGGAAACAGCCCTCCCAGTGACTGGTATCTCTCTCCCTTTAGCTATTGTGGAAAACATGGCTGAGTTCCGGCCCGAGATGTGCACGGAGGCCGCCCAGCAGGGGCTCCTGCAGTGGCTCCTGAAGAGGCTGAAGGTGAGTGTGGCTTGGTGGTGCTGCTGCCCCCAGCTCTCTCTGCTCTGGGCATGGCTGATGCCAAATGATAATACAGATTATCTTCTCCAAGCCTAGGATCTAGTTTGGGAAGCTTCTAGTGCCTCTTACCCCCTTCTTTGCTTATCCTCTTCTTCTTCTTTTTTTTTTTTTTTAAAAGATCCCTTCCAGGGGCTGCGGTTGTGGCTCAGTGGTAGCGCGTTTGCCTAGCACGCGCGAGACACTGGGTTCGAACCTCAGCACCACATAAAAACAAATAAAAATAAAGGTATTGTGTCCATCTACAACTACAAAAAAAATATTAAAAAATAAATAAATAAATAAAAAAGATCCCTTCCAGTTCCATTTCCCAGAGGCAGCTACTGTTAACAGTATATATCTGTTCTTCTAGAAATTTTCTGTGCATGTATAGGAGTTTCATATGTGTTTCATAAATAGAATTCTATAATGTCGTCTTAATGTGAATTATTTTTTCACTGAACTAATTATTAACTGGTATTCCATTGTACACATATACCAAAGTTAATTTAGCCATTCCCTGGTTGATAAGCGTTTGCCTGGCATAACAGTGATGCAGTGAGATTCCTCATACACACTCATATTTTTCTTACACAGTTACCTCAGCTTCTCTGGGTAACACATTCCGAGAGCAGAGCTGTACCCAAGGGTAGGCGGTAAGCACATTGACATTTTTGGAGGTCTTACAGAATTGCCCTGTAAAGCCTGCCCCACTAATTTGAGAATTTCAACTACCTATAAACCCCTGGGTATTTTTGTTATGGTTTTGTTAATCTGATGAGTGAAAATTGGTATTGTTATTTAAATTTGGAACTTTAAAGTCAAGTCAAGTATTGGCATTGTGTAGTGTGTGTCAGGCATTTGTATATTGTAGTTGGATTGTTTGCTGTTCTCTTTCCTTCTTAGCATAATCTCGATTGCCTTGTTAGCCATCAGAGCTGTCCATGTAGTAAATGAGAAAGAGGCCAAAGTATTCTTCCAGATTTGCCTTGACCACAGGTATGTTGGTAGGTAGTGTGGAACTGCTTGTGTGCTACTGCAGGCAAGGACTCCACCTTTTTGCTAAGAAGGAGGTGCTTATTTGTAGCGAGAGTGTAAGGTGGTGCTGGCCTTGCTGTGATTCAGTGTTGTAGAGACCCGAAAAAACGAGGGGTACCAGCTCAGGGGTGTCCTCGACTGTCTTGGCAGGGCCTAGGAAAAAGGTTCCGCCAGGATAGCATATGGCCACAATTCCCTGCCTCTTGGCAGTCCAAGCCTTCCCCAGCTTTACTTATTGAACCATCCTGTGACCTCTGTACTGGAGACTTACATGACATATGGACTCAGGATAGTCGGCTAGCCCAGCTCTCACCTCAGCAGGTGTGGGTGCATCTGCCTGGCAGGCTCAGTGCACTGAACCCCCCTCGATCCCATTCCTGTTTCCTTTCAGGCCTGCACTTAGCAGGTGGATAATTCATCCATGGCCATCTTCTCTGCGTCTAGACTTCCTTTGGTTTCTGAACTGCCCTTGTTTCCCAATGAATTCCCTTCATATCTCCCTGCACTCCCTTTCTTTTCTCAGTATTCAACAAGTTTTTATTCTTGAACACCTTGAAACATTTTGAGAGTCAGGGGTGGGGAAGAAGGAAGCAGAAACCAAATTAATACGATAGGACAACTCTCAGTGACCACCTGAGTTGTTAGAGCAGCAGCCATGGGTCACAGCCCCAACCTTACAACATGCAAAATCCAATAGTTTTTGTCTCTCTGAAGCCAGGACAAATTTTTCTCAGAGTTTCTTACCAATGTTTTTTTTTTTTTTTTGGCGGGGAAGAGGAACTGGTTATATATGGAGGGAAATTGAGACCTTTGGGGGTTTAGCTTGGATTTTTTTACCCTTATGACAGTAATAAAGAGACCCATTTGATATTTGAACAAGCTATTGACTCACGCCTCATAGGCATAGTGTTTGTGTATTCCTCAGGGCATACATAGCCATATTGCTGTCTCTAAAACAGTTTTTCAAGGTTTCAGGGTATTTAAACATCAAAATGCTATTTGGTTATGTTACTAGTAAACAAGTTATCTTAGAAAAACCCTGTGTTGCCCAGAACATTGATGAAAGAAAGTCTTGCTTAAGGGTGAGGCCAGCAAGAAGATATGTCTTTTTAAGTGCAGTGCCTTGCTGTTACATTTTTTCACACTTGGGGAAAGTGCTTGTTATAATCTTCTCTGGCATCAGCGTTAGGTGAATCAGAGTGGGTGGTGGACCTAGATCCTGACTTCCCTTATTAGCTGTGTGACTTTGGGCCATAGTCCCTTCATGGGCCCTGTTTTCTCATTTGAGAACCCACCTCACGGGGTTATACTAAAGACCAAATGCGATAATGCTATTGAAATGTGAAGGTCTAGATAGCCATGGGTTGCAGCTAATGATTGTGTTAAAATCACTAGTGGAAGTTTTTAAATTACAGATTCCTAGACTACATCCCCCACCGTCTCAGTCACGTTGTCTCAGTCTACAATGGTGTAGTTAGAAGAGCTCCAGCGTGTTTGTGATGTACCACCCTCACTAAGACCCACTGGTCTGTAGAATGTAGCCCTCTTGTTATCCATCCTTGTTCTATAGGCTGATGTAAAACTCCATTTTTAGTTGCCATCACTGTGAAAGATCTTACCTGTGGTGATGCTGCAGCCCCTACCCCAGAGCCCACCTTCCCTGCCTGCTTTTAAGGCCCCTTAGCCTGGCCCAGTGTGACCTTTCCTTTCTCAATTTTGAAACATTGACCTTTGTAACCCGTTAGATAACTTACCTGTTCCTTGTTCTGCAAAGATCAAAGTGTTTCACACTCTGTCTGACTTTGCTCATGCTCCAGCCTCCACCAGGCATGACTCCTTTCCTTCTTCTGTATTTCTAAATTATACACAGCCTCCAGGAAACTGATTAAGCCCCTGGCCTTCCATGGGACCTTCTTCCTCCTAAGAACAGAAAGGAAATTTAAATGTTGTAGATTTAGAAATTCAGAATTGAGGCCTATAGATATTAAATGCCTTGCCCAAGTCCAGACCTCAGCTGTAGTGGTAGAGCTAGGATTGATGCCCCTGCCTTCAGAATTTCTTCCATCCATCCTTTCCATGGTGTTGCTTTGCCCCAGCCTGTGCAGCCCTCTTTCTTTTCTGAAAACCAGCCTCTTCATTTTTTCCCTAATGGTTTTCTGGTGGGAGTTCACAGACCTGGGTTTTGTACCCATAACGTATGACACTCATGCTTGTGGAGCATTTTCATCTATAAAGTGGAGATAATTGCATCACCTGGCAAAATTTCATGTTATATGTGCTCATTATCTTCCTGCCAAATATCCATATGAAGGTCTGGGTCTCCATCTCTTCCCAGATATTCTCAAAACGTGGCTTCCAGTCAGGAGCTTCAGTATCACCTGGCAGCTTGTTCAAAATGCAGATTCTTGGGTCCCTCCAGAACCTGCATCTTCAAGGCTAGGAATGGAGTCCAGCATCTGGTACTTTACCATGCTCTCCAGTGGTGGGGATATGAGCTGAAGCATGAGAGCCAAGGTTCTAGAGTGCTTATGTCTACATCAGAATAAAAACCCTGTTCTTTGATCATACCATGTTATTCAGTAATCCTTGAGTAATCACTTAATTCTTAAGTGAGTGTGACACACATTTTAGTCTTGAGATTTCTCCTTTTTGAACTGGTAGCTTAGCTACCAGTATATAGAGATATTCATGGATTTTTTTCATCCACCAAATGAAACCTCACTAATTTGTTCTAATGAGGATAAAATCCATTGCAAGTGATTGCATTAAATGGATTAGCAGGTAAGCAGATAACTAGTGGGAGAGACACGGCATCACACGTCACTTTTTAAAATGGGGAATACAAACTTAGTAGGATGTTATGTGCTGTTGAAAATGGCACCAACCTAGAAGTTTTGTTTTTTTTTTTTTTTTCTTTTTTAAAGAAACAAGATTCCCAGTTTGTTTCTCAGTTAAATCATGCTCCAGAAGCAGTTATAATATTCAGCGTACGTGTTAATGACTTGAGAACTGGCTAGGTTATACTACATGTACAACTGGTTGATGCAAAAGTTCTCTGCCCCTGATCACCAGAGGTTGTGATTTTGCAGGGCCCAGTCTGATTCGACAGTTGTACAGGCTGTAGATATGTTTGAACTTGCCCCAAGTGTTCCAGGTACCAGAGGTGAGCTGCAGATATAACCTACAGCTTCTGGCTGCAGATGGTAGCATAATTGTTTTGTACTTTCCAAAAAAGCAGCAGCTCCCCAAAAGGTGAAGTTTAATTTTATTCAAGGCTAGTACATGCTGAGTACAGACCTATGCTTGATTCAGTAATTACTCTGACAGCTGAAAGATTTAGGATCACTAGGCTTCTGGATAAAGAGAGCCCTACACGCTCCAAGTCCCACTGTTAGCTTTGCAAAAACCAAGAGACTATACCTGCTACATGCATTCTCCTTCCTCCTGATTTTGATGAAATGCCTTTGTCATTTGGCAGTTTAGTGTTGTGTAATATCTGGCTGAGATTTAAACAGAAATAAAAGTTTCTTGATAAGTTCATGGTTAGACATGAAAGAAAGGGCAGATACCGTCCTTCCTGGTGGCCTAGATTCTTTTCTTTCTTTCTACTGGATTCAAACATGTGGTTGTCAGCCTCGCCATCATTAGAAGTTCTCCGTGTATGATAATGAGTTTGACATATTGTGCACTCGGTGTGCACAATGTTTTCTGGATCTTGACATACATATTTCTAATCCTCACAAATAGCTCTGCCAAGAGTGTGCAGCTGTCCCCAGTTTACAGATAAAAAAGAATCCCAGAGAGGGGAAATGCATCACCCAACCTCATGGAAGTAGGTGGGAGAGCCAGTGAGAACTGGGCCTGGCATGATCACTTGATTTCTCTGGAGTGGCCTCCTCTTGCCAAGCAGCTTCCCAGCTGGCACTACACTCAGGTTCTGAAGCATTGCAGGGCTCAGTGTTGGGAGTTGTGGGGCCTAATCATTTTGTTTCCCTGATTATGTTTCTCTTTCATGCCAATTTTTCAATCAGAGGGCTTATATCATAAGAAAAAAAGTGGTGAACTAGGCATGGTGGCGCATGCCTATGATTCCAGCAGCTCCAGAGGCTGAGGCAGGAGGATCATGAATTCAAAGCCAGCCTCAACAACTTAGTGAAGCCCTAAGCAACGTAGCAAGACCCTGTCTCCAAATAAAAAGAATCAAAAGGGCTGGGGATGTATCTCAGTGGTTAAGTGCCCCCTGGGTCCAATTCCTGGTACCAAAAAAAAAAAAAGAGAGAGAGAGAGAGCTGAGGCTATAGCTCAGTAGCAGATCACTTGCTTAGCATGTGTGAGGCACTGGGTTCAATCCTTAGCACTACATAAAAATAAGTAAAATAAAGGCATTCTATCCATCTATAACTACAAAAAATTTTTAATAAAAAAGAAAGAAGGTGAAGAAATCTTTTGGTTTTTAAAATTTTATTTTGGGTAAATTGGGAACTCCTTATAGTGTCAGACAACACAAACTGGAGCTGGAGGTGTCCTGGGCAACTCAGCTCTTGGGTGCCTCTTAAGCATGTGTCATTTCATGTAATGCAGCCACCTCATGAGGAAGATATTATAACCCCAGAGAAATTAGGTTAGAGAGGCAGGGCCATTTGGCTAAAATCACATGACAGGTAACCATTAGAGCTGAGATTCTAACTCAGGTATTTGATTCCAGTCATTGGAAAAACTTACAGTAGATACTGTCTGTTAGGTCTTTCATCTTTTATCTTATTTAGCACTCAGAAATTCTGCTAAAGAAATGTTATTTCTAATTTCCATTTTGCAGATGAGGACACAGACCAAAAAATGTTGCTTGGGTCATAGACTTCTACTCATGGTGCTTCAGTGTCTCAGTAATTCTGTTTTTACAGTGTTCTCATGCCAAAAAGTACCTAGCAGTTCTATTTATTAAGTAGTTAGGTCCAAATAATTAAATATATATACAACGTAATAGCTTAGCAGCAATTTGAAAAAAGAACATACATAAATTGAAATTTTTTATTTCATTTTTATATCTATACACATGTATATATGTGTGTGTACATATATATATATATATATATATATATGGCTGAATATGGACACAATACATTCATGTATTTGTTTGTTTATTTTTATGTGGTGCTGAGGATTGAACCTAGTGCTTCACATGTGCTAGGCAAATGCTCTACCACTGAGCCACAACCCCAGCCCCTTATTTCATTTTTACTTGCCACAGTTGCTAATGGCTAGGGTGTGCCTTTTGGTGCTACACAGCCTTTCAGTTCTTGGCATCAGGTTGAATACCACCACCCTTGTTCCTACTCCATAATGATATTCACACAGTTCCTTTATCAACTTCCAAAATCTAGCTCCATCAAGGTACAATGCTGAAAGAAATATACCCCCGCTAGCAGTTAGTGCAGTGCTCAGTAGATACCATGTGTCACCATGTTTTTCTTGAAAATTTAAAAATACCGTGAGGTGAATTCAATATGGCACCCCATTTACCTGAGCCCACAGTTTGTGAACTGTAGACTTTGTGGCACATAGATGGTGGCATGCTTGTGAGTAAACTCAGATGTATACCAGATCCATCCCTCTCTCTCTCTTTGCCTTGACTGTACTACTTAATAAAATTAATTTGAATGTAGTGTAATATTTTTAAATGCTCTAACAGAGGGCAAGGTTCATATCTGTTGGCTGTTGTACTTAACTCTGTGCCTTGCATACAGCAGGTATATAATAAATATTCATTGAAAGGAAGAGAAAAACTCCACGCTAACTCAGAGATAGGAGTTTATAAAGTCAAATCAAGGATAAGAAGCACTGGCACCACAGAAAGGCTGTGGCCGTAGCAGGCTGATGTCCTTGGTTGTCTTCCAGTCAAGTGTGTCTTGTTTCAAAGAACACTGGCCCTTGAAAAGCTGTGTTAAGGGGGCTGGGGCTGTGGCTCAGCGGTTGAGCGCTTGCCTCGCATGCGTGAGGCACTGGGTTCGATCCTCAGCACCACATAAAATAAATAAAGATATTGTGTTCATCTACAACTAAACAAAATATTAAAAAAAAAAAAAAGCTGTGTTAAGTTGGTATGGCTAAAACCAGTTAAAATATAATAGCAATGCGAGAGACTTAAACAGTTTGAATAATCTTATTAGCAAATCCCTGATTCTAATGGAGAGTCTCACTCCTTGGCTGTTCACCTTAGCGTTTTGGTTTTTATGAAACCATTTTTCTTAAACGGAAACACCATGACTGTGTTTAAGCCCCAGCTGTTATACAAATTTCCCAAAAGAAAGCCTCAAGCTTGCCCAGGAAGCGTACCGTACAATCAGCACATGTAAGACTTTGCACTTTAAACTTAAGATGGGTCAGACCTGGTCCGCTTCCTGCAACCCTGTGGGGTACACTTAGGTTCGACAAGGATGACATGCATAGAAAACAGAAAGGGCCCTGGATATTACTTGATTAGGCACTGCTCTTCCTTCCTAAGTATAAAATCAATGTCCAGACATAACTGTAAGTGGTGTGAAGGTGATGGAAGTGTCAGCTCCAAGATAAACACTTCCTCTGTCCTCTGCAGGTACAGAAATTTCAAAAAGCCTGGATAAATAGCAAAGGCTGCTGCTGATTAACAGTCATTGTCTAATGTGCTGCACTTTAAGGATCAGGGGAACCATAAATAAAAACATATCAGTGAGCATGCTGTTCTCTCTGCACCTTTGTTCAAGGGGCATTGTTAACGGGGAGATATCTAAGTCTCACTGTTACTGAAGCAACCATGTGGATGGCCATGAAAGACAGTCAGTGCGGTAGATGTGTCCCCTCTGAAACTCCAAGTATCAGAGCACGCAGCAGGGAAAGAATTGTGGGTAGTAATTTGGGTGTTAAAATATTAACACATTTTTGCATATTTAATGTGGTTTTCTTTTTAAATAGTAGGCAGATTATGGCATACAAGCAGATAGGTTTATGATTTCAAATTAAATTTTAAGCATTAAAAAAGTCCAAAAGGAACTACTTTGTTATAAATACATTCCGCTAATCTAAACAAGAAATCGCTTTCTTTTCAACTTCTGTGATCATGTGTCAGCTAATTTACAACCTAATTTTCTGGTTCTTACTTGTGAATGACACTTCATGGGCTTTAGTCTTAAAAGTTCGAAATTTTCTATGGTTTATCTTAGATGTGTACAGTCTCTGCACTCAGAATGAAGGGTTTGGGAAGGCTGCACTCATGCCTGTGCAGTTGGGGTGGAAGAGTCATCATGTCCATCTGCCATCTGCTATGCATTACTTGGGTCTGGTCTCTGGAGAGCAGAGGCAGACTTCTTATTTAACCTGCATTTTCCCTAACCCGTACTTCTCTCTAAGTTGTGAAAAATTTGTCCTGGGAAAGGAAGCAAGACCCCTTAATGGTTCTCTCATTTCTCCTATTTCCCCACAGGCAAAGATGCCTTTCGATGCCAACAAGCTGTACTGCAGTGAAGTGCTGGCCATTTTGCTGCAGGACAACGACGGTGAGGCTCCCTCTCAGTATTGACATTCTGTTAGGGTAGGAGCCGGGCTTGTTTCAGATCATGACAGCAAGCTCTCTTGCCTTTGGCATCCCCTTGCTTCCCCTCTCACTCTCTCTGCAGCTTTTGTACTCTGTCAAGCTGTATTGATTTTGTTTGCTGATGTATCAGTGTTAGGCGGCTGTAAAATCTGACAGTTAGCTTCATTTTTTTTTCCTTCCTCTATTTTTTTCCCCTTTTAGAAAACAGGGAATTGCTTGGGGAGCTGGATGGAATCGATGTGCTTCTTCAGCAGTTATCCGTGAGTAATTCTTATGCTTCCTGTCTGCCACGAAGATACACAGCCTACTTTAAATAGGGGGTGGAGCTGGAGATTGTGGGAAGGAGTAAGCCGTGGTTCAAAACATGCGGGATGTGTTGGCAGGTTGGAGGTTACCGTGGAGGCATGTGGTTTGCCTCCTTTTCTTGGTCATTGGTCCAGCCTTTCCTCATCTTCTGATAACGAGATTGCCAGTCCAGAGGGGATGTGCTACCTACTTCCATGTACATCCTTGGCCCAGGAATGTACATGGAAGTAGGATTATGTATCAGATCTCTTACACTTGAACCATTCCTGAGATTATGCACCTCCTTTCCTGTCAGTCTGCCATTAAAACATTCATTTAGGGTACAGATGAGAAGAATAAGTTCCAGTGCATTGGGAAAGAGGTCACAGAAGATGACAGGGGAATTGGAGGCTGGAATGAGAAATTGGAAGCTCCCATTTGCTCACTGAAAGAAATGTAAATGCAGTTGAAATGCTATTCTGCTGGCATTCTGAAAGCACTGTTAAGATTTCTTCTAACAAAGCTCATCTGTGTTATTCCAAAAACACGACTGAAAATAGATCATTTGGATAAAATCTTAAGAGTGTTGGGAGTGTCTGAGATGTCAGTTTGCATACAGCTTCCGTCTTGGTGCCAGCAGCCTGAGTGGCTTGGCCTCCACCCCAAAAATAGAGCTTTCAAATGTGAATCTGTTAGTTCCTTTCCTGTGAGATTATTGATCATCTTGTAGTTGACTGTTTGGGTATGCATGTACTGCTAAAAGGCTCTCCTCTTAACATGCCCTACATCTCTGGCAAAGACAAAACTCTATTAAGTTCTTCTCGCGACTTGAGCCCCGGCTATTGTATGCATGCAGCAGTTCTGTAGCCCTGTTAGGATACTCTTCCTTACATTAAGCCAGGATTTGCTCCACTAGGTTGCAGCCTTTTTAAGGGGGGAAAGGTTGAGCCACTGGAGGGTTTGGAGGGGTAGTGAGCAAAGTTGTTTCTGTCGTATTTCAGTTAATGAGTCTTGAGGTTTTGTTTTCTTTCTTTTTCTCTAAAAAAAAAAAAATCTGCCCCCCTGGGAACTGAGAGTCACTCACGGATCCAGTGTCAACTGAGTGTTGTGTTTTTGCATGAACTGACATTCATGTATTTTAATACCAATGAAACAGAAAGGTTAATTTTTCGAAAGTGGAAACTGATGAGAATTTAGTTTGGCAAATTGGCATCCTCAGAGCCAGGTGTGGTGGCTCACACCTGTAAGCTCACACCTGTAATCCCAGCACTTTGGGAGGCTAAGACAGGAGGATCGCAAGTTCAAAAAGCCAGCCTCAGCAACAGTGAGGGGCTAAGCAAGATCAGTGAGATCCTGTCTCTACATAAAACACAAAATAGGGCTAGGGATATGGCTCAGTGGTCATGTACCCCTGAGTTCAATCCCTGGTACCAAAAAACAAAACAAAACAAAACAATTTGCATCCTTAGTTGTGGGGTTATCGTGACAGGCAGGCTTTGGAAGTTGTTGGGAGGTGTCTCTCTCATGAAAAGACACTCTCTTAGGACTCTATGCTTTCTACCATCTTTGCTTGACAGGTGTTTAAAAGACACAATCCCAGCACAGCCGAGGAACAGGAGATGATGGAGAATCTGTTTGATTCATTGTGTTCCTGCCTGATGCTCAGTTCCAATCGTGAACGTTTTCTGAAGGGTGAAGGCCTTCAGCTGATGAATCTCATGCTCCGGTATGATTCTGATCTCCTAGCTCTCCCATCTCTTTTGCCAACTCCTCACTGTTAGCCTGAATCCAAAAACTTGTAGCTATGGTCTTTTAATTCCCTTGAATTTCCCATCTGTACAGAATAGTCTTCAGGTATGAGTATGTGTTTGGGCATGCCTGTGTGGTCTTCTGTAAAGTTAGAGTGGATGAATGAGTAGATTTTGGTCTGTTGGTGCCCTGTTGTGTCAGGTGGTAAGACGAACCCTGCATTGAAGGGTGATTTATATTTTGCTCCTTCCCTTAGTGTGTTGGTTTTGGGAAAATCTAGCCATTGACTTCTCTCTCTCTCTCCATATATATGTGTGTGTGAGTGTTTGTGTGTGTGTTAGTTCATATATATGTATACACACACACAAATACATATATATGTTGTTGCTGGACCTTTACTTTTATTCATTTGTTTATATGCGGTGCTGAGAATCGAACCCAGTGCCTCACATGCTCCACAAGCACTCTACCACTGAGCCACAACCCCAGCTCATAGCCATGAACTTCTGAACTTATCTTTTGTTCATCTGTAAATCGAGTCCCATTTCCCATGTGTCCCACATATACCTACCTCTGCCATATTGGTTTGTATTTTTGTTGTTGACAGCAGGTCATTCATAGTTTTCATTTGTACATTCAATAATGAGTTGCACGTGTGCTGTGTATGCATAGAAGTATGAAAATGTGTAGGACAGCTCTGGAATTTTTGTTCATAACACTTTCCTTGTATATCTTATTGTGTGTGCTCAAATTCCTTAAAGTGAACATCATGCCAATTTCTTAGTAATCTCCTAAAGTTGGAAGTAAAAGAGGAAGATCATTTATATTGATAATTCTTTTTGAGATCTCTAAGAAGGAGAATAGAGAACAGAAGGTGTGGCAACATAAGGGATGGCAGTAACAAGAGTGTGGGTCAGGGTCAGGAACAGTTTCTTAAGTTGAGAGACACTGAAACACATCTGAAGGGTTGAATGCTCTCTAAGCATTGTAGAATTACTCTTTATAAATTGAGCCAGAGTCTGCCATCTTGAAACTTCCATTCATATACAGTGAAAACACTGTTGAAATGTTTTTCATAGTTTGATATATATTAAATATTACATATTTGTATATTTAACTAATGATATATGTCAAATATAATTTAGACTATAGACATGCAAGCTTGGTGTTAAAACATTGATAAGGTACTATGTTAAGGGTCAGGCTTGCACAAAAATAAAAACATCAGGATTTCTGCTTCCAGAAGCTAAAAAGACAGTTTTGTAGCCCATACACAGACTGTCTTTGGGTATATATTTTCCTTTGCTGTTTTTTCTTGGTTTTAATGTTTTCGGCCTACCACACATGGAATTTCCTATAGTGTTTCTAATAAATAACCTGCTGTTTCTATACCATGACACAATGTTCACGAGAGTTCAGTAACTACTTAATGGACTCTAAGTTTGTATTCTCTTGGTGATTTGAGGTTTGCTGTCATAACAAACTTGACAATGACCATTTTGTGTTTAAAAATATTTTATGATTATTGAGATATGTATTTCTAAAATTTCTTCTTTTTAAAAGACTTGTGAAGGGTTGGGGGAATTCTTTTGCCCAGCACGTTCCAGACCTTGGATTGATTGAAAATCTTCTTCCAAGAAAAGCTTTTAAAAATGAATTCTTTTTCAAAGTGCAGACAGGAGTATGGGAAATTAACCTAGGGGCCTTTGCTGTTCTGCTGATTCTTCCCAGCTTTGCTCTCTTGAGTGTTGTATTTGTTTACCTGCTTTACCCTTCTAATTGCCTGTCCTTTTGTTGAAGTGACCCACCTTCTCTCAAGCAAATAGCATATATAGAAGATGCTTTTGGCTTTTTGGGTGTTCTAACCTTAAAACTATACTCTGCAGGGACTTTCCCCTAAGCTTCTTAAAGGTCTGAACTGCCAGTGTCTTTGGATGGTTGAGTGCATGTGTGAAGTGATGTATGTCTTTAGCACATGGCTTGGTAATGCATAGCAGTGGAGAGTTGAATAAATAACCAGAAGTATGGATTATCCAGACAGGAATGCTGAGATTCTGGGAGGCTAATTAAAGAAGAATCCAAAAGACGTAGAAACTGTACCTCTCTAGGATCTTGCCTCACTTTTCATTTTTGAATGCTGAAGTTGCAGTTAGATCCTCCTTCTGCATTAGTTAGCTGTATTAGCAGATTCAGCATTTCCTCTTGTCTCTTTTCTTTGTTCTGCATTGTTTTTCTTCTCAGAATCCCAACTGGAAAGTTTAATTGAGAGGGAGAAGTTTCTTTCCTACTATGTTTACCCTTCCTTATCTAGTAAGAGCTGCCAAGTTTCTCTGTCCAGAGGGAGCTCTTCCAAGACCATGAAGCTGTAACATTAGAAGGTCAGGAAATTTTCTGTGGTTCCACTGCCCCTAAATACAAAATTTTACTTTGATAAAGTCATTTATCAGACAGTTGTAAACTGCCTACTTGGAGAGGTGGCAGCATAGTAGAAGGTAGAAGACTGTGCTTTGGAATTGGGGTAGATGTGGGTTTGGAACACAGATCTTTGCTTACTACCTCTGAATATTTAGTGAGTTGCTTTAACCTTTCTGACTCATTTTTTTCATTTGAAAATGGGGCAATACTCCCAAGTTTGCAGAGATTTGAGGGAGTTGGACAGTATAAAATGAGACAGTCTGCAACTATTAAAACATTGGTAAGGTACTTTAACTTTTAACTTTCTGTGTTTAGTGTTAGTGTTAAGTGTTAGGCTTATGTAGAGATGAACAAGACAGGATTCTTGCCCTCAAGAAACTCAAAGGATAGTGCAGGTAGCAGATGTTAAGTAACTGTACTATAATTTAGTGTGGTAGCTATTAAGTGGAACAGTTAATTTTGCATGTATACACCCTATGAATTTTTCATTTCTGATTGTTGATAAGGAAAGGTCACAAACCAGATTAGTTACATACACACACATGCAGTCTTACATGCACACACACAAAACATATATACACTACCAATTTAATATTTTTACCAAGTTTATTGAGGCATAATTCATATGCAATCACATGCACCCATTTTAAGCTTATAGTTTTAATTTTAACAGATGTACACCTTTGTCATTATACCACAATGGAGTCACAGAAGAGTACTGTCTAGTAGAAATGCAGTGCAAGCTAGATATGTAAGTCATATTTTATACTAGCCACATTAAAGTGTTTAAAAGAAGCAAAAGGAAGTTTAACAAATAAAGTTTTATTTAACATGATATATTAAAAATTATCATTTCAACACATAACCAATTCTGAAAAAATTCCTAGGGGGCCATTTTACATTCTTTTTGCCCTGCTAAATCTTTGAAAACTAGTGTGTATTTTACATTTACATCCAAATTCTGATGCTGAATTTTCATAAAAATACTTAATTTATACTTAAAGTTCATAAAATTTATAGTTCAAAAAGTAGACTTTCATCTCCACGTTTGTCCAAACACATTTAAATGTTTTCCTATAACTGTATGAAGTATTATCTTTTAAAATTGTCTATTTAAATTTAATTTAATATTTAGCTCCTCATTTTTATTGGCTACATTTCAGATGCTCCGTCGCTATACATGGCTACTGGCTACCATATTGGACACTGCATATATAGATCTTTTTAATTACCTCCAAAAGTTCCCTTGATTGCTTTTTGTAATCAGTTCCCACCCAACCATCCCAGCCCCAGGCAACCACTGTCATTCTAGAATTTCATTTAAGTGGAATCATACAGTATGTTTTTTTCTCTAGCTTATTTTATTCGGTAGATTGTTTTAGAGATTCATTAATTTTGGATCTATCAAATGATTTGTTTTCTTTTCATGCTTAATAGCAGTCCAGTCATCTCTATATTCCATTATATCTCTTTATTACCTGTTGATGAACATTTTGCGTTGTTTCCAGTATTTTGCATAATGAATAAAATTACCATAAGTCTTTGGATAAACTTACTTTCATTCCTCTGGTAAATGCCTAGGAATAGAATGGGTGGGTCATATTGTAAACCCATGTTTATTGTTAGGAACTGTCAAGCTGTTTTCCAAAGTGATTTTGTGATTTTATATTCCCAGCGGCAAAGTTGGAGAACTACAGTTGCTTCACATTCTGACCAGCTGTGTTGTGGACTTCAGTTTGGGCTGTTAAGTGGATGTGTATTATGATGGTTTTCCTTTGCATTTCCCTAATGACTAATGATGTTGAGCATCTTTTCATGTGCATATGACAAGTTATAAGTGTTCTTTATTCTAGACACAAGTCTTTGTCAGCTATATTTTGGAAATATTTTTTTCCTAGTCTGAGGCGGGCCTTCTCGTTTCCTAGCAGTGTCTTTTAAAGAGCAAGAGTTTCCCTTTTAAGTCCAGTTGGCACACCTTTTCTTTTATAAATAGCCTTTGGTATTATATATAAGTCATGTTTACCTAACCACAATTTAAGGGTTACTTCTATGTTTGTTGTTTTTTTTTAGACGTCTTCAGTTTTAGGTTTTACATTTATAGGCCTATGATTCATTTTAAGTTCAATTTTGTGTATGATGTGAAGCATGAAATGAGGTTCTTGGTTTTATTTAGTACTTATTTTTTCATGTAGATGGCCAGCTCTGGCACCACTTGTTGCAAATGCTATCCATGTTCCATTAAGTTATCTTTACAGTTCTTGTCAGAAGCCAATTTATCATGTGTGTGTGGGTTTATTTCTGTGCTTTCAGTTCTGTTCCGTTTATCTCTGTGTCTTTTTGCCAGTAGCATACTATCTTGATTATTCTGACTATAAAGCTAAAAGTTAAATCTTGATACCAGGTAGAATAAGTTCTCTGACTTGGTCTTTTTCAAAATGGTTGTAACTATTCTAGTTCCTTAGTTCCTTTTTCTTTCCTTATAAAATTTAAAGTCAGACTGTCACTTTGTACGAAAACTCTTATGGGACTTTGATTGGATTGGACTGAATCTATGTCATTTTGGGGAGAATGAACATCTTTGTAATGAGTTTTCCAATTCATGTAGATGGTATACCTCTCCGCTTATTTAGATCTTTGATCTCTTTCATCAGTGTTCTAATTTTTCTTGACAATTTGATGTTTTATATGTTCCTAAACATTTTTCAATTTTGTATAGACTTGCAAGTTTATTAGTATACATTTTCCTTGTATTCTTTTCTTTTTCATTTTCTGTACTTTATGTCCCTTCTGTAATTTCTTTATTGTATTTAAATTTATCCATTTTTCTCCTCAGTCACACTTTTCAAAAGTGATTGGAATTTTTTTCTGTTGTTTTTTGTTTTTTTCAGAGGTCTTATTTTTGTACAGAAACTGGCTTTTAATCTGTTTATGTATGTGTGAAAATAAAACTGGCAAATAAAAATAGTATATATTTATGATCCACAGTGTTTATATTTTGATTTAGCCTTTTGTGTATTTCTATACTTTTTGCCTTCTTGGGAATTTTTTAATACTTTTAACTCCTTTTTTCTAGATTCTTTTCATTTATTGATTGCCCTCTTCCCAAATTTCTGAGTTAAAAGCTTAATGCTTTAAAAAATAATTCTCTTCTTTAAAAATAAAAATAAGTCAGGCACAATGGTGCATGCCTGTAATCCCAGTGACTTGAGACTAAGGCAAAAGGATCACAAGTTTGAGGCCAAACTCAGTAACTTAGTGAAACCCTGCCTCAAAATTCAAAAGTGGTGGGCTGGGGCTGTAGCTCAGTGGTAGAGCACTTGCCTTGCAAGTGTGAGCCACAGGGTTCTATCCTCAGCACCACATATAAATACATAAATAAAGCTATTGTGTCCATCTACAACTAAAAAATATTTTTAAAAAAATTAAAAAGTGGTAAAGTAACCCTGGGTTCAATCCCCAGTACCAAATAAATAATTTTAAAAAAGTGTTTAAGGTTAAAATATTTTCACTTTATATTGCTTAGCTTTATCACATATATCCAAATTCAAGTTGCTTTTTCTTATTACAGTAACTTATGAAAATGTAGACTAAAATGTTTACTTTTCTGAATTTGGGATTTTTTATTTTTAATGGCCTCGTACATGGCTAGTTTTCATAAATAGCCTGAACATTTGAATGAAATTTGTTTCTAGGGTATAAAGTACTATAATTATTTCCTAAATCAATTTTGTAAATATAGCCAGCTTTTATCTTTTTAGCTGTTTGTTCCATTTCTCGCTGTAATTGTGGATTTTCTCCGTTTCTTCTTGAAGTTTTTGCGCTTGTTATATTCTCATTTGCTCATTCAGCAAATAGTGCTGTTTGTGTTTTTCTTAGCCTTGAATTGTATGTTTTGTCACTGTCTGTCTCCTCGCTGTATGTAGTGAACTTTGGTTAGATTCTTTTATAATTTATTATTTATCTATTTTATTCCTTTTCATCATTTTTGTTCTTATTTTCTCGTGTCATTTTGTTGTGTGTAACTCTTGTGAAGAACAGATAACGTACTCATTTAGTCCAATATAAGATCAAGTTTTGCAATGAACTTTACCTATTTGTTTTTATTTTAGTAACTATATGGTTAGCCCTCTTCCTGTCTATTTGATTTTTATAGTTTCCTTGAGGGTTTTATTTTGTTTTGTCTTTTCTCTTTTCACTTTTTCTTTATTTTCCTTTGGAGATTCTTCCTATTTCTTTTCTATTAATGATTACCTTTACTTCTTCTTTTTTTTTTATATACTGCTTTTTTCCCTTTGCTTGAAACATTTGAAATGGTACCGTGTCTCTTTTCCCCTTTCCATAACTTCACATTCTGTTCTTTAAACCAAACTGTCTTAGCTCTCTTAACACTTACTGTTTTTTCTGAGGAACTACCCCTTGATATTTAGGCTTAAACTTCTCTCAGCAGCCTTCTATCCCTGTCACCTCTCCCACCTGTCCTCAGCTCTCTTCAATGTGGGGGGTTAAATTCTGGCATCCATTGCTTACCTTTGCCAGCATACTTACTACCCAGTGTGGTCAACAACTGTTGGCCAGATCTCCAGCTATACCATAGGACTTTTGAGAGCAGAGACCAGGTCTTCCTCTTTGCATCTCTAGTACCTAGCAACAGGTACACACATTGGGCTTCCAGTAAATCTTTTATGAATGAATGAGAAAAATCTGGGAAACATTTTTGTTTTTTAGAATCATTGACTCATACAATTTCTGGCAAATCCCATAGATAGACCCAGGAAGGAAGAACGTCTTGTTAAAAACTGTGTAGCTGAGAACTCAATTTCTTGCTTGAAGATATTGAGTCCTGTTTTGTCTTACCACATTCTTTAGTGCATTAAGAGCAAAAAGGGGCCATCAAGTGGTTGTGATCCTGACCATCAAGGCTCAAGAAGGCCTGGATGGGAGACAGCTATAGTCCTGAGCTCATGGCCCTGTTTAGCCTGTGGCAATGGGTGTCAGATCAGAGGCCCGCATAGGTGTCCACACTCTGAGTGTAGTCCTCTTTGGGCACTTGAACTCACTTCTTCCTTCTTCTTAGGAATCGCAGGGTTAAGTTTTGGGTATTCAGTTCTTGGAACCTTTCTACTCATGGCTCACAGAAGGCCTCCATTCAGGTTTCTTGTCTTAGCTCTTATTTTCTGGGTCTGAGAACTAGCACCTCCCTCCCCTCATTTCCCAGGCCTTTCCCCTCTCGTCCACCCTGCCACCCTGGGGTGAGTTGACTTGTCAGGTGACTTTTTCTCATTCCTGTGTTGAGTGTCTGGATTCCTCAGTGCTTGATAGAATCAATAAGAAAAGGCCATTTTTGTTTTGTTTTTCTCTCTGCCAAAGAACAAATGAAGACATCTTGTAGAAGAAGAAAAGATTGTTGAGGTGATATTAAAAAGTGAAATCCATGCTGTGATCAAAGCAGCAGGTAGCCATCCTAGAGTATAGGAAACACACACACACAAAGAAAAGATGAAAAAGGAAAAAGAAATGAAAACTTTAGAAAGAAAGCAAGAAAAAAATTTTTTATTTGGTCAACCTAGCATTTTTTAAAAAATGTTTCTTTTTAGTTATACATGACAGTAGAATGTATTTTGACATCATACATACCTGGAGTATAACTTCCCATTCTGTGTCAACCTAGTCTTTTATAAAGAAAGAGGAAAGCTATGGGGAGATGGAAGAGCAGCACTGCTCGGGCAGAAGGAGAACCAGTCCCCAGTGGAGAACTCACTACTTGTGTGTGTGCCAGGCAGCTTGGCCTCGTTCTTTCAGTGTGATGGTTAAGAAGGGATAGAGAAGCTGTTTGGATGGTCTTCAGTGAGCAGCAGCAGAGTTAAGATAGGAACATGAGCCAGGTGGTATTTTTATAGTCAGGGATGGTTGAGAGGAAAATAAAATTCAGGGAAGTCACAATTAATTGTGCAGTTTAACAAAGTGATCCGATTCAGAGGTTTCACTGTGCAGAATAGGACCAAATTATACTTACCGGGGATGGCCATTTTAGAATTTGGCAGGAAATGAGGATGGTGCTATAACAGTGCCCTGGGTGAAGACCGGTTTCCCATTTCCACGTTCTTGGTGACAGATGTCTCTCTTTGGTAAGATGGTTGCTCTAAATAGAAGATTCCAATACCTCAGGTTTAATTTTAGCCCATACTCCCAATCATCTGCTTCTTGTCACCACAGAGCACTTTCTAACAGTCTGTCCTTGTATCAGAATAGTTCCATGCTCTTTAAGAAGCAACAAAGCCAGTGGGAGACAGAAGAATCACATTGTCAGTGTCCTTGAAAATGTTGACGTGAATGAAGCTTATTACTTCTGTGGTAAGACCAGTTCCAGTTAGAAATAGTAGAGACCACCATGATCCCAAGGGATGTGTACAAATGCAACCTTGGGTTGTGTAGCAGAAATACGGTGAGCCCATTTTGGTTATTAACTGTAAAAGCAAAGAGAGAGAATAATATAGTCCCATCCATTTCAGGAACCAGCAGTGTTTTTCACTGGAAGATCTTTTCAATAAGGTTTTCCCTAATCCAAAGAAAAGTTTCTCTAATAAAGAAAACAACTAAAACGGCAATAGCATGCCACCTGCAAAGAAAGCCTGCAGGCCCACGTCTGGGTTGTGAGTTGTGGCAAGGACACAGGTCTGCGGGCCTGTCTGGGGAGCTCTGTGGTTTTATCCCCTTGTTTTCTGACTTGTTCTACATTGGTTTTGTTCCTAGTGAAAATCCAAAGGTCCAGGCTATACTGCATTTTTATTCTTGAGGTCTTTTAAGAGTTTTTTAAGAGCTAGGGTCTTCCAGCCTCCGGTCTCTTCTGGTTTCAAGTGCAAAAGCAGAATAAGGGTGCAGATCTGTAAGAAGTCAGCTGTGTTTCCAAGCTGCACACATGGTTCTTATTTGTTGTCTATCCAACAACAAACATTGCCTTCCCCACAAGCTGAAGATTACAGTTCTTCTTAGATGGATAATAGTAGTTTGCACCTGTTCTCTAGGAACCAGAAAAATGCTTCAGAGGCACAAAGTAATCCTTCCAGCATCCCCCAAGGCCAATGTTACCACCTCATAAATGGGAAAGTGCAGTGGTGGAGAAGGCAGATGAACTGAATCAAGATCACCTGGCAGGAAATGGTGTAGAATCCGCCTGAGCCCTTCCAACAGACTCAATAGCTGTTCATCATTCCAGTGTAGTTAAGTTGTACACATCTGAGGTATGCAATCCAATGAGTTCTGCAATATGTACAAACCATCATACCCTCAGCCGCAGCATGGCAATGAATATATTTATCACACCCACAGTGTTTCCCTGTGCCTCTTTGTAGTCTCTAAATCCTCTCCCCAGCCTCATTATCTCCAGGCAACCATTGATTTGCTTTTTGTTCATTTTAGTTTAGTTTGCATTTCTAGAATTTTATTCATATGCAATCATACAGTATGCCTTCCCCCAGTCCACTTTGATCTAGCCAATTTGACTCACTGTAATTATTCTGAGATTCATCCATGTTGTAATCAACAGTTGGTTTCTTTCTCATTGCAGAGTAGTATTCCAGTATAGACATTATCATGGGTTGTTTATTCACTTCTTGATGGACATTTGAGTTTCCAGCTTTTTGCTTTTGTGAATTGAGCTGCAATAAATATTCATGCTCAAATCTTTTGGGCAGACATATTTTTCATTGTTCTTGTGTGAATATGAACTGAACAGCTGGGTCACATGATAGGTCCATAGTTAGCTTGTTAAGGCTTTGCCAAGCTGTTTGCAAATTGGTTGTACTATTTTTTAATTCCATAGCAGCGCTTCAGAGTTCATTTGTTCTACATTCTCGCTAATGGTTAGTCTTTCATTTAAGCAGTGATTGTGGGTATGTGTAGGGATTGTCTTATAGTGTGGATTTGCTTTTCCCTTGTGACTAAGGGTGTCTGGTGTCTATGTGCTGATTTGTCGTCCATCTTTTTTGGTGGTGTCTGTTCAGATCATTTGTCCATCTGGTGGTAGGCGGTTGTTTGTCTTATTACTGAATTATCACAATTCTTTCCATATCATAGATACAATCTTCAGATTAATGTTTTACAAATATTTTCTCTAAGTTCATGGCTTGCCTTTTCATAATCAGAATAGATCCTTGGAAATTTTGAAATTCTGATGAAGTACAATTTATTTGTTGTTTGTTATAGTAATCTTTTTCTGTTTGAGAAAATTGGATTGTTTACATCTTCTAAGGAATTTGTGCATTTGGCCTGTTGCCACATTTAGTGGCAAAAGTTGCTCATGACTTAGTATCTGTAGAGTCTAGAGTGGTGCCTTTTCTCTTATTCCTGACGTTTGTCATTTGTACCTTTTACTTTTATCTCCCGATCATTGTGGCTGGAGGTTTATCAAATTTTATTGATCTCTCAGAGAACCCGTGTTTGTTTCACTGATTTTTCCCTACTACTTTTCTGCTTAAGTGATTTTTGCTCTGGTCTTCATTATTTCTTCCCCTTTGATTATGGGGTTTAATATTCTATTTGTTTTCCTGATTTTTCAAGATGGGAATTTAAGATTATTAACTTGAAGACTTCTATATTTTCTAATAGTTTCACTGCTATGAATTTCCCTCTGATTGCCACTTTAACTGGGTTGCATGCATTTTGATATGTTGTATTTTCATTTTTATTTAGTTCAAAATATTTCCTGTTTTGATTTCATCTTTTATGAGTTATTTAGGAGTGTATTGTTTAGCTTCCAAATATTTGGGGATTTTCCAAATACCTTTCTGCTACTCATTTCTACTTCAATACCATTGTGATCAGAGAACATGCTGTCTGATTTGAACCCTTCTTATTTATGAAGACTTCTTTTTGGCCTAGAATATAGGTAGACATGTTGATGAATACTCCTTGTGCACTTGAAAAGAATGTGTGTTCTGCTTGGATGGAATATTTTATAAAGGTCGAGTAGGTTAATTTGGTGATCATATTGTTCAAGTTCTGTATCTTTCTACTTATTGTATCAATTTTGAGAGGGGCGTTGAAACCCCTGACTAATTGGGGATATGTCTGCTTCTCCTTTAAATTCTATCAACTTTTACTTCATATATTTTGAAGTATTTCAGGTACATAAATATTTTGGAGGCTATGTTCTTTTGTCTATTGACCTTTTGTCATTATGGAACCACTCTTCACCTCTGGTAATACCCTTTGATCTGAAATCTACTTTGTTTCATACTAACATCACCACCACAGCTTTCTCTTGATAACATGGTACATCTTTTACCATCTGTTTTTATCTAAATCATGAAATCCACTTCTTCTTTCCCTCTCCCTGCCCTGCGAAATACGTATTTTAAAGCCCTAACCCCTCCCCCCCAAGTGATTGATTATATTTGGAAACAGAGCCTTAAGGAAATAGTCAAGCTTAAATGAGGTCGTGGGGTGGGCCCTGATCCAGTAGGACTGGTGTCCCTCAGAAGGTGGAGAGACGCCAGGACTGCTGGCGTACGCTGCAGCGCCAGGCCTTGCCAGCCAGTCCTGCTCCTGGCTTTGGGCCACTGTTGCCATACCTTTCACTCCAACACATGCTGTACGTCCACCGGGCACTGTTCGTTTTCTTTAGACAATCACTTACCTTTTAGAGGGATTTTTAAAATGAGAAGGAAGTCTTTTATGTTACCTACACATCTTCTGTTGCCTGTGCTCTCCATTGCTTTGTGCACATCCAGGTTTCTATCTGACGCCCATCGCCTCTGCCAAATGCCTTTCTTCAAGATCCTTCTAGTGCTGCTCTGTTGGTGAGGATTCCTGTCAGCTCATGCATGCCTGAAAAGAAGCTTGCCCACCGCTCGTCAGGTGTGGGCTTGGCAGGGTGTTTTCTTTGAGCGCTCTGTTGTTCCTGCACCTGCGGGCTTGCCTGGCTTTCAGTGAGAAGTCTGCTATCTCAGGTGTGTGTTCCTCTGTATGTAGTTGGCCATCCCCCTTTTCCTGGCTGTTTTTAAGATTTTATCATTAGTTTTGAATAGTTTGACTATGATGTGCCTTGGTAGGGTTTTCTCCATGTCTTTTATATTTGAGGGTCTTAGAATTTCTTAAGACTGTGGGCTTATAATTTTCATCAAAGGTGGAAATTTGGGAGGTATGATATTTTTCTAATGTTTTCTTTGCCCCCATCTACCTTACAGGGCGTGTGTGTGTGTATGTGTGTATATAATTTTTTTTACAATTACATGTACTTATAAATTATTATATGATTATGTCATAAAATATAATTACGTGTGTATTAGACTGTTGGCAGTTGTCCAACCATGGTTTCCTGAAGGTCAGCTTCAGCCTTTTTCTTTCTGTGTTTCCTCTTGGGTGGTTCTTCCTGCTGTTTTATCGTGAGGCTGACTCTTTTTCTTCTGCAGGATACAATCTGCAGTTAATCTCCACTGTATTCTTTTCCCCCAAACATTATATTTTCCTTCCTCTTGTTCATTTCGTCTTTTTCATAAACCTTCTATCTTTCCAGTCAATGTGCTGAAGATTTTCTCTGCCTTCATTTTACATTTAAAATGTAGTTATAAGAATTGTTTTAATGTCCTCATCTTCTAATTTTGTCATCTGTTATTGTTACTAATGATTTTTCTCCTCTTTATGTCTCATATTTTTCTGCTTCTCAGAGTGCCTGGTAATATTTACTGAAATTCAAATATTATAAATTTTACCTTGTTAGCTGGATTTTTTTTTTCTTTTTTGGTGATCCTGTAGCTATTTTTTATCTCTGTTGTAGCATGTAAAAGTACTTGGGAATAGTTTGGCCCTTTGGGGGCTTACTTTTAAACTCTGTTAGGCAGGACCAGACTCATCTATAGTCTGGCTAATTTTGTCTCATTACTGAAACTGGAGAGTTCCTCTTGGTGGACTGTGAATTTCTAAGATTTTTGTACTGTAATTGGGGGGAGTATGTATTTTTTGTCCCAGCAACCTTTTTGTTGCTGGCACAACAAAAAGGCATTGGTCTCTCCAGACTCCCAGCTTTGTCTCCTCCCCTGCTGTGAGCCTGGAATCTCACCATGCCGAGTGGGGCTCAGTGCATGTATTGCCCTCTCAAGAGTTCACTGTCCTTTGCTGCCTGCTGTCAGGTGTCTGACAAAAAGGTTACACAGTTCTTTCTCTGAGGATGCACGTGTTGCACTTACATTGTACGGCTATGGAAGGTTACGGGGCCAAGCCTCAGGTCTGCAGGAGGTGTGTTGAGTAGGGCAGTGCTGGCTCACATAGGCCCATTTCAGAACTGACTGTGCACATTCAGGGGCATCATGTCAGTAACTTGAAATTGGCTGTAATCATTGCTTTGGTTTGGATGAGTGCCCCCAAAGGTCCAGATGTTAAAGCCTTGATCCTCTGGGTGGCACTGTTTGGAGGTAATGGGACCTTAGGAGGGGAGGCCTAATGGAAGGTCCTTAGGGCATTGGGGCATACCCTTAAAGGAAATTGTAGGGCCCTGGCCTTTTCCTCTTGCTTCCTGGCTTGTGGATGTGATTTTGCTCTTGTGCATGCTTCTCACCATTGCCACCAGCACCCCCACCAGAGGCCCAGAGCAGGGGAGCCACTCGATGATGAACTGGAACCTCTAAAACCATGAGCTAAACAAACCTTTTTTCATATAAGTTCATTGCCTCAAGTATTTCATTATAATTACAGAAAACTGACTAATATAGTCATATTGATCCCATTGTCTTAATTCATACAAGTCCTAGGTTTTGTAATCTTATATTTTGAAAGCTTTAAAGGAATTGAACTTTAGCATTTACATTATAAAGCAAACAAAAATGATCTTATATGCCATCATCCAAATTTCATGCCAAGATTAATTTGATTCACAGTATCCTTTAAAGAATGCCTATCACTTTAATTTTTTTTTTAATTCTTCAATCTCCTTTGACCAGAGGGAAAGGACTTTATCACTTCCACTTGTCCTCCAGGAAGTTTCCTCTAGGGTTCTGTTGTTGTTGTTGTTGTTCTTTTTCTTCTTCTCCTCCTCCTCCTCTTCCTCCCCCCCCCCCCCCCCC
>PVHX01000468.1:20583-93446 GCA_004024805.1 Geosciurus inauris | reverse complement strand
TATTACTCTGCCTTTCCGCCTCTAGCATTGTTTCCCTTTTTCTGCTGCCCTCCCCCGCTGCGCAGGACACTGGCAGGTGCAGTCCTTCCAGCACAAGATGAATAGGCTCTGTGTGTCACTGCTGCCCACTTGCTCTTTATGTTCTGGTAGTTCCATGTACTGCTTCCCTGAGTGATCCATGCTTACTCATGCCTTGCATGCACTGTTGCCTCCTTGTGCTGGAAGCACCTTCTCCATCTTTACCTGTCTGAGGAAGGCACCCCCTGAAGCTTTGTTCAGGCCTCATCTCTTTTGTGAGGGTAGACGGTCAGCCTTCCTCCCTGCATTCACACTCAACTCTGTATAAACCCCTGTGTAGGACTCAGCTTTTCTCAGTCTGCCCATTGTCTGTGTGTCTGTGTGCCCTGTGGACCAGCCTCCTCAGAAGCAATGAGCTGTGCCTTGTCTCTGCATCCTTGACGTAATATCTGGCACCTGTTAGGTAACTCATACATGTTTGATGAAAGAACGAGCTAACAAATAAGCCAAGAATGAATGAATAAGCTAAGAAAATCATACTTAGAATCCATGTTCTTTGCAAAAAGTGCTTTTTGTGTAATAAAGAAGAATAAGCTAATTAAAACTACAATAGGAAATGTTTTCCCTATGTCATAAGGCTCACGAGCAGATCGGTAGCAGTAGATGACCCCCAGTCATCTCCACAAGCACCCAGTTTTACTGAGACCGGCGTTCATGTTGGTCCCAGCATGATCGACAACCCAACGAACCCAGACAAGACTAAGATAAACTACTTGTCCTCCTGTAGAATAAATATTTCAAATAAAGTCAACGCAAGAAAGTCAGGCCAAACAGCTATTGATTGCTAAAAGCCTGAACTTAAGCCCAGTGAATATTCCAAAGTTCACCTCGCTGCAGCTTGCCTAAGTGGTGGTCAATATGCAATTACTGCCCCCTTTAAATGTGTCTCACACTGCCGACCTGAAGAAGGGTTTCCCTTTTAAATCCTTTGTATCTGGAATTTGTTTAGGCAGGAAAAAAGAGAGAAGCTTGGCTACTCCAGAGTCCTTTGCCTCTAGTATATCAAACAGTTCTGTTTTGTTTGTGAGATGGTTTGAATGTATGCTGAATGGTAACTGAAGGTGCCCTGTTCTGTGACCGTCATTCGTTTCAAGAGGCCTTTTCCTGAGTGACTAAATAATGAGGATTTTATGTCTGTTTCCTGATTTTTGCTCACATGATCTTCTGCCCTCGTCATCACCTTTGTAAATTCAAATTTGTAAAGTAGGATGCTGAAGTCCAGCTACAGTGAAAACAAATGCATTATTTGTCTAGTTTCCTCTTAGAATTTCATCTTGATATACAAAATCCTGCCATGCTGAATTTGGAACCTTGTTTACTCTGCTCCTGATATTTAAGATTTTTATATTCCTCTCAAATGCGCCTTTTTCATACTAATGCCGCAGTTGGAACCCTTTGCCATCTCTTACTTGCACTGTTGCCGTGGTCTCCTTGCTGTCCTCTCTGCCCCCAGACTCGATAGCTGTCATCCCCTTATCTCCAGTGCTGCCAGGATGAACCTTCTAGAATGTATCCATCTGGGGCCTCCCTTGCTGGACCTCTTGTATCTTCTTGGTATCTATGGGATGGAGCAGGTTCCCTGGTGGCAGACCTAGAGGCCTGATGTGATAGTGTTCTTGTCCACCTGTCCTCAGTCATCTTTCCCCCTGGCCATTCATAACCACCTCTAGGTACCCGCCTGGCACGTTCACACAGGGCTCCCAAGCCACATGCTGTGTATCCACCACTGCCACTGTCCCTTCAGACTCAGTGCAGATGTCAGGCACCTGCCATTTGACGCCTTTATTGATTTCCCCCAGGTAAAGTTAGTTACTCTATATTTCACCTTCTTGGACTTAATTTCTATGACTAAAGTTATAGAAAATTATTTATATTGCTTAAAGACAGGGACCTTATAATTCCTGGCAACTAGACTAGTCAGTGCCTGCTGTTTAAAGGCATGCTCACTCACTAGCCTTCTTTTTCTCAAACTTGGAGGCTGAACTAAAGGTCATTTGTGAGTATCTCTGAATTGTTTGGATTACTCCATAGCAAAGAGAAGAAACGTAGGACTGTTCATAATACACCCTGTTTTATTTCCCTGACAATATTTCCTATCAAGTACCTTAATTTCTCTTTGTCTTCTGCAGTTAGAATATAAGGTGCATGAGATCTTTTATCTTCACAAGAGAAGTATCCAGTAAATATTTGTAGATTGAATAATATAGGAGGATAAATTATATGCTGACTTATACTTTTCCCTGATTGTTCCATATTAATTTGGTATCCCCAAATAGATTAAAAATTTTTTTAAGCAGAAGCCATGTCTTTCTTTTTGTTTTCTCTCATATCTGTCACAATACTGAGTAAGTGCTCAGTAAACATTGTGTATTGGCTTGGTTGATTTATTTACCATCTGTACCAAGATAGGAAATGACTGACTTGCTCTTCTCTACCTTGGAGTGTTAAAGAAAAAAACATAAGATTATAGAAAAGTATACTCCTGTTACGGTTTGGATCTTAAATGGTCTCTAAGGGCCCAAATGCTAAAGGCTTGGTTGCCAGCCTGTGATACTATTGGGAGGTGGTGGAATCTTTAAGAGGTGGGGCCTAGTTGGGCATGGTACCCCTTGCCTGTAATCCCAGCTACTCAGGAGGCTGAGGTTGGAGGATCACAAGTTTAAGGCCAGACTGGCCAACTTAATGAGACCCTGTCTCTAAATGAAACTTTGAAAAAAAAAATGGCTGGGATATAGCTCAGTGGTAGAACATTTGCCTAGCATGTGCCAGGCCCCAGGTTCAATCCGCAGTACCACAAAAGAATAAAAGATGTGGGCCTAATGGAAGAAAGTTAGATCACGGTGGGGGCGAGGGCAGAGGACATGCCCTTGAAGGAGATACAGGCATCTCCCCTTCCCTCTCTCCTGGCTGCCATGAAGTGAGCGGCTCCTACATGTGCTCCTGCAGTGATATACTGTGCTACCACGGCCCAAAACTGTAGATTCCAGAAACCATGAACCATGAAATAAAACCCCTGAAACCAGGAGTCTCCATAAATCTTTCCTCCTGATAAGTTTTTTATCTGAGGGTTTTTGTCGCAGCAGTAGAAAGCTGACTAACAGAGAAATATCTGCAAGAGCAGTAACCAGTGTTGGGATTATCCTATGATCTTTGGCTTCAAAGGAGGAATTCCCTTTATCCTTTTTTTTTTTTTTTGAGAATAGTTAAATTTTTCTAATTCTAAAAGTATTATATGTTTATTATGGAAAAATAAAGATACTGAAAAGTAGAAAAGGGATAATATAATGTAGAAAAAACATTTGACCTAGTCCAACACCCTTTCATGACAAAAACTACTCCAACAGGAAATAGAAGGGGACATCTGTAGCCATTGACAGAGCATCTACAACAAACCCACAGTTAATATCATACTTAAAGGGGAAAGAGTGGAGGTTTCTCCCTAAAATCAACAACATGACAAAAAGTGTCCTATTTGGCATTATCTAACAGTCCTAGGCGGGACAGTTAGGTAATAAAATGAAATTAAAGGCATCCAGATTGCAAAGGACAAAGTAAAACTATTTTTATTTGTAGATAACATCGTATATACAGAAGATCCTAAAGAATCTACAAAAAGCAACTACTAAAATAAACAAGTTTAGCAGGGTTGCAGGATACAATATTTATAAAAATCAGCCATATTTCTGAGGTTTTTATGAGGAGGATTAAACCCATGTTTTATGCTAGGCAGGTGCTCAGCCATTGAGCTACATCCACAGCTTAGTTCTGTTTATATATACTTGGCAATGTGCAGTCCAAGAATGAAACAATTTCATTTCCAACAGCATCAGGAATAAAATACCTAGGAATAAATTTAACAAAAGAAATGTAAATTTTATACTCTGAAGTCTATGAAAATGTTGTTGAAAGAAGTTAAAGATCTAAATAAATGGAAAAAATCCCATGTTCATGGGTCAGAAGACCTACTATTGTTAAGATGGCAGTACTCCCCATAATGACCTACAGATTCACCCCAATGCATATAGAATCCTAGCTGACTTCATTTTTAGAAGTTGACAGACTGTCCCTGAAATGTATATGGAATCATAAGGGACCCAGAATAGCCAAACAGTCTTTAAAAAGCACAAAGGAGAAGGACACAAGATTTCAAAACATACTACAAAGCAGTGGTGATCAAGACAGTGCGGTACTGGCTAAAGGTTAGACATACAAGACAGTAGAAAATTATTGAGAATCCAGAAATAAAACCCAGTGTACATGGACAACAGTGCCAAGGCCAGTAAATGGGGAAAAAGAAGTCGCTTCAACAAATGATGGCAGACAACTAGATAGCCACACCAATGAATAAAGTTGGACCCTTACCTCACATGCACACATTAACTCAAATGGATCACACACCTAAACGTAAGAACCAAAACTATTAAACTCTTAGAAGAAAACATAGGGGTCGGTCTTCATGACACTGATTTAGTAATGGTTTCTTTCTTCAATATGGCAACAAAAGAAAAAATAAATTCAACTTTGTCAAAGTTAAACACTTTCATGCTTCAAAGGATAATTAAAGGAAAGTGAGAAGAAAATCCCCAGAGTAAGGGGAAAGGGCCTCATATCCAAAATCACTGAAAACTCTTACAACTCAATAATGAATGTAACTAACCCATTTTAAAGATGGGCAAAGCATTTGAATGGACATTTCTCCAAAGAAGATATACCAGTAGCTGATGAGTGCATGAAAAATTGCTTGATATTCTTGTTACCAGAGAAATGCAAATGAAAAGGACAGCAAGACACCACTTCATACCCACTAGGATGGATAGAACCAGAAATTCAGATCAGTGCTGGCAGAGATGGAGAAGCCAGAATCCGTATATGATGCTGACGGGGGTGTAAGTGGTGCAGCCACTTTGGAAATCGGTGTGGCAGTTTCTCTAAAGGTTAAACAGAGTTCCCACGTGTCCCAGCATTTCCACTTGGATGTATACATGTGCTCAAGAGAAATGAAAGCATGTCTCCATAAAAACACATACACAAGTATTTATAGCAGCATCGTTTATAATAGCAAACAGGTAGAAGTAACCCAAATGCCTACCAGCAGATGATGGACAAATCCTGGGTTGTCTATACTGGTCAGCCAAAACAGGAGTGAATTACTAATACATGTGCTGCAGCATGGATGAACCTGGAGAATATGCCAAATGAAGAACGCGGTCACAGGCCCCCACATATTACATGATGTGAGTTACTTGAAGTGTCTGGAATAGGCAAATCTGTATAGACAGGACGTAGGTCACTGATTGCTCACAGCTGGAGAGGATGGGCTCAGGGGATGATAGCTAAGGATACATGGTTTCTTCTCAGGGTGATAAAAATATTCTATAATGGAAGTGATGGGTACCTGTATCTGGCATTGACTACAATCCATTGAGTTGTGCATTTTAAATGGGTGACTTATATGGTATGTGAATTATATCTTGCTAAAGCTATTAAAAAGAAAGAAAAAGGAATAATAAATCACCTATAATACCACCATCCTGAAATAATCTCTCCTGGCATTTTGATCTCTTTCTTTTTAATACATCTTTCATATAATTGTTAATACTTTATATGATATTTTGAATATTACCTTTCATGTTTACCGTTTTAACCATTAAGAATTTATTTGTACTATTTATTTGTACTAAACAGACTCCTAGTTGTTAATAGGTGTGTAATATTCCATTTAGATATAATGTAACCATTTTCTCACTTTGGGCATTTTTTGTTTGGTTCTTTTAAAACACTAGAACTTCCCCTTTAAATGCCTCACATGAAACCTTTTTGTCCCAAGGGAAAAGAAGATCTCCCGGAGCAGTGCCCTCAAAGTGCTGGACCATGCCATGATTGGACCCGAGGGCACAGACAATTGCCATAAGTTTGTTGATATTCTTGGCTTACGAACCATCTTTCCTCTTTTTATGAAATCTCCCAGGAAGATCAAGAAGGTGGGGACCACGGAAAAGGAACATGAAGGTAGGCTGGCTGGGGAGGTGGCCTGGTTCAGGGCATCATGAGAAATGGGGAAATGGACATTACTTTGAAAAACTACCAGGCATTTGGAGAGTAGTTCTTGAGAGGAAGGGCACTTGCTTTCTCTTTGTCTTGATTTCTGCACGCATGGAGTAGCAGCTCCGACCCCAGGTCACTGGCCGGCTTTGCTGCCCTGTGCTCTGCTGTTTGAGTCCTGGTGGTTCTATTCCTTCTGGCCTGTTAATGAGTCTGTGCGGGAAGGCTTTGTTTTCTTCACTACAATTTGTAGCGAGGTGTCTCTCTGATGGAAGATCCTTTTGAAAAGAGTAATGAGGTGGCAACACATGTCACCTCTGGAGTGGTGCTTTCATGTATTTCTGTATTAAAGTATGATTCAGCCAACATCAGGAATTGCCGAAATAAACTATTTACAGCCCGGGTTCCCCTTTTTATGTTTCTCCTCCCTGATGGTGCACACTCCCAGCAAAATGCTGCCATGAATTGCGACGCTGTAACCAGAGTAGTTACTGCTAGGCCAGTCCCTTCCTGCAATTGTCTAGTGGCCTGCTGTGTCCCTCCCCCCAGTAAAAAGCTGCAGTGCAATCTGGAAGGCTGGGATTTATGAGCGTTGACAGCTCTGCTGGAGGCTAGCAGACACTTGCACCAGGGAATTTACATGGTTGGATGGTTATTTTAAGTGTGGGAATGGCGAGGAGGGGTGAAGAGGTAGTGCGTGAGAATTCACTCTGCCTGCTCAACGTGGTGGTCTTGTCAAGCAACATTGGTTGCATGGTTTTGGGTGATCTATATACCAGTGATTGGTGGAATTGGCAGTGTATCTACAGTATATTTTGCATTCTTTACCCTCCTAGATAAAAATTTGAGAGCTCTCGTCCTTGTCTACTCAAATTGACTGGGTTTTGTCTTCCCCAGCTTAAAGTGGCCAAAGGGAAACTGGTGTGACCTGTCTAGAGATCACCTCCAGTGGTATCCTCTGTGATCAAGTCAGGTCTCCAGAGAGCGGAAAGTCTGGCAGGCGCAGGGAGGAACTGGCGGTGCCAAACCTGCACTCGAGGCATCAGGTCAGGTGGTGACTGCAGTGTGCCTCGGAGCAGACGGTGACCGGACACTGGCTATGAACATGAGAATCCCACTGCGGGCCTTTTTTCTTTCCTCAGTGTAACTTCAGCCAGCTGGGGCCATGGGAGAGGGCATGGGGCACCTTGGAGATGTGGGAGATAAAACTGTACCCTTTGTGGCAGACCTCCCCCGTCAGACCCGCTCTGCTTGCTTTCCGTGTGGGACTCACAGCCTACTCAGGCGATCGCATCCCTGTTTGTTCAGCTGAGGAAGGAAAGGAACCAGACTGTGGTTCTACACTAACCAGCTGCATGACTTTAGAACCTCTGTTTGCCTTTCCTGGATTGCATTTTCCTTCCTGATCTATAAAAAAGGAATGAGACTAATGAACTGGAAGCTTTGTTCTCTGCACCCTTAGATTCTGAGGCCCAGGCCCTACTGTCAAGTTCGCTCTATAATGCAAGTGACTCTTCAAGGACTGTGTGCTGTAACTGACCTTCTGGCTTAACTGAGAGACTCGGTGCTGCGTCTGAGCACACTTGGAGAGAGTGTGAAGGAAAACAGCCCTTAGCTGGCTCTTGCTCTGTGTTCCTGGTACAGAGAAGCAAGAGAAGTGACAGATTCAGTGAGCAGCTGTTTTCTTTCTGTGCCGGTGGCATGCTGGTAACAGTACATTTGCTTTAGAGTCCCCACATTAGGAATTTGATAACATTATATTAGTGAGGGCAATGGCTTGGTAAGACAGCTCCTGGAAGGCATGTGTGGACGGTGTGCTTGTGACGAGCTCTGCATTCTGAATGCACCACACCCAGGAGCAGAACAAACCCCAAGGAGAAGGCACAGCCCTGGCCTCTTGCCACCTCTGCCTGCTCCTACTGCTGCTGCTCCTGGCAAATTAGTCCCCAGACTTCAAATGTTAGGGTGAGATGGAGGCAGAGCAGGACAGGGCACATTGTGTGAGGTTTCTTTGTTCTGTCTTGCCCTATAGATAAGTCCTGTGCTCTGCGTGTGCTGGCCCTGCTGATGGAAGCACACCACAGTTGTGTGCTAGTCCAAGCACAGTCGTCTCTGGCCATTAGGAGTACTTGCAGCCACGCCCAGCTTATTCCTGCCCCCAGGCTTCCGCTGCAGTGATTTTCTCTGACCTGTCTACCTGGCTCCTTTTAGTCTTCCCTTAGGTCTAGTTTTGATGTCACTTTCTCTGGAATGCATATCATGTGCCCCTAAACTAGGTTAAAGCCTAGAACTTTATCTCATAGCATTTGAGATTATAGAACCAGTGACCTTGTTACTTCTGGGTCCCATTGCCTAGCACTGTGCTTGACATGGAGTAAATGCCCAGAAAATGTTTACTGGTGCATGAGTGAACAGCTACATCTCCAAAAGATTGTCCGCTGAGGACAGACATCGTTTGGGACTCTCCCCAGAACCACACAAGGTTGACATCAACACAGTTAACTTGAGTTCACATTGACAGTTGTCAGTCATACATCTGGAGCAAGTGCTCTTTCACCCATCTTGTTTGGAAGCAAATATGAGTGGATTGCTTGCCAAGTTTGCCTTTGTCACATTGGTTTGGTGATGATGGCAGAAGACTCCCTTGGTAGCCATGCCTTTGAGATACCTGCTATGCACAGGACTTCCTTACAGTTGAGGCCATACTAGGACAAGCTTCCTTTGATAATAGGATTCCTCAGTTTGCTAATCCAGAAGCTCTGGAGAGCTGCCCTGCATGCTCCCTGTTTTTTTCTTGTGAAGCCTCAAGGGCTTTACACCCATCCTGGTTGCCTTTTCTGAGTTCATTCTGGACCATTCTCAGCCTCTGTCATCTCTGAGGACATTTCCCAAACTCCTACAGTAGCAGCATAGCCCAGTGTGTTCAGATGGATCCACTGATGATCAGCCATGTGGTCTTAGGCAGATTCCTCAACTCTTTAAGCTTCAGTCACCCCATCTGTAAAATGGTGATGCTAAAATCTACCACACGGGAGTGTTGGGAGGTTCAGGTGACATGAGACATACAGCTGGTCCATCCTGTCCGTCAGAGTTCCACATCCATGGGTTCCACCAGCTGAGGGTCGAAAATACTCAGGAAGGAAAGAATTGTGTCTGTGCTGGGTGAACCTGTGCAGGCGCTCTTTCTTCTCATTATTCCCTAAGCAATAGGGCAGCACAGCTATTTACATAGCATTTACATTGTATTAAGCATTATAAATAAGTAATCTAGAGATGATTTAAGTATATGGGAGGGTGTGCCTAGATGATATGCAAATTTTCTGCCATTTTACATAAGGGACTTGAGCATCCAAAGATTTTGATATCCATGGAGAGTCCTGGAAGCTGTTACCTGACGTTTACATTCTTAGCATAGACCCAGAATAAAACAGGCACCTTAAGAAGTATTATTTCTTTCGCTAGCAGAACTGCCTCCAGTCCTGCCCATCCTGGCCTGAGTCCCACACATCCATTCCTTTTAGAGGTCATAGGGAAGGCTTGGCTGTGGGGACGTTTGGGAGGGGGGTTCCTTGCTTTCCATGATAATGTGTGAAAATGGGCAAACTACTTCTCCAGGGCAGAGTCAGGAGCCATGCCATGCTAAATAGTGAGGTGACATGAAGCTGCTATGTTCCCAAGGCCAGCAAAAGGGCTTGAAAGAGGAGAACTTCTAGATTAAGGTGACTATAGAGAGGAGGGAAAAGCAAAAACTGCCCTTAAACCTAGAATTGCTGGTAATTTTGTTCCTCTTTTGTGAGTTGGGGTGGAGAAGGAAAAGAATTATTATAATTGAAATCCATTCAGGTTGCATAATAAAGCCTTCAGAAATAGATCAGGGGAGGCACTTGGCTGGGGGGATGGGTTGGGAAGAAATAATTTGCCCTTGGGTGCAGGAGCGTGACTGGCTGCCTCCTTGGTTTTATGAAGAACAGCACAGTAGATACTGTCTCCTTGGTGTTAACTGCTTCAGCATAGGAGGGAAGAAGAAAAGAGCTGGGATCCAGAAATGGCATCTGACCTTTACTTCTCTTCTCTTTTTAAAATTCTTATTAAAATAGGTCCAATTTTCCTTGTATTGCCTCATTAGGTAGGTGAGTTATTGAGTTTGTAGCAGTTCTAGTTAATTGCGCTGTTTTAACATGGTTCCCCTGGAGGCTGTTAAGACTTTGGGGGGGTGAGCTATGGAGCAGCACGTAGGTGTGTGGAGTGCACGCCGGGCGCGTGCCCACCTTTCTACCATATCAGCAGTGACAGCAGTTGATATCAGGTCAGTGCTTTAAAGAATACTTTTCTGTCATCCACCACAAATTGTAAGTGAATCTGGGGGACCCCATGTGTCAGGATACTTGTAGTTGCCGTGTGCTTCTTGGACTCCTAGCATACACCAGGTTATAAGAGGGAAATGGCAAAACCTTCCCCAAATCAGAGAAGGAGGGTAGCCAGTGCAGACAAGAGAAACACTTTACACTTCTCTGGTTGTGCTGGTGACACAGCATTGTTTGGGGACAATTTTTATCTGGGCTCTTACTATGTTCAAGATATAACAAGGACCAGGGTGTGACAGGTCTTGTGTGGACAGGGAGCAGGTGGATATCGTCTTGGGAGGATGCTCTTCCTCGGGTTCCCTCTCTGGATCCCCCTCCTCTTCCTGCTTCTCAGGCCCTCGTTTCACCTGAATCGGGGGTGTCTGTCACTCCACACACTGGCACGAGTGGTCTCCTCTACTCCTTGCAGCTTTAACCTCTGTGCTGTTGACTTCTAGATTTCCTTTTTTTTGACTTTTGGATTTTCAACCCCATTTTCTCTCTGAGCTCTAGTTGGCATAGCTAATAACCAGCAAAAAACTCTGCATATATTCAAACTCATCTTGTTCAAACCATACCTGTTCCCTCACTCTCCCAACCTTTTCTGCTTTTCCTGCCCTGGTAAGCAGCACCACCCACAGCAGAAATCAACACACAGTGCTTAATTCTGATATTCCCAAGGTCATTGATCTTGAACCCTGTGGATTTTGCCTCATAAAAACCTCTAGAGTCAGTCCTCTCCCTTGCCACTGTCTCTGCCTTCATCACCTCTCTGAGCTTGACTGCAGCCTCATCAAGTCTCCCCATTGGCCCAGTTGTCATGCCCTCTCAGAGTCTCAGAGGCCCCAGCCCAGGTGAAAGAGGCACTCCTTCAGCAGATTTACATGGGGAAAGCAATTGTATGGACACCTGCCACAAAACTGTATTGGCCCCTACAATACATATCAGACCAGAGTGCTTCATTAGTAAAGGCAGCAAGAGAACAGGAATGCTTAGCGCAGAAGATACTCTGGTGGGAGGAGACCATGACGCAGGCTGACCCAAAGGGCACTGGAATGTCGGCCAACCACTCTGTTTGTTATTACTCTTCAGCGTTTCCAGAATGTCTTTACTCATCTGATCATATCTGAGCCTTACAACAGTTCCACAAGGTCAGAGTTATTTCTCATTCTGAAGATGGGGAAATTGTGAGCCTCAGTGAAATCATGACTCTAGGTCCCATAGTGGGTAAGAGTTGAATGGGGACTCAGCCTCCCTCAACTTCTGATCACAAATCTCACACTCACTCCAAAAAGTCACTGCCATTGGTCTTTGTTCTCCTGGGTCCAAACCAGCTTGCTCCTCTCTGAATTGCTGGTGTAGTCTGAAGAGTCTCTGATCCAAAGACCTTGGTTCTGATGTTGGTAGTGTGACATGTCGTCATGGTGGTGGAGACTCACTTACCCTTTCAAGTTGCACAGTTATTAGAAGCAAATGGCAAAGTGACCTGGTGACATTTTTGTTAGGCATTTCCAGTATCCATCATAGTGTTTGGTCCATGATAGTTGCTTAGTCAATATTGATGCATTAATAAATGAATTTATTTAGCACCTGTGGACCGTGCACTGGGATCGAAGTGGTTAATATTTACCTTTGGGCATCGTGAGAATTAAGCCAGTTGACTTCTGCAAGTCTGACATAGCATGGGGGTTTGTAAGTGTTTGTTTATTACAGATAGCTATTGTATTTATTTATTAGGTAGGCAAAGAACTTTACTAATCTTTTGTGTCAAACTTTATTCCCACACTTCTTCAGCTGAGTTAGCTGCAAAGAATAAGTTGTTATAAGCAAAAACTGAAAAGAGCTGTGGTGTTCGAGGGGCTTGGGCTTAAAAATATTAGAGATCTAGATTTTATCAGATCCATAAACAAAACAGTTTTAAAATGCAGTTATAGTATAAAATAGCAGCTTTCAGTAACTTCTTCAAGTTTATCTTCTTCAGAAGTTGATGAGTTGTTTGCCTCATTCTTAGAAGCCTCATCAAAATTCTTCATAAGATCTGGAGCTTCTTCCTCCTCCTCCTCTCCAGTGCAAGCCATGCTTTTCCATCCACCGATGGTTTGGGCAGAGCTTCAGCCAGTGTCCTTAAGCTAGTCAGACTGTCTGCACCAGGCTGCTTTAGGATGCTGGGTCACATTTCTGTCAGTCGCTTTGTCTCAGCATGGCCTGAATGGGGAAAGTGTTTGCTGCCAGAGATGCCTGAGCGTTAGGTTGTTAAAGTAGACTGCTGTTCCTTGGTTTGTAAACATATTCACCTCTGTACCCCTAACTTCTTTAAGGAGAACTGAAGTGGAATCCTCTGCTGTAGCTGCTCTGTGAACACTGCCTTCTTTCTGCCAGCAGTTCCTTTCCCACCAGTGCACACTGGTGCCTGCAGTTTGGCGAGTTGCTCCAGGTTCATGATAGTTTCTTTTATCTTGTCAGAGTTGAAACGGGGCCACACCAGGACTAGGGTCCCACTCAGGGAGTCTTAGGTGCACACACGGGGGTGCAGGATGGCTGCTGGATCACTGTTTTAATGCTCCAGGTATCACAGCGTGGTTAGGTTACATTAGAAGGTGTGGCATCTCGGAAGGAGTGTCCTAGGAATTCTGGGAAGGCTTATGAGGGCAACTGGCGTTTGAGAATTCTCTGAAGGATCAGTAGTATCCCACTCCTGAGGGAGTGGCAGAGGGGATATGGGATTGTCTATTGTGTGGACAATTGGAAAAGCAAAAGTGGTAGAGACATGTTTAGCTAGTTATTGTGATGCCGATGATTGAGAACGTGGGCTTTGGAGAAAGATGGAACTTGAGTTTATGTTTAGATTCTATTGTTTACCAGCTCTGTGACACTGGGATAGCTGCTTAACCTCTCTGAGTCTATATTTCCTCAATTGTAAAATTGGGATAGTCTTAAGATATATCTTATAAGGGTGACATGAAGACTACATTAAATAATCCAGATCAAATATCAGTACAGTCCCTGTTTCCCTAGTATTAGTGGAGGGGTTTCCAATTTATATTCCTCTTCCTTCTACTGTATGGACAGTTGGAAAAGCAAAAAAAAATGCTTTTCCTACCCCAAATCTGCCAGTCTTAGAGGTAGACTCTAATCCAATCCTATAGGAATATAAAACAGGGATATATCAGGTAACCCAGGTCCCTGCTGCTCTGTATAATTTATAACAGAGATTTCAGAGATTTTTTTCCTCCATTCTTTTTATTCCTTGATCTTGAAAGTCTCGAGAGTTAGTTGTAGTAGTCAGAACAATTGAGCAAGTAAAGAGTGAGCAGTATCTAATTTTAAGAATGGCATTAAGCCATGTACCAACAGGCACTTCATGTTAAACAAGGGTGAAAATGCCTTGCTGTTGTTTTTTGTGCTATTTGAAAACCTCATAGTTGAATAGTTTGTGGATCAATTCCTGTTCTCTCCCTCCAGCTGCTTGTCTCATTCCTGACCTCACATGACAGAATGCAGGATGCAGTGATCGCTGGGTGTTTGGATTTGGGGTTCCTCTCATCAGGCTGGAGGGGACGATTTCAAGTGTGGCACATCTGCTTTGCTAACTGGCCCAAGTCATTAAGGGCTTACCCACAGGTCTTTCTAAGCAGAGTGCGGCATACTCGTTTGCCATTGAGGAAGACAGTGAGACAAGGTGTATTTTGCTGTCCTAGAAGCAGCTCCTAGGGAGGGGAGGAGGAAACAGGCCAGCACACATTTATTGAGCATCTTCCAATACACTCCTAGCTTTGCAGGTGTCTCTGCTCTATGGATTAGGCATTTCTGTCTTCTTTTTACAGATGAGTGTTAGGTCGTCACTTATCAAATACTTTTTAGCAGATAAAGGACACAAGCAGAACTTGGACTTAAGTCAGCTTTTAAAGCTGCTTCCAACAGCAAGTGGCTCCCAGGGTCTTCTGGTTAGTAATCCAGAGGCAGCACAAGGTCATGGGAGGATTGTTTATATAGACAGGCAGACCTGGTCTCTGATCCCATCTCTACCCACAAACCTACCTCTTATCCTAGGGAAAGTTGTTTCTCTCTTGAGAGCTTGAATTCTTCTTTAATCAAATAGGTCTGATAAAAGCTTCCCAAGATATTGCTCAAAGAATAAAGAGCATGAGTGTCTTACATAGTCTGTAGCATTGGACATTCAGTAAGTGGCAAGATAGTCACTGCATATCAGCTTCCTTTCAGAAGTAATCCTTCCCTCCCCCTCCCAGTTTCCATGTTTACATGTGGGGTGCAAACTGTTTTGCATTTGTGAGTGTAAATCCCAGCTGTGAACTGGGACTCTAGGTGAACAGGCTGGGTTATAACAGACCCAGAGAGATGGGATGGCCACTGTTGATCATGATAGCCTATTACTATCAGTTATGATTCTGGCTGTTGTTGCCCTGTGAAAATTCAGCACTGCTTGGAGGAGGTCCCACACTCCTCCCGTTTCTGTTTCAGTTTCAAGCTCCCATTCTAGACAGCTTTCTCAGAGGGTCTGTTTCTATGGATAGGTACCCAAAAGGTAGGAGAGTGAGACCTCATTCATTCTTTTATTAGACAAACCACTAGTCCCTGCCTTGTCCCAGGCTTGGTGTTCTAGATAGAAGGTGACCAAGCTCCCAGGCCAGCTACAGAGGCATAGAGACATACATTTGTATTACAAGGTGAAAATGGAAGATGAATGAGCTCACAGCCCAGCTAGGAGAAGAACGTAGAAACCTGCATTTCTGTTCAGTGTAACCGGTAGAAGGAAGTGTGAGGCATGGTATGACATGCAAATACCAAGGACGGCTCCTAATTTAACCCCGGTGGCAATTAGAAACACCCCACCTTGGAAATGTGACCTCCTGGACCAAACCTGTGGTAGAAGTTAGCCAGATGAAGAAATGCCAAGTGGACCAAGCAGCATGTATAAAATAAAAGTTGGACGGGACAGGCTTCAGTGAGCCTTAAACCTGGCTGCCCATCAGTATCATGGAGAATCTCGTTGGAAACGCAGTCTTCTGGGACCTGTGCTCAGAGGACAGTCTGTGAAAAGCCAGTGGGTCAGTATTTTTACTTAGCTCCCCAGGAGTATCCTCTGAGACTAGCCTGGCACCAGGCCTTGGTGATCAGATCATGGAGTGATTAGGAGTTTAAGCAGAAGCCAGACCAGAAGAACCCTGCAGGGCTGTCGTGAGGATTGACTAAGTTAATCTGCAGTGAGACTCAGAACAGTACTGGCAGCTGGTAAGCACCTGGTATTAGTAGTCATTGCTGTTAGGGTGTTTATTTATTTACTTTATACTAAAAAAGGACTTCTCACATCTTTACAGGTCATAGGTATAGCACTAATTTCAGATATTCTGACTGTTTCAACTAATTTAGCAAAACTTCAATTTTGATATTGAGAGCCTGGGTGGGGAGGGTGAGAGAGAAGCATTTATTACTCCTGTTTTTCTTTTGCATTTTTCATTTTGCCAGGTAGAAATGTAGCACTTTAGCACAGCATTAGCAGAATTCTCACCCTGGAAGCAGAATTTTCTACTGATGTATTTGTTATTTTTTCAATACAACTCTTGTTAATTTTCATTTATAATCTTTTTTTTTTAATGTGTAGTTAGGTGGAGCTATTTTTTTAAATACCTTTATTTTATTTATTTTTATGTGGTGCTGAGGATCAAACCCAGTGCCTTGGCACACATTCTAGGCAAGTGCTCTGCCACTGAGCCACGACCTCAGCCCTCATTTATAATCTTGATAAAGTTTTATAGAAATGGTTTAGTTTGTAATTATCTTCTTTGTGCAAGTAAAACAAATCCTAGCAGAACAGAAGCAACAGTAGAGAACTAGCCAGGCTATTCATTGTAGGTCATTTCTCTAGCCTTTTTAGGTAGTGCCAAAATAGAGAAATAATGTAGGAATTAGGCAGTGATTAACTGTGGATCATGTTTTACTAAAATTCAACACATAATCTTGACTAGGATGTGCTTCCCAATGTTACCATTTGGGGGCCGTTTTTGTTCTAATGCTCTCATAGGCATTAACATATATTATCTTATTTCACCTAATTCTCACAGTAACTCTGAGCAGTCTGTTATTACCTACACTCCGCAGGTAAAAACCCTGAGGCACTTGTCATTTTCCCAAAGGCCACAGACATGCATGGACCTGCTATGTAGTTTCCTAGTATTTTCCTGTGGTTTCCAAAAACTGTTTCACAGACCAAGGTCTTTTTTTGCTCACTTGCAGTGAGCTTAATTTAAACTACTTAGTGTCTTTTCCTGTATAATTAGTAATAGTCCTGCCTCTAGTACTGCTGGGTGTGGTGGTGGCCACCTGTAATCCCAGTGGCTTGGGAGGCTAAGGCAGGAGGATCTCAAGTTCAAAGCCAGCCTTAGCAATTTAGCTAGGCCCTAAGCAACTTAGCAAGACTCAAAAAAGGGCTGGAGACATGGCTCAGTGGTTAAGTACCCCTAGATTCAGTTCTTCATACAGAAGAATAATAACCTCCATGTTTCAGTCCCACACACTTTGCCATGATGCTGTTCAATTCTTCTTGGCTTCAGACTGTGTGCCCACTGTATTGTCTCTGCTCATAGCCATGGCCTTCCATGCCTGATGCTTAGCACTGTTAAAACTTTGTGCCTAATATGTTTCTGTGCCTAATATGCCAAGGTAACCTTGTCTGGTTACTTTGCAGTTACCTTCCCTTAAGAAAACCTGTTCCTCAACACCCTGGCCTCTGCCCTCCCTCTGTTGGCCTGTCTTGAGAATAAGATGTCAGTCTGTGGCTTTGCACACTGACTCACCAGTAACTCTTGAAGAGCTTTGACAAACTGCACAGGCCTGAGCCCACCTCCAGAAATTCCAAGGACTGGGCATCATATTTTTTTAAAAAAATCTCCAAATCTTGTTGCTCAGCTAGTGTTGAGGACACTGGTCAGAATGCCCAGTAAGCCTTAGTAAGCATCCCTTTTACTTTATCTCTCTGCCAAGAGATGTTTGACCTGTGCGTCTTTTGGGGAGGCTTACTAAAAACAGCTTTATTGCTTTTGCTGAATATGAAAAAAATAATATAGAAAATTCAAATACTGTGGAAAAGGATGGAGGAAAAGTAAAAATCATCCCCATGCCCCCATCCAGAGTTAATTACTGAAAATATCGTGGACACCGTCCATTCAGGCATCTGCGCTGAGAGAGGGGGGTGTATCTGGAAATTTTGTGTAAATGGAATCATGATGTATTTGCTGTTTTGTAACTCCTGTTTTTACTCACTGTTTTGGGGACATTGGGCAGGAGTGAGCCTTTTAACACAATTAGTAAGCTAGACTAGATTTTTAGAAGGCAAGATAAATTTCAGGTCAAAGGATTAGGTTGTGGAGGTGGCAGCAGTTTAGAGAGGTGATCTCTGCTTGGCTGGTAATTGTGGCTCTTCCAAGTATTGAGAATGCGCGGGGACTTCAGGGCGGTAAGGAAATGAGTTGAGGACTGAAGGCTAATGTGTCTAAGTTCATTTGGTCATAGCATAAGAAGGGGAAGTGAAAATGCCTTTCAGATGGTATTTTTTTTAACATGTGAATATTCGAATGCATTAGTCATGTTGGCATCTAACAGAAGATGTAATGTGGAAGGGAGAAAACAAAATAAACTTTTATGCATTTCACTGCTCATAAAGAACACAATTACATGTGTGAGGCGTTTGTTAGTGTCCTTCTTTCTGGGCTCCTGTATTATTGGATGTGATTTTTATACGCAGCAACCTGCAGGTTGCTGGGGAAATGCTCTGTGTATTTAATCATGTTACAGTCTTCCTTGTTTGTTTTTTTTATAGTAGGAAAACGTCTTTGGCTGGCTTCTGTAGCCAGATTGATTTTGCTTGTGGGTGTCCAGATGCTGATGAGCTGTAATTAGCATAAGGAGGAGGCTGGAAAGATGTTGAACATTCTTTCCAGGTAGCCAAACAAAGGATCCCCAAATGGAGATTATTCTGGAGATTATTCTCCAGTTTCAGATTGGAGAGAAGCAGCCCTTTGCTCTTCTGGATGAGTCTACTAAAGGATGTGCGAGGTGTGCTGATAGGTCACCCCTGAGGCTGGGGTTGGGAGCCTTGCTGTGAACTGGTATGGGGTGCTTTTCTACAACTGAACCCTGCGTTAGTGAGCAGTACCTCTAACTCTCCTGAGTAGCGAGTGCAGAAAAGAGGAGCCCTGGGCTGGCTTCAGAAGACTGGGTTTGTTTGTGCCCTAACTCTTGTGCTTAGACTCTGTCACTTGGGCAAGTCATTTGTTCTCTCTGAACCTCAGTTTTCTCACCTTTAAAATGGAGGCAATGATATTTCACAGCATGTGAGATTTGAGTGAGAGAATGAATAGGGAGAGTGCTTGTGTCCTGTAAAATGATGCACGTGTGGGAAGCGGAGGTACCCTGTCATGCATCCATGATTTCCCCGTCCCTTCTGCATTCCTTACACTTTTTCCATATAACACTTTTTCCTCCTCGTCCCTGACTCCAAAGTAGAAAGAATATGATTATTAATTTGTTCCCTGTTTGCTGCAGGGTTACCATAAAATAAACAAAGCATATCATTTTGATAATCACTAAAAAATGTGCCTACAACATTCTTAAATGTATTGATTACTAATAAATCATGTCTATGTTAAGTATGCCTGCTGGCTGGCAAACTCCTGGAACAACCATGTTAGCTCACCTGGTTAACAGACTGATTTTCCTGCTGATGACATATCCAAGGTTGCATGGTGGTGACTCACATTTATGGACATTGCTTTGTTCCAGGATCATGACACAGATGTCATTATTCCTAATACCAGCTCCACATGGGGTATCATTCTCTTATCTTATTACTGAGGAAGCAGCCCCAAAGAAGTTAAATGCGGTCTCAAATTCCACACTGTCTTAAATTAACATCTATGAGAATGTAAAGGCTTGAATTCTTATACTGTACTTTAATCTCTTAAGGAAACATTGAAAACCAGACGGTTAAATGACTTTTAATCACCAAGGCAACAATCCAGTAACTAGCTATTTCTAGAAATAGCGGAGGAAAATTTATGATCCTGGCATGGCAGGGCAGGAAAGCTCTATTGCCAAGTTTTTGGTACTGGGTAATGTGAGATGTGAAGTTTTGTTTAATGACTTTATTCTTAATTTTCAGAATAATACACCATATTCTGATACTTTTTTTCTATATACATTAAATGTCCTGTTAGGCTAGGTAAAAGTGTGTTTCTAGGCAATAGCTTGCAGAGATCTTGGAAGCTGGGGTGGGAAAAGCACAACCTTATGCAGCATGCAGACCTGAGTTCAGACCTCAGCGCGCCAGCTGTGTAGCCCTGGGCATGTTAACGCTGGCTTCAGGGAGCCCAGCTTCCTCACCCGTAGCGATGCTTCTCAAAACTTACTTGCAGATCAGTCACCTGGGATCTTGCTGAAATGCAGTTTCTGCTTCAGTTGGTCTGGGCTGAGCCCAAAATTGTATATTTCTTTTTCTTTTTCCTTTTCTTGCCTTTTTGTTCTTCCCAGACAGGGTCTTGCTAAGTTGCCCAGGCTGGCCTTGAACTTGAGATTCTTCAGCCTCAACCTCCCGAACAGCTGAGACTACAGGCATGCACACTATGCCCAGGGAAACTGTGTGTTTTTCACCAGCCCCCTGGTGGTGCCAATGCTGCTGGTCCTCTGACCACACTCTTTAGATATTAGGGATGTGTGAAATGAAATTCTGGTATCTGTTTCACAGATTTATTGTGGCTTATAGTAGATGTTTAACAAATGTTAGCTCTTTCCTTCCAACATATCTGAGTGTCTCTTAGGGTTGGCTTTGATTTGAGAGGTGGTTCTGGAAATATCCATTCACAGCATGTCTTATCTCTGTCAAAATTCCCAGACAACTGAGGGCGTTTTGAAAGCCAAGAGCTGAGGATTAAGCTTTGGAATGAAAGAGGTTCACACCTGAGTGCACCTGGTAGGTTGGGAGGTTCATCTTAGGGCAGTAAGCTAGACAGAGGAGGCACTGAGAAAGTCTTTGTGAAGAGCTCTGTGAGATGGCTCAGCTGGCCTCCTCCAGGAGTGCATGCACACTCTGGTTCTCCTGCCAGTATTTGTTGACCACTCAGTGGTGCCAGGCAAGGTGTTAGACCCCAGAAGATGGGTGAACCCCTTCAGGCCTGCCCTGGAGGCTGTCTTCTGTAGGGAGACAATATACAAATAATGCTCATCATGCAGTACTCTAGAGGTCCCAGAGGAGGCAGCTGCAAGTCGCAGTTGAAAGCACAGAGGGAAACAGTACCCGTCTAATCTCCTGGGGAGAGCCCTGGAAATCTTTCCTGAGGAGACTCAAAAGATTGAAAATGAGTAGGAGTTTCCCAAATGGACACAAAATGGAAGAGCTGCAGGCAGTGGAAACGTGCAAAGCCACAGCGGACACGAGGGGACCCTGAGATGGCAAGTATCCCAGGGTTTGAGCACAGGTGCAGTGAGCCACACTGCTAACTGTCTCTGCCAAGACTGTAGGCCTGACAGGAGAGGAGAGGACAGGCCAGCCTGCTCCTAGACCTGCCTGAGCAGTCACTCCAAGCCACAGGGCCATAGCTCTTGCATGTACCTAAAACCTTTAAAAATGCAGAGTCAGGAGGCGGCCATCACCACACACTGTTGACCTCCTTGGCTATCTGTCATCTGTAGTGCTACCAAATTCATTTTATCTTTTAAGATCTAGTATGGATTCTGCAATACTACTCCCAGTTTGGATCTCTTTAAGGCAAATTTCTCATTTTCTTTCCACTTAGGTGTTCATTTGATGGCATCAGTTAGAATTGACACTATAGCATGGATGTCCCTTGAACTTGATCTTCTTGTGTTTCCTGCCCCCGCCCCAAGGGCCCCCGTGGCCCTCAGTTCCTTTCTCAGGTGATTGCAACTCCCTCTCACTGGCTCGCTATTGGAATTCTTGCCTCTCTCCAGGATATACTTTGCTCCTTCCAGAGTTGCAGGAGACGCAGATGAACTACCTGTTCAGGTGCCTCTGAAGTAGGAATTCAGATGCGATTCAGCTGTTTAATCCTTTGGTGCATTCTTAATGCAGATCTAGAATAAAACCTAGACTCTGGGCGTGGCATGGAAGACCTGCCCATTTGGCTCTCTCTCCTCCTCGCTCCTCTGCGGCTGTTTCCAGCTGGCCTGAGCTATCACAGTTCCTCCCAGTGTTCCTCTTCCCCACCTCCACACCTGGATGCTTGATTGATATACTCTCTTACCCCCTTCTCTGTAGGACCCATTACTTATTTTTTTGAAATTTTCCCCACTCATGACCTCCTTGAAGCTTGTGCTGATTCTCCACCTCCCTCTGGACCGGTCCCTTTCTTCTGCTCCCAGCAGCACCCCAGGGTGGAGCTGTTGTCGGCTTGCTTGTTTCTACTTGACTGTGTGTCCTGCCAGGCAAGGACAAGCCTTATGCTTGGGTAGGGGTGGGTAGGAGTCCTTTTTGTCTTTTACATCCCTTCAAGTAGCTTCTGAAGGAAAAAATACACTTTATTATGGAAATTGTCAAAAATATACAGAGGCAGAAAAAATGATGTATTGAACCCTTCTGTGTAACCATCACCCAGCTTGAGGATTAACATTTTGCTAATCCTCCTCCCCACCTTTTTCCTAGAATATTTAAGGCATCCCAAGACATATAATTTCCCCCCCATATAGACTATTTAATTTATAAAATGAGTCACTGATATGAACAAGAACCTAGAATTTAGGCATTTTTCTAACTGGTACATATCTGTTAGCACTGAAACCTTTTGACTATTCAACCTCATGCCATTAGATGCTAGAAATAGCTCAGGTCAGGGTTTCCCAACCTTGGCATTATTGACACCCTGAGCCAGATAGTTCTCTGTTGAGAAGGGCTGTCCTGTGCATTGTATGGTGTTCAGCAGCCTCCCCAGCCTCTTCTCCCTGGAAGCCAAAGGTAAGCCCCCATCATCACAAACTTAAAAGTTGCAGAATGTCTCAGACAGTGGCATCCTCCCCTTCCCCCTTCACTGAGAACCACTGACAGAGAAAAATTGTATAGCTCTTAAGAGCTGGGAGGACTGTTCAATGGACAGTTGGGAAACTGAGTCCCAGGCAGAAGCATACCTTCTATTATGACCGTGCTTGTTAGTATCATGCTGGAGAATAAAGTCTGTTTTCTGCTCCCTGTGTCAATATGTGTCCTCCTCTACCACACAGAGCTTCTGGGAGCTACCAGGGTGACATCAGAGTCTTCCTAGAAGCAGAAAGAAGTCCCATGGCCTCTTGGGGAGAGGGTGTCCCCTAACAGGGAAGGCAGCATGGCTGGGCCAAGGGGAGTTCTAGAATAGTGCTACCAGCAAGGGTGCATGCTTCCGATTTGCAGCTGTACCCAGCATCTGTCAAAGCTGTTCATCATTCCCCATTTACCAAATATGATGAACCTGGCTAGGAAATTCTTGCCTTGGAAATGCATCTTGGATTCCGTAGTGGTAGACAAGGAGGATTTATTTCATAGAAATTACTTTGAAGTCAGTTTTCACCAGAAAACATCTGTTTTCTATAAAGCAAAGGGACATTGGAGTTTCCGTTTATAGCTTTGTTCAAAATGGGCTTTCTGCTTATTTCTCACAGCTCAGCTTGCCAAGCAGTGCCCGGGAAAGATAGGTGTTAAGGAGCGGGTCACCACTAGAAAGGCAGCCACGGGGTGATGGGAGGAAGGCTATCCTGTGGAGTGGGGTCCCTCACTCAGTGGCTCTTACCAGCTCTGCAAACGTGCGAAGACACATCACCCCTGGCCTTACTTTTCCTCATCTGTAAAGTGGACACCAAGGTGAGGTGAGAAAGTGGGGCAGGGACGTAGCTCAGTGGTAAAGCATTTCTCTAACACGTGCAGGGTCCTGGGTTTGATGCCCAGCTTTGCAAAAGAAATTTTTAAAAAATGAGAAAGATTAGGTGAAGCGCCTAGCATGGTAATCTGGCATACAACCCCAGGAAATGTTTTTTCCCTCTTAAGAAAGACCCGTTTTGGGACAGACATATAGGTCCCACAGGCCGTTAGTGCTTAGATCTTTACTTGGGTACTTGGAATGGTTGCACGGGGCGTGTGAAAGACTAGCCTGTAAGAAAACGATGATAAAGTCCTTAGTATATTTGCCAATATACATTGTTGATTCTACCCTTTTAGTAAAGCGGAGCATGGCATCGTCTTTCTCAAATGCAGGATGTTTTTAGGATTAATAGGTTCTTTTATCTCCTCCCTGTGAGGGTTCTCTTCCCTGTTAGAATGTGATCCCAAAGCATTTTCATAATACAGCCGACTGACTGCCTGTTTTTCCAGTAGTTTCTGTGGGGGGGGATTTCAGAGTGGGTTAATTCATTCATCTCAGACCAAGCTGTGCTAGTGCAGCTCTGACGTCCCTTCCATTCTCTCATCCTGCCACACGGCTCGCTGAAGGAAGAAGGGGTAAGAAGTCAGGCTTCAAGAAAATGAACAGAAGGCCACCTTGGGTCTGCGCAGGTTTCCTGATCTCTGAGGCAGTCAGCTGGAGCCCTGGAGCCTGGAGAAAGCGTTTGTGGAGCTCACGGCTGGTGAGGCCACAGCAGCTAAAGAGGGCTCTGCTGCTGATGCAGGAAGAACAGGAGGAGAGGGGCTGTGCTGAGGGAGAGGAAGTGGTGAAGGGCGGCTTGCCCCACTCCCAGGAGGCCTGGGAGAGGCTCTCCCTCCCCAGCGCGCCCCGTCCAGGCAGGCCGATGATCAGCTCTCCTGCACAGAGGTGAGGCAGCTGATGGTAGGAAAGGGAGCGATTGGGAGGGCGGAGAGACCCTGGTGAGGGAGAGAGTAGGATCACCCTGGCACCCGTGCCTCGCCTTTGGGTGCGCAGATCCAGCCTGAGTGTGTCATGCTCTGGTGGCATTGCTGGGCCACTTTCCCACCCTTTAGGGCTGTTTGAGAACACATTGAGCTGGCCGTTGAAATTGACTCCATAGAAGAGGAGTCACAGTACAGATGTTCAGACTGTCTCATTTTAGGATCTAAGGATTTTTCATGTGTTTTGTTGGAGGGAGAAGGGTGCTAACCATATAATGCGCTTTTCAAATCCCGAAAGAGCTTCTAGGCCCCAGAGTCAGTTTAATTTAGATGAAATGCCCCTAAAAGTGATAGGCTATAGGGAGCTGAACAGAACCAGCCTGGCTGTCACATAGCTATCTTCATCAAAGGACACCACAGGCCTTGTCCAGGGGAGCGAGAAGCTGGCCTCATACCACTTCTCAGGCCTACTGCCTGCTGTAAGCTACCGCTGAGGGAGTGTTTGTGGGGTACAGAGAAAACAAAGGCACTCAACTTCAAACATGAATATCTGCCTTTACAAATTTGAGGGTTAATTTTAAGAAGTTGTGTCTCTCCTTCCAGCATCTGCATATAATAATGGAAATGTGTTCTAAGGTAGCTGTTGGAGACAGTGGAGAGAAAGGGAGAGAATGTACCTTTTTACCAACAGTTGCTTCTTGTCCTTGGACTTTCCCGCTAAGATGTGTGGCTGCTTGCAGAAAAGAGTGAGGCAGTACACTCACCTTCGCCTGGGGCAGCACCTGAACTGTTAAGACTCCCAGTCTCTCCTGTGGCCCTACTAGAACTTGTTGGGAAGGACCTTGGTAATTTGCTTATCAGCTAGGAATTGTGGGCGATGGCTAATAAGACACTGGATAACAATGGTTTAATCAAAACAAAACAAGGTTTATTTCCCTCTCAGGTAAAACAAGTCCAGGGGTCAGCAGGGCTGGACTAGCAGCTTCACGGTGTCTTCTGGCACCCAGCCTCCTTTTGGTTTTCTGTTTCCATTCGTACCACAGGGCCAGGCATGCTTCTGAGCTTTTAATGTGCCCCAAGCACCAATAAATGCGCCTGGCTTTCTATTTTCAAGATTGCCTTATGGTCCCAGATGACTACTAGAGCTCCGGTTATTGCATCTATATTCCAAACAGCAGGAATGCAGAAAGGTCAGAGGGAAGGGCAGAAGGGGCCATGTCCCCTCCTGGAAGACCCAAATATCATTTCCTTCTGCATCTCTGACCTGAAGTTAGTCACATGGTACCACCTAGCTACAAGAGAAGCTGGAGGTTTTTCTGCTTTGTTTTTAAGCTGGTCATATTCTCTCTCCAAATAATATTAAAATGTGTTCTAGTGCCAAGAAACCAGAGGAGACCCAATATTGAGTGGATGTGGGCAGGCTTAGCCAGTCTGGTCACTGGCCCTTGATATGCACAGTGTCTCTTGGGCAGAGTTTGGCCAGGCCTCCCCTGAGTTTCTGAAGTCACAGGTACCCTGTTCATTCTCCCTGGTGGTCCCCAGAACCAGCATCATCCCCCAGTGCCCGCTGCTGCTGCTGGAGTGATAGGTTGGTGTTACTGACAACGCATATGTTAGGCGCTATGGAAACCAGTAGAGAACTAGGTCGGAATCATTTTCCAGAAGGTTGCTGTGTTCACAGGTGGTGGGCAGCTGAAGCCACACGGACGTCTCCTTCAGTCCATCTGAGATGTCCTTCCCTGCTGTCTGAGCGCTCAACCTGGGTGGTCCATTCCCTCAGCTCCCCTCCCGAGAGGGCTCATGGGAGGCTGTCATTCTGGCCTTTTCCCTTGGGCTCTTAGAGAAAAGTGGTCCAGCACGAAGAAGCCTTCCCTGGGTATACACATCCACTTCTTGCTGCAACACACGTTTTCCCACAGTTACAGGGCTGTAAATTTGTTAGGATAGCACTTAAATGCTTTTTAAATCCATAGTGCTGCTGGAACATTCTGAAACAAGAGAAAGGAATCCCATGAGAGTGGTGTACAGGGTGAGTCATCACCAACCACGCAGATCATCGCCCCACACCCAGTGGGTGCTCTGTCAGTGTCAGGGTCTTGGCACAGCTGAGCAGCAAGACTGCTAAGTTAATTTTGGCTATATTTCAGGCAAAACAGGTTTCAGTGGGCCTATTTCGATAGAAAAGACATTCAACATTTCAAACAACAGACATATAAAAACTGCTTTTTGGAAAAATCACCTTTGGGAATCTCATCATTTATATTCCAAGTTCATATCTCTCTTACTTCTTTCTTGCCTTCCCAACAGTCTCTTTTTTTCTTTTTAATTTTTTTTTTAGTTGTAGATGGACACAAATATCTTTATTTATTTTTATGTGGTGCTGAGGATCGAACCCAGTGCCCCACGCATGCGAGGCAAGCACTCTACCACTGAGCCATAATCCCAGCCCCTCTCAACAGTCTCTTAAGAAAAATTCCAAACGTACAGAAAAGTTGAAGGAGCTGTACAGCAGACATTCATGTGCCCAGCACCTAGATTATAACATGAATATTATTGTTTAGATACAATTGCAGAGTGAAACACAGCTCTCACATGTGTCATTTAATGGGTTTTGACAAAGATGTAGAACTTTATACTACCCTACAGAGTTCCCTGGTCCCCATCCCACCCAGATCCCTCCCCGTACCTCACAGAGGTAACCATCATAACTAGGTTGGCCTCATCTAGAGCCCAGATGGATGGGCTCATACGTACGGTGCATTGTCTTTGGAGAAGGTTTTCACTGGGCATTCTGCATTTTGAGACTGAGCTACAGTATGTGTTGGTCGTCTGTTCTTTTTATTGCTGAATATGCTGAGTAGTATTCCATCATTTGAATGTATTTTTCCATTCTTCTGTTGATAGTCTGTTTGAGGGTTTGAACCATTAGGAATGTGAACATTCTTATACAAGTCTTTTTGTGATCATACTTTTTTGACATCTTGGGGGTCAAGAAAAATATCTAGGGTGGCATTGCTAGGTCATTTGATTGTTTACATCTAGTTTTTTTTTTTTTTTTTGGTACTGGGGATTGAACTCAGGGGCACTCAACCACTGAGCCACATCCCCGGCCCTATTTTGTGTTTTATGTAGAGATAGGGTCTCACTGAGTTGCTTAGCGCCTCGCCATTGCTGAGGCTGGCTTTGAACTCATGATTCTCCTGTCTCAGCCTCCCTAAGTGCTGGGATTACAGGCTTGAGCCTCCGCGCCCAGCTCCATCTAGTTTTGATAACTAAAATCTTGGGGGTTGGGGTTGCTGGGTATCAAATCCAGGGCCTCTGGCATGTGAAGCAAGTGCTCTGCCACTGAGCTACATCTCCAGCTCATTAACTAGACTTTTATTGGATTTAAGGAGGACCTTATACATTATCTAGGTCCTCGTTACCTGTGGACAAGGATATTGAGACCCAGAGAGTAGGTGTGAAAGAGACCTCTTCAATTCTATGGAAGGATTTTCTTGAAGTGTGAACTAGAAATCCGTTCAACTAACTTGCTGTAGTCTTTGTATCATACTTTCCTTCTTCCTTAAGAAAGGAGGAAAGGAACTGTCTACTTTCTGAAAGATTGTTAACTGTTTCAATTTGCTGAGGGTCATATAACTACTAGATACACACAAATGGAAAACGTGTGTGTTGGCGTGTTTCTGTAAGACCTGGGTCTGATCCTGCTCCTCCTCCAATATACATCCCTGCCCCTTTTCCAGAATGATCTTTCCAGAACACAGATCAAATCACAGTGTTTCTTCTCCATCATCTGTCCTATAGGTTGTTTAGTTGAAGTCCAGACTCCAAGTGGGCAGGGGTCTTGTGTACTCCTCCTGCCTCACCTCCCGTCCCATCGCCCACCCCTGCAGTCTACCCTGTGCTGTTCCTGCAGATTATCTACATAGACCATTTGTATTTCTTCTGGAACACCATTCCCCCTTGTTGTCTCTGATGAACTCCAACTTATTCTGCAGAATTGGGCTCATCAAGACCTTCTCAAAAAAGTCAGCTATTGGGGGCTAGGGTGTGGCTCAGTGGTAGAGTGCTTACCTAGCATGCATGAAGCACTGGGTTCGATTCTCAGCACCACATATAAATAAATAAAATAAAGGTCCACTGACAACTAAAAAAATAAAAAATAAAAAAAATGTTGATTCCTGGCCTGGTCCCTGGAGGTTCAGATTCTGTAGGACTAGGGTAAGGCCATGGAATCTGCATTTAAAAAAAAAAAGTCAGCTATTCCGGGCTGGGGTTGTGGCTCAGTGGTAGAGCACTTGCCTAGCATGTATGAGGCACTGGGTTCGATTCTCAGCACTGCATATAAATAAATAAAGGTCCATTGATAACTAAAAAATATTTTTTAAAAAGTCAGCTATCCCTCCTGTTCTCTTTTCTCAGGTAATCAATTATTCCCTTTTTATACACGTGTACCTCTTAAAGCTAAATTTCACCATGTGTTATGATGTCAGAGTCAGCATTAGTGGAACTCTTGGCACAGGACCAGGAACAGAGATGACTAGGACACTGGCCTGGCCTTTGAGGAGCAGGCCATCTCCTGAGAGGCACCTGTAGCAGCAGTGTTGATGTAGCACAGTAGGCACGCAGGTAGCCTAGCATGAGAGCTCGCTTCTCATGTCCTTCCAGGCAGGAAGTAATTGAAAGATTTATCACATTCACTGTCTCATGATTTCATTTGCATCACTAGTGAGGTTGAATGCGCCCTTCACCATCATCCCATATTCCTGTTGGATATTCTTCTAATTCTTGAGGGAAATGATCAAGTTTTATTATTTGCTGAGAGGGAACTTTCTTTTTCTGACCGTGTCTCTGGTTTCTTATCTGTAAAATGGGGAGGGAGCTGATCAAATGTGATCCACAGGATTGTTGTGAGAATTTAATGAGGCGACACATGCTGAGCACACTCAGGCACATGGAGGGTCTGCAGCAAGTGTTGCCTCTTCAAGTCCTGGTCCCTCGCCCACTGCCTGCCACATACTGAGTATTCAGGAAGTGTTTGTGAAGAACAGGAATACACGTATTTTGTGTATGTGTTAAAGGGGGCTATATATAGGTACTCACACAGTCCCATCTGTCTTGAGAAGAACGTTGAATCTGACTTGCATCAATATTCAGTCGGAGTGGCTGAGCACACACGCATGACTCTTCTTGGGTTGCCACATCCCCTGCTCGGCAGATGTCCATTATCATGAAATATAAAAAGAGAAAAAATAATAATAAAGGCAGAGGAGTGTAATGCTATGGCTTGATTCGACAGGGCCTCCTGCTTCGTCAGCTGCCAGTGCTAAGCATGGAACAGATAAATCTGTATTCCAGCACGCCGTGGCTGAAGTCAAGATCGATCTAATTAGGGTATTTTAAACATCCTGTTTGTATCTCGAGTCTTACAGAATCCAGGATGTCTGTCCATCTGGGAAGTTGGAGGGAGCTGGGCAGTGAGGTTCTGCAATAAAGAGAGACAGTTGGAATCCTGTAAGTGCAAACACTGCTGTATGATTTCCTTAAAACAAAAGAGCTAATGGCCTTGGATGTTCCATGGAAACAAAGGTAGCTCTGCAGTATGGCCTTGAATTTTAAATGGCCCTGCAAGATCCTGCCAAGATATGGGCCAGGTGAGTGAAGTACGGGGGCCATTTCCATCCTAAGAATAGAAGTCTGTCTGACCCGTTCATGTATCCCTTTAACCATTTGGGCTGCTGGAACCAGGTGCAGGCTCTGAGGCTGGCTGGGTAGAGCAGGAAGCCAGGCTGGGCCAGAGTCAAATGCCAGGCTGTCAGGATGGTGTTGGGTCTGCTTTTCATAGTCCAGCAGCCAGATTTATCCACTCTCTGCGCCCACCTTTCCAGCCTCGTGACCTTTCATCCTTTCCCCCCTGCCACATTGATCTCTTCCCAGCTCTTTGTCCGGATCCTGTGCTCTCCAGTTTGATAGTTTTGCTTCATGTTGGTCCGTCCATTTGGAGTGCCCTTGCTGCCACTGCCCCTCCTCCCTGTGCCTGTCCATCAAGACTCAGCTCAGATGCCACTTTCCTACACTTCTTCCCAGCTCCTCGGCCAAGAGAAGGAAGTGTTGGCTCTTTCCCATTTGCTGCCACTTTCTATAATGTAATTTTATTTACTTTTTGTTTTTTAACAACTTCGAGATATCATTAGCATGTAAGAATGCTATATATTTAAAGTATATGGTTTGACATTTTAATATCGGTAAACATTTTTAAATGGTCACCATGTCAGACTGTTTAATATGCCAATCACCACACAATTACCATTTTCTGCCATATGTTTTAAGTGTAACAGACCACACAGGAGCCCGGAGGGAAGGATCGATGTCTGGTTATCTTCGCCCCCAAACACGGTATCTTGCAAAGCCCATACATATTATGAGCAAAGGAGTGATTTTTGTGCCCGAGATGCTCAGGGCCCTCCTGCAGCCCAGCTCTGCTTGCAGCGCCTCCTTTTCCTTTCTGGTGGATGCAGGCTTCCCCTGCCCACCAGACTGAGAGGTCAACAGACTCCAGCAGGACACTTCTGGAACCTGGAGGTACCTTTCTTGGTACAGAAGGATAAGGAAATCAAGTTTGGGAACCGTCCCTGTGCAATTGGCCCCTTCTTCCTCTGTCCCCCGCCTCCCACCCCTGCTCCCCACCTTGGGAGGCTTGTTGATATAAACAGTCTAGATTTGTGCTAAAAGAAATAAATGTGCCCACAGGACCCAAACTCCTGACATCTGTCTGTCTACCAGCTTTACCTCTGAGAGGGTGAAGCTGCGCTCACAGCCGCTCACTTGCTGGTGTAGCTCACCAGCTCTGCCTCTGCCCACAAGGCTGGGGATTGTTTTCCTTTGGTCTCAGTTCTGACCCCGTCCAAGGGTCTGTCGAGTCACCCCTCCCCATCCCCTTTCTGCACAGTTGCATGCTGTGTGTATGTGCCACATGTGTCCCCGCCTGTCAGTCAGGTATGTGCTCTGCTGAGGTGGCTGTTTCTAACCCTGCCTGTAAGATGATGAGCTCCCTGAGTGGACGTCTCCCCTCTCCAGTCCTCGTACTTGCCTGGTGCAGAAGAGGTACTGACAATTTTGTGTCAAGGAATTGCTGGTGAACGTACCACTTCATGCCCTGTGATTGTCCTGAGGCTATACAACTCAAAAAGCAGCAGCTATTTTTCATTTCCTCTATAGATCACATGCTGTATTTTCAGCTCTCTCAGCAAGACCAAAAGGTAAATGATTATCATGGCCAACTACATTTATTTTTATTAAAAGGTAGGACCATCTCTGCGTAGATGTGCTATGTCCTTCAGCCCAGTAGTAAATAGCCACTACCCACCTCAGGCTGTCTGCTGGTCTCCCAGAATCTTGTATTATTTGGCTTTATAGGCAGCCACACACAAGCACTTTATTTTAATTTACTATGGGATTAAAGAGTCTGAGTGAAGTTGGCCTTGCTCCATTTTAGGGTTAGAACAAATCTTGAGTTATAGAAAATAGCCTTGCCAGCTGAGAAAGTCAAGCGATTTGGTACCTGTTTTTCTTAGCAGGGTGAGCTAGGTTGACCAGGTAGACTGAAACATGCTCGTTGGGGCCTTTGGTCAGGATGCCATACGGAAGGAGTTGGCTGGTGGTTTCTGGCAGGTGTGGAAGTGAGAGACTCTCATGCTGCCCTTCGTGGCTGCAGCAGATCTCAGACTACTATCTGCTGAGTGCTGTCTGGGCACACATCTCACTCAAAATAGTGGATTCAGTTGATGGGCAGGACGGTCCCGTTTTACAGATAAGGACATGGACTCGGTAAGCACCATGCCCAAGGTTTGCCAGCCAGTGAGTGCCAGAGACAAGACTTGAATTCATGCTCGGCTGAGCCTAAAGCCACATAAGGTTGAAAATTCACTATCCTCACATTGGGAGCAGATCCCAGGAGGACGTCCCGTCAGTGTCTCCGTGTCTTTTTCAGCAGGGGGCCTGATAGGCCTACTTGTGAGCAGTCCTATCTTGGGAACGGAGCTCTCTGCACAGAGGGAGGTGCTGTTAACCAAGCACCTGATGGGATTTGGACCATACTTATTTTTAAGAGTAAGAGTGAAAGACAGTAATGCATTCCATTATTTACAAAAATGGCACACACTGAGAATCTGGTTAAAGTGACTGCCACCGTCTGGCTATACCATTCTGGAAAGACCTGATTTGGGTGTCATAGATCAAGGGTTCCCAGCTAAGGAAACATCACTAAAACAAGAACGCTCGGAAGGTGTGTTTATTTTATGTATCATATTATATTATATATAGGAATATATATATTCCTATATATAATAGTGTTCATAGTGTTCATGAACACATAGTGTTCATCAGATCCTCAAAATTGTCTGTCATGGTTGAGGGAAAAAATGAAGATTTTAGATTCCAGCAGCCCCACAAAGGTACTTTTAACCTGAGGCAAATCGCATCCCTTCCCCCAGCCATTGTTTCTATACTCAGAACCCCAGAGGAGGTGGGCCAAAGGCTTCTAAGTCCCCTTCTGGCTCTGAAAATTATAAGACTCTTAACTACCTCTGGAAAACCATACTTTTAGTCCCTTTGCTCCTCACAGGTAATCTGTTGCAGTCGCCCTTGAGAGACCCCAGGGAGACTGGAGCGGGGGGACAGGTAGACCAGAGCCACTGTCCAGGTAGTGTCAGTAATTGTGTCTGAGGCAGCCAGTTGTGTGGCTGTGGAGCAGGCCACCTGGCAGGCAGGGACAGTACCAGCTTTCTGACGCTGCCCCAAGCAGCCCATCTCCCTGGCTGGTGAGTTGGAAATAGAGGTTTGCGTGGCCTTGCCCTCTGAGGTGCTGTGGGCTCTGGGGCCCTGCCTTGAGCCCGTTCTCTGCAGTGGAGCTCCCACCTTCCCCTCTGCATTGACAGCTCCATAGCCATCCTTCACCTCCATTTTATCCTGTCGAAATGACAGAGCAGCTGAGCGGTGTTGGCCAGCAGATAAACCTGTTATCTCCTCTGCTCTCTGCCAGCAGCTCTCCCCATCTCCTTGGTGCATGAAAAATTGACACCACCTTGGGCTGAAATCTGTTCTTAGAGAAGCTACATTTATTAGTAGCTAATGAAACTCTGTATGTGTGTATGTGTGTAAAACTTAGGGTGGCTGAAGTGTTTCCCTCCCTATCTGGCAGGCCACAGCATCCAGTCAGAGAGGTAGAAGGAACATAGTCTCCTGAAATTGACAGCCTGTCCTTCACTTAAAATCTCCAACAGGTAAATGTCATTTGTTCTTAGTATACCACCACAGTCCATCAAGGGATCTCCTGCCCTAGGCCGGGATTAGCTGTGGAAATGCACATTAAAAGGATCTGGTGTCAAAAACGCAATTCTTTAAAATTCTTTGAAAAGTACAGCTCCTGATAGCCCCTCTCTGTGCCATCAGCACCACCCCCTTGTTGAGGTATATAAAGAACATTCTCCTGGAACTTTCTCATCCATCTTAATCAGCAAGATTAAAAGGGAAAATTATTGCAAAGTTCTGGTTCAGTATTTGTAGAACTGCCTGAAATCCAAAGTCTCTTCCTTATTTAGACTCTGGGAAAAAATCGCTTCTGGAAAGACTAATTTAGTAAAATAGAGGCGTTGTTATTCATGTCTTACTCCATATGGCCTTTGCTTCATTTTATTCTCATTAAAACTGTTGATTTTTTTTTTTAATCCACATTCACATTCATGTGGGGCACAGTGAGCCCCACATGAGACATGTTTTCAGGCTTTGCTGGTTTAATTTCTGATCTCTTTTATCTTCCTTCTTTAACAGTGTTGATTATTGCTTTTTATAAGTAGGAAACATTTAACATGGTAGGAAAAGCTAACAGTTTGGAGGCAGACAACTTGGATTCAGATCTAAGTTCCTACCACTTACTCAAGCATGTGAGGAAGTCAGTCAGTCAACCTTTATGAGGCTTACATTCCACATTCATAAAATGAAGCTTACAGTGGCATCTTTCTTGCAGCTTAATTGTAAGAATTCAATGAATAATGTGCGTACAGACTCAAATAGGTCTACTCTCAGAGATAAATAATAAGCATAGTGACAGTTCTGATCATACACTATCTACTTTCAAACAAGAAATTTCCCCCTTTTTGTCTAGGCAGAGGCTCAAACCCACTAAGCTATACTCCCGACCCCTCTAATAGAAATTTGAAGCAGCTTATAGAAAAACAATATGGCAGTATTGCATCTTAGCTTTGAATAAGAATTTGCCAAAAGATAAATGAGAAACTAGGGAAAATATTTACAACATACATGAAAAGAAGAGTATCCTTAATTTGCAAAGAGTTCATCAAAATCAAAATTGGACAAAGGATAAGTTCATGGGAAAAGCAACACAAATGGAACACGATGTAGCCTAGTGTGATGGTACACACCTATAATCTCAGAGACTTGGGAGGCTGAGGCAGGAGGGTCTCAGGTTTGAGGTCAGCCTCAGCAACTTAGCGAGGTCTTAAGCAATTTGGTAAGACGCTGTCTCAAAATTTTAAAAGGACTGGGGATGTAGCTCAGTGGTTAAGCACCTCTGGGTTCAATCCCCAGTACCCCCCAAAACATAATTTTATGTGTTAACTGGGCTAAGGGATGCCCAAGTAGCTGGTAAAATATTATTTCTGGTGTGTCTGTGAGGGTGTTTCTGGAAGAGATTAGCATTTTAATTAGTTGGCTGAGTAAAGAAGATCACCCTCATCCCTCATCCCATCTGTTAGGGGCCCAAATAGGACAAAAAGGAGAAATAAGGGCAGATTTGTTTTCTTCTTGAACTGGGACATCATCCTCCCCTCCCCTCTCCTCCAACACCAGTGCTGCTCCTCAGACCTTCATATCAGACAGGAACTTACACCCCTGGCCTTCCCCTTCTCAGGCCTTTGATCTTGGACAGGAGCTAGTCCCAGGGCTTTCCCAGGCCTTCAGCTTGCCAACTTCACACTGTAGAACTTGCCAGTCTCCTCAATCTCACGAGCCAGTCCCTCATAATAAACTTCTCTATGTTTACATATCGTATTTGCTCTCTTTACCTGGAGAACCTACCACTATGTGGAGCAGAAAGAATGCTTAGCCTTTTTCATGACAAGAAGAAAACTTGCTAATCACAAGATCCCGTTCTCCCCCACCTAATTGTCGGAGTTTCTCCTGGGTAATATGCAGTCTGATTGAGGATATGGGAAAACCGATATTCATGTATACTGACAGCAAAAGTGTAATTGATACGATCTTTTTGGAAGACAGTTTGCCAGTGAGTTTTGTTGTTTTGTTGGTTTTTGTACTGGGATTAAACCCAGAGGTGCTTAACCACTGAGTCACATCCCCAGCCCTTTTTATGTTTTATTTTGAGACAGGGTCTTGCTGAGTTGCTTTGAGCCTCAGTGAGTTGCTGAAGCTGGCTTTGAACTTGCAATCCTCCTGCCTCACCTTCCCAGCTGCTGGGATTACAGGCCTTGTCAGTGAGTTTTAACAATTTAAATGCACATTCCTTTTACTCGCTAATTCCACTAGCAGGAATATGCTATAAGAGCAAGCATGCAAAAGTAAGCCAGAACATATGAACAATATTGTCTCTAGTAGGAAGACCAAGCTAGAAATTAAGTACATTTTATGTGTTTGGTTTGTTTTTTGTTTTGGGGGTGGTTTTTGTATAGTTTGATTTTTAGCCTGTACATCCATCACTTTTATTGTAAAATCCACTGGTAGAAGATGGAGGGAATCAGTAATAAAGCAATGAAAGGAACTGCTTTTTGTGGTTGAGTGTAAATTCATCTTTGAGCTTCCCGATAGCCCAGGCAAAGAGGGAACCTTGATAAGGAAATATAAAAAAAATCATCAGAAGAGAAAAACATTTTCCTGATGTTGATCTCAAAAAGGAATGTGGCTGCTGAGGAGATGGGTCTAACCCAGCTGGTCTTGTCTGTCCCGGGGCAGCTAAAAGTGCACCAGAGGACCCCTGCCGCCTTCACCACGATCCAGACTGTGCCACCTCCCGTCCTCCCTCTCCCGCATGTGTATGACATCAGGCCAGTGGCCTTTGCGGGTATTACTACTTCTGCTTGAAATGTTCTCACCATTTCTCTACCTGGTTATTGGCTGTGGCCCTTTTGTTTCCTCCAGTGGGGGTCCTGCTGGAGCAGATGGCCTTCCTCTTGCTTCCCCCACACCCCCTGGGCCTACTTCAGTGATGGAACTTGTCACACAGCACTGTCATTGTTTTGTTTTCTTCACTACACAAGGTCAGGGGTACTGTGTTGTTCGGGGCGCTGAGCACCCATCTCCTCCTAGGCACTGAGATGTCTGTCAGTGAGCGAGTCTGATATGGCGTTTAGTCCACCTCTTCCACCAGCTAGCCTCATGGACAAGCCACCTCACTCTGCCCTCAGTTTTTCCATCCATGCAGTGAAAAAACGGGCTCAGATAAATCTACAAGAACTCTGGCTCTGATTTCTTTTCCCCCTCTGTGGTTGTCAGGTTCCCCCCCCCCCCACACGGAGGTTGTTACCAGCTGTCATGCTAAGTAATTTCAAAGTTTCAGAACTGAGCTTGTTAGAATCCACTGCATTCATTATGGCCTGTCTCCCACCTGTTCATCAGCCAAAGGGATCGGAGCCGCATCCAGCTTGCCTGGACCAGGATTGCAAAACTGATGGAACCCCCCCTCCCGCCCTGCTCTTCCTGCCCCTGGTGTTCTCTTCTGGGCATGCACAGAGGTCGGGGGGCTTTTCTGACTGCCTTCAGAAACGTCCCCCTCTTACCTTGCCTTCTCAGCCTGAGCTGGAACCTTCTTGGCCTGCTGTCCTTACCCTGTGTTCTTGGTGTTCCTTGCCTTCCTGTTGGGGTGGCGCCTGTCCTCTCCGCTTCCCATCTCACCCCTGCTGCCCTGTTATAGCAGCCAAGGTCACACACCCCCAATCTCAGCTTTTCCAAGAGTTGAAAGAAAGATGCTGGAGGTGAACCTGGGGTCGTGGTCTTCTTTTTTGTTTAAATATATACTTTTATTTATTTATTTATTTTTATGTGGGGCTGAGGATTGAACCTAGTGCCTCACACATGCTAGGCAAGTGCTCTACCACTGAGCCGCAACTCCAGCCCTGAACCTGAGATCTTGAGAAGGTATCTGATAACTCTATGCAAAGTGTATTTTAAGAAAAATGTTATATTTTCATACTTAAAAAATTGAATCTATCAATTAGAGATGCTTAATTGAAACTGACAGCTCCTTAGGAAAAAGCCATCCAATTACTCCAGAATGCAAATATCCTTTAAGGACCATTTTTTAACTGAAGGGTTTGAGAGTATATTAGCAAAGCAAAGTAATATTCCTCTAAATGTAGGATAGATACTGTGTGCAGAAGTGTGGAAGCCATTGGGAAGATATCCAGAAGTCAAGAGTAGTCTGTCTGGGCCCACCACTGCCACCAGAAAATTTACATTGAGAGCCCGCTTTCTTTCCATTCATTCAGCAGGTTTCTTCTCAAGTCCTGCTAGGTGCCAGACATAGTTTTAGAACTGTGGATGTAGCAGTAAACAAAGCAGACTGAAATCCCCTTCTTTGTGGAACTTACATTCTAATTGAAGGGAGACAGTGAGCAAGGTGAGACAGTAAATACACAGTGTTTAAGAAGGTAATGCATGATAGAAAAATAAAGCAGGTGAGACTGAAGAAGAGCCAGTGCAGGGCATAGTCTTGTTAAATAGGTGGTCAAGGGAAGAACTTGAAGAGCAGCCGTGCAGATAAGGAGGAGGTGCCTTTCAAGCAGAGAAAACAGCAAGCGCAAGAGCCCTCAGCAGAGGCAGCCTGATGTCAGAGCAGCATTTAGTCTACTGGAGGGCTTTAAACAGATCTGACTTTAGTTTTTAACTGACGAATCATTCTGGCTGCTCTGGAGATTAGGCCAAAAGGGGCAAGGATGGAATCAGAGAGTCTCCCTAGGAGGCTACTGACCATCCCATACAAGGGGGCCATGGGCCAGAGTAGCAGCGGCAGTAGTGGTGAAAGACAGCTGGAATTCTGGGTATAATTTGCTGAGGTTACTTCCTCAAGGACATCACCATGTGGGGCTTTAAAAGTGGGAGAACCTGGTTGCCACTAATTAGATGAAAAAGATATGGGGAGCAAGTTTGAGGAGGCAGGTCAGGAACTTGCCTGTGGACATGTAAGTGGAAAGGACCTGCCAGATGGCCAGATAGAGGGAGTGAGGGGTCAGAAGCCAGCCTGACCTCCAGGGCCACGCTTGAGTCTTGGCATGTAAGTGGGCTTCAAAGCTGTGGAACAAGATGAGATTACCAGGCAGGTGAATATAAATGGAAGAGAGACATCTGAGGCCCGAGGAAGTCCAGTGTTTAGAGGCTGGGGAAGCAGGAGATGGGGAGGCTTATGGGGCAAGTGAAGAAAAGTACAGAGTGACATCGGCGCAGTCAGGGAGGTGAGAGCGCTTCCTGTGGCCTCACTTAATAGTCAAGAGGCTCTCTGGGAACACAGGGGAGCTTTGGCGTGTGAGGCTTCTCTTCAGTCTTCAAATAGAATCTTTGTTGTTGCACTGGGTTTATTTCAAAATAAACTTCACCATTTCTTCTTGAGTAGATTCCTTTTCAAGGTCACTATTGAAGGATTTTTCAAAAATTCTTTTTAAAGAAAAGGGTCTCTTTATGACTGAAGCTCATGATATCCCCTCCAGTTGCCCTTTTTCCTGGGTAGAAGAGCGTCTCATGAGGGAGCCACCAGGGTGCGTGGACTCGCGGGGTGCTGGGCAGGCACTGGCTCAAGGCCCTCACAGCCCAGCACCTCACGCATGAAGTTGGGGTTTTAGCTGCACCAGAATGCAGGTGATCTTGCGGGGACCCTGTTATATTTCTTATTTAACTCTGGGGCATTTACTCGGGGAAGTTATAAGGTAATTTTGAGGATTCTGTGGAACATTTCTCATTCATGATGTGCTCATGTCATGGCTGGTATTCATATTCTGTTCACAGGTTATTTCTGTAAGTGGGGGATTAGTTTGAGGTTCTGTTGTGGACAATAAAAATCGACTAATTCCAGGCAGGGTTGAAATTCTTACTTAGCTTTGATTCACTTGTGAAGTCGTCCTTGAGGATCTCATCCCTTTTGACTGTGTGTCTTGTGCAGTGAGTGAAGATCAGTTCAGTTTTCCAATGACACAGTTGAGGTTCTTGTCTTATTAATCAATAGCAGCAGTCAGAGAAGGCCTACTTATTCCTCCTTCAATAGAACCAGGCCAGGCTTGAAGAGAGGTAATAATTACTGCTCTGATCTCAGCATGTTCTCTTTTCTCCTTCCCAACCCAGAGCATGTCTGTTCGATCCTGGCTTCCCTCCTGCGCAACCTGAGAGGGCAGCAGCGAACCCGGCTTCTGAATAAATTCACTGAGAATGACAGTGAGAAGGTGGGTAGCTGGGACTGGGATCGAGGCAGCAGGACTGGCCGGGGTAGAGGGGCTCCCTGCCTAACCCCCTAAGAGGGGTACTGGGTTGAGTGTTCTGCCCTAAAATATCTTCTCCAACATCCAGGGACCATTGCTTTAGATCTCAGAGGTTCCATGGGTTACGTCTCTCATGTCCAAAAGCACTCCCCAGGGAGGGAAAGCCACCTGAGGGTGGTGGCAGTGAGAGTCAATCACAGGGTTTGGGGTTGGGGGGTGGGAGGGAGGGCACAGCAAAAGTGATCCAAGACATGGGCTTTGGATTCAGATGTCTAGATTTGGACCTGATTTTGCTGCTTTCAAGATCTGTGCCACTCTGAACCTTATTTCTCTTGGCTTTAAAATGGAGCCAATAGTGCCCCTCTGAGGAGACAGCGGGGGCAAACTGGATGACAAACAACAGGGCGATGATCAGGGAGGAGGGCCCGCCCTGGGGGGCTGTGGAGGCTGGCAATGATCACTCAGCGAAATGCAATCAGATGGATGTTTTATGTTGTTGTCACTCATGCTAAACCTAAAGATTTTAACAATACCATGAGCTGCTGTTGGTGGAGTGGCTGCTGCAGAGTGGGTAGTAGGGTCTATATTCTTGCATCTGGTAACCTATGTTCATCCCTGGGTGGGCATACACGTTTTTAGGTAGGGAAGTTGAAGCTTAGAGACATCATATGACTTGCCCAAGATCACATCACTGTAATAGCAGAGCTGGGATTTGAACCCAGGCTCCTGAGTGCAAAAAGCTTGCGTATTTTATCACACTGTATGTAAGAAGGCAATTCCAGACGAGTAAAGTGAAGGATCAAAGGCCCCTTTTAACATGCAGTTGCTTTCCTGTTTGTGTCCACAGTAAGGCTGAAGCGTTTTCCTATCTTGGAAAGAGGTCTAGGAATGTCTCTTTGAGCCCACCTCTGGCCATTTTGCTGCCCTCATTAGCGTGGCAAAAAGCCATCAGGTTAGAACACAAAACATCTTAGCATTCATGTGCATGATGACGTTAACCGTCTGTGCTCCCATTTCCTCACCTTCAAAATGAGGATTGCTCTCGAGCTCCTCTGCTACCTTATGAAGTTTTTTCATGGTTTAAGAAAATAATGGATGTGGAGGTACTTTGTAAACTGAAGTACACGAAGTCTTCAGGTCATCATTGTTAGCTGCAGAGGGTTTGGGCACCATCTCCTTGGCCTGTCTGAGGCCATATTGGAGCAACATCTCCAGTTGCCCAATATCAGCTCCTAGGCAAATAAATACCAGGTTGTCAAGAGCCATGGTGACAGGTCAGAAGTCTGGGCTGCTTCACTGCATCCCTTCAGTCATTTGGAAATCTCAGGGAAAATGAAACTGTTCCAAACCCAGGGAGTATTCCTTAGGTCATGTTTGAAGGATGACATTGCTAAACCTAAAACTGATTCTTAAGTTATTCCTTTTCAAAAGTCAGGGCCTTTTTTCAAGTTGCTGAAGGAGTCTTTCTTGCACTGTCTTCTGACTCAAAAGCAACTAAGGAGATTTTACTCAGACTTTTTTCTTTTTTAAAAAAAAGATCACCTCTGGGGCAGAATCTGAACATGAAAGGTTTCAGTTCGAAAAAAGAAATTTCGGTAAAGTTCTAAGTGAATATCAAGTATATAACTTCAAGCGCCCTCTCTTTGCAAAAAGAGACTTGAATTTTTACTTATTTATTTGTTGTTAACAACTTGACCGCCTGGGAGTTCTAGGAAGGGTGGGAAAGCGCAGTCTCCTTCCGAGAATGGGCGCATGTCTGTTCTGTCCCACCCTAGCTTTCTCCCTTCCTGCTGTATCCCTAAGCAAAGCTCATGTCTGCGTCAGAAGTGGTGCGTGGGTCCCCCATGCAGGCAGTGACAGTGAGATGAGAGGGGCCCCACTGTTCTCTCGCCATGATGTGCTCTTTCCTTCTACTCCTGCCTGTGAAATCTCTCTTTCAGGTTGACAGACTAATGGAGTTGCATTTTAAATACCTGGGTGCAATGCAGGTGGCTGACAAGAAGATTGAAGGAGAAAAACACGTACGTATCCTACCTGCCTTGGCCAGCTATTGACCAGCCCTCCATTTGTTCACGTGTACCTCCTCTGGCTGCCATGTGCCACGTGAGGTATTGTAAGAGCAAAGCAGATGACAGTCTGCCAGTGGGTAGAGCTGCTCTCCCAACAGAGTGACAAGGCTTTTGGGAGGAAGGACGTATGGACTGGCCCAGGTCTGCTCTGGGATGCAGGAAGGTAGCACAAGTACCCTAGACAGGAGCTTCTCTCAAAACGTCTGGCCAGAGCAGAATGCTAAGTCTGGGTGCCATGTTGGCAGAGTTGCCTTGGTGCCCAGGCTTGCCAGCTACTGTAATGCTGAGGGAGACAATCTCAGGAGGTGATCCCAGGGTAGAGAGTGGGAAGGGAGCTGAGAGCTAGTCCAGTCCAGTACTCTGTTTTACAGACGGAAAACCAGAGAGCTAGAGAAGGGGATCCCAGATGCACCACAGCCCAGCCCAACAGGGGTCAGCATGACCTGGTTTTCTTTTCACTGATGCTCGCAGAGGGAGGGACGCCTGCTCGGCTGTTTCTTGAGGGGCTGTGCTGCCATGCAGTTTTCCTGCCTGCTGTATTTTCCACCAGCTTCCATTCCATTCTCTGCCAACTCATGCCTCTGTACTTGTTAATCAGCTAAGTTTTCATGTCTGCTATGCAGCGCCAAATTTGCATTCTGTCCCCAACAAGACACCCCTCAGTCTTTGGTCACATTACAACATGATCCCTTTCTTGCTTTTTTTCATAGCCTGTAGGAGACTTTGTTTTCCTTGTGATCTTTATTCACTGGATCGCTCCATTCTTTTCCCCTTTCAGCTTCGCAGCTCCCAGCTGTGCAGCCACACCCTGTGCACTGGGGATTGTGCTGACACTCACTCCCCCTCCAGCTGTGTGCAGGCCAGGGGGCCAGACTAGAGCTGGGGGAGACACCCACTTCCTACCCAGCCTTCCCCTTTCACAAAGCATACCCTCACTTGATGAAGACCAGTACAGGGCAACCATGTTTTCCATTCTTGTGATTTCCCTGTGATCTCTAAACCTAGTAAGTGCTCAGATGTTTGCTGATTGATTGAATTGATCGACTGGGACTTTCTTCTTTTATACAGTGAGACCACTGCAAGATAAAAGGCAGAGTCTCTAAAGTCTGAGCTGGACTTGAGAGACTAGCATGTTCCACACACAGCTCTTTCATTCCACACCCCCCAGCCACTTTGTTTTGTTCTTTGATTACCTTTCCTTTTCCAGCTTTTCTTCCCTATCCAGTAACACATCCATGCAGGGCACTAAGCAACTGTTGAACTGCCAGAGTAGGATATCCTTTCTCTTTGTCCAAACGATAATCAGAACAAATTTAAATTCCCCTGGACTTGTACAAGAAAACAGTCTCGAGACCATTGGAACTCCAGCCCTGACCAGATCCCTGATGGCATCTGCAAGAGCAGAGTTTGAGAGATAATAGGAGGAGCACCTGGGAGGCAGGAGGCACTGCCTTGAAGTCACTGCCAGCCACAGCTGTCACTCTGCGTTGTTGTGTGGCCTCAGTTTCTTAGCTATGAAGTGATACTAGCCAAGGGCCCTTAGGTCCCCTCAGGCTTGATGTTCTCCTTAGATTCAGTTGAACATCCTTTGACAGTGGAATGGAAAACACAATGAGGGGCAGCCAGAGACTGAGCAGTAGCACCAGGGAGGGAAGCACACTCGGGGAGTCAGGGAGCCAGGGGTTAGTGCCAGCTCTGCCTCTGCCTAGCGCAAGCTCTCGGCGGGATGAGTTGACCTCTCTAAGCTTGGGTTTTCCTGTCTATTAAATGGGAATAACACCTCCCTCACCATTATAATGAAGACTAAACATAAAGCATGTAATATACCTGACTCAGTAAGTAGAAGCTGCTCCTCCTGGTAGATTCTCTAGCTTCCATTGGAATTCTTGTGTAACTTTAAGTAAGCCAGGCATTCCTTTCCCCAAGCACATCCCCCTTACCAGATGTCCCAGAAGGAGCCTCCCAGCATAACAGAATGTTGGCACCATCAAGTGCTCTGTTTGAGGTGAAGCATAGACATGTTCTGTTTTTCTTGGGTTTTGCTTTTGCATTGCTGGGGACTGAACTCAGTGTCTCGCTAGTCAAACGCTCTACCACTGAGCTGCGTGGACGTGGATGTATTGAAGGAGAGCGAGTCAGCAGTTAGGCCTCAGGAAGCAGCTTGCATGTTGCTGTTGGGAAAGTTGGCCTGCTTCCCGCAGGATTATCTATTATCAGCACTGAAGAGGGCGTGAAATTGATTAGCACTGAGGAGAGTGAGTGTGCAGCCTCTCCCAGCACTCACAGGGCTGCCGTGCGCCACAGGCACTGGCCCTGCCATTCCCTGACAAACATCTGTCTCCTTGATGCCAAGGCCGTTTTGCTGGGCACTGGCAAACATTCCAAGGCCATTAGTGCTCAGCAGCCACCATGCTGCTCAGGAGCCAGGTGGGCGGGGGAGAGATGCATCTGTGGGCAGCAATGCTGCCAGTCAGGCTCCGTCCTGGCAGAGGAGGCCACCTCACAAGTGTAAAGCACAACCTCCTACTCACCTCTTCCTCCTTGCAGGTACCTCTGTCAGGCTTAGCTGGTTTGTTCCTTGCCCCCCATACCCAACCCCATTCAATTTGGGTGTCCTGCACCAGTTGGAAACTCAGCAAAATAATGTTGACTTGAATTGAATGCTTATTTCTCAGGTATTTTGGTGACATTGACTGTAAGATTAGTAATGGATAAATATCTCATCTATTTTATCAAGTCTACCACCAATAAACAAACAAACAAACAAAAAACCCTAGCTTACAGATTCAGATATTGATATTTGTAGTGTCCCAGCCAGCCACCCACCTTCCCCATAACCCTCAATTTCTCTTGACATGGTACTGGTGTCTCTGGTTTGCAGTTGACCAAGATTCACTGGGCAGAATCCAGTCATTTGGCAAATGTTGATGAGTTGCCTGCTCTGTACAAGGCACCAAGCCATGCCCTGGGCAGGAGGCCCAAGTGCCAGTAAGGGAGTAGGGCCAGGAGAGGTGCTCCTGCTGAGGGCCCAGGAACAGCTGGAGGCCCTGAGCAGTTTTGCAGGTGGGTCAGCATTCGTACCAAACCTTAGAAGATGGAGACCTAGGGGGCATTTCCAGCTTGGGGAGGGACAGCAGAGGAGGGGCAGTGGGGAGCCAAGTAGGAGGAACGTAGTTCATTCCAGGAGTGGAGGGCGTGAGAGGGAGCGCGTGCTCTCTGCAGCCAGGCCTTTCCCTGGTTCTCCAGCTGCGGGCAAATAGCTTAACTGCCTCAACCTGTTTTCTTCCTTGGTGGTGTTTTATTTTGGTTTTAAGGTCTCAAAATTGGTGTACTTTGAGAAATGCACATAGGTAGTGACAGCGTAACCATAAATGCCAAGCATGAAAGCTGCTGATGTCCTGGCCTCTCACTGATTCTTCCGGCTTCTGTTGGTCGGATGTCTAGAGCCTGCCCTGCTTCTGACTGTCAGAAGTAAGACGTAATTGGACAGGTGCTGGCAAGGACTTCTAAGAGAGGGAGGAGAGCCTCGCAGAGGCTTCTTTCTTAGTTCCTTGGAAAATTATACTCAGCAGGTTTATTCAATAACGTGTTCTCACCACATACTTTGCACCATAATGACTTACAAATTGCATGCTAATTTTGCCACAGTTAAATCATTGCAGGCTTTTTCCTAGAAAGAAAAGGATGGACTCTGTAATGAAACAGTATCCACAGGACTTGATGTCTTAAGCAGACTCTGACCGTTTCCTCGGCGTTCAGCACTCACTCATAGGCTTGTGTGAAAGGGGCTGAAGTGCAGGGATTGGGGCGGGGCGTGTTCCTGAAGCACCAGGTGAAGATGCAGATAGTGAAGTGAGAGGTGCTGCTGATTCATCCACTAACTGCGCTAGAAGCTTCCAGGGCAAGCTTTAAAAAGAAGAGTCCTCTCGGCTCTTCTTTAAACTAGTGGTTCCCAGACTCCCACCTCGTGCATTTGCTGGAACACAGCTCACCGCCAGTAGAAGCAGCGGGGGAGTCATGGGGCTTTCTCCTTTTCTCCTCTGCCTGCTTTTCTCTCTTGGACTCCCGTGGTCTCAGCCATGCACCCCTTCACCCTCTGCTGCCACCCTGTGAACCTCCTGTCTTCTAACCCTAGTCTTTCTGTGACTGGAAGGGAACTCAGCTGAACTGAGAACCGAGTTCTGGTCCCTTGCCTTGCGGTGTGGCCTTGAGCACTCCGTTTGGCTTTTTTGTCCTCTGTCCCCCTCATTCAGGAGGGCTAATAGCTCCCCACCCCCACCAACCTCACAGGCTTGTGGCAGGGTCTGCTGTGATGATGGGGCCTGGGTGCCCGGCCTCCCACCTGCAGACACACGAGCCAGCCACAGCTGGAAGTCACCTGTGGGCTTTGCTGACTCAGCGAGTTCAAACCCAGGCTTGTGGCCCTAACCCTGGATAATCTCCTCCCGTTCTCCTCGCACGAGGGCCATTCAGTTTGACCAGGTCAAAAACCTGGGTATCATCTGCCTGCTCCTGCCTCCCGCCACACCACCATCTGGTGAGCTCTGCCTACAGCATCCTGGCAGTCCACCTCCTTTCTCTCCCCTCACTGCCGCCACTGAATTGCAGACTGTCATCATTTCTTCTTGCGCTGATGCAGCCTCTGCACTGGCATTGTGTTGACTTCGGCATGCGGTCAGGATTCCCTGCCTGCCACTCTGGTCGCATCTCACCCTCGTGTGCAAAGGCCATTCTGCACCACTTGTGCCTCCCTGAACTTCTGCTCCTCCCACCTCTGCCACAGCTCCCATTGCTGCTTACTCTGCCTGCAGTGCTTCTCTGTGCTAGCTTTCCTATGTCCCTTTTCAGCAACTGGGCAGTCCCTCTGACTCCTCCAGGGTTGGGGCAGACAGATGGGTCAGTAAATACATACTGAGTATCGGCCCCATGGCAGGCATGCTGCCCAGTTCTTCACTGTCAGTTCCTGCAGAAAACCGTCCCTGAAACCACCTGGAGCCCCTCTAGGTACCCAAGTGCACCCAGTGCACACAGCCTTGGGCTGAAGACCAGGGACTTGGGCAGAACTACATAGTCACCAAGCCTGGCTCCGCCTCCCACCAGACCGGTGATCACAGGCAAGCCACTTAAGCTCCCTGCTTCAGTTTCCTCATCAGTAAAAGAATGAGACTAATAATATTTACTTACTAATAATACTTACTTATTTACTTACTAATAATGCTTACTTGAGGAAGAGTAAATAAATTAATATACTTAAATCACTCAGAGTAGTTCCCGGCACAGGGAAGGATGCCACACGTGGTAGCTACTATCACAATGATTTTGGTCTGCACTCCTTTTTGTTGTTGTTTTTAGATATACGTGACTGTAGAGTGTATTTTGACATATTATACATGCAGGGAGTGTAATGTATTCTAATTAGGATCCCAGTCTTGTGGTTGAACATGATATGGAGTTTCACTGGTGGTGTATTCATATATGAACATAGGAAAGTTATGTCTGATTCATTGTTGTCTTTCCCATTCCCATCCCCCTCCCATTCCCCTTTGTCTAATCCAATGAACTTCTGTTCTCCCCCACTCCCCGCCTTATTTTGTGTTAGCATTCACATATCAAGAGAGAATATCTGGTCTTTGATTTTTTGAGATTGACTTATTTCATTCAACACAATAGTCTCTGGTTCCATCCATTTACCAGCAAATGCCAATTTTTACTTTTTACAGCAAATTTTACTTTTCTTTATGGCTGAGTAATATTCCATTGTGTATATATACCACAGTTTCTTCATCTATTCATCTATTGAAGGGCACATAGGTTGGTTACATAGCTTAGCTATTGTAAATTGAGCTGCTATAAACATTGATGTGGCTATGTCACTGTAGTATGCTGATTTTAAGTCCCTTGGGTGTGTACCGAGGAGCAGGATAACTGAGTCAAATGGTGTTTCCATTCCAAGTTTTCTGAGGAATCTCCATACTGCTTTCCAGACTGGTTGCACCAATTTGCCGTCCCACCAACACTGCATGAGTGTGCCTTTTTTCCCCACATCCTCTTGGCCCCTACTCTTGTCTGTCTCTCCCCCTAAACTAATTCCTGGTCTTCTCAAGTGGGACTGATCTTATCCGCTTTCTCTGTTCTTTCCGGATCTGCATTTTATGACCTTATGTTGTCATAGCTGCTATTATGGAAGCTGTAGTTCTCCTCTAGACTGGTGCTGATGTTATCGATATTTAAACGAGCAATTTTGGCCTTTTTCTTTCTTTTCTTTTCTTTCTTTTTTTTTTTCACAGAGAATATGTTAAGTAAATTAGAAACAGAGACGCCTGTGGTGGAGGCAGAATGGTAGTGCAGAAGGAGCCGCGGGGTCATGCACCCCAAGGTGAAGTGCAGCTCTGCCGCACTCGAGCTCTGTGCATGCATGTCAGTTTTCTGGGTAGCTTTATTACAGGGTCATTTTGAGGATTAATGAGTGTGTTTGTGAAAACCTGGCACGTGCTCTTGTGCTGAGGTGGCCTAACATTTAGTCAGTCTCTTCTTGGTGGCAAAGCTCTGACCCAAGATCCTTGGAGTCTTATTTGAGCTGCCATCAGCTAGCTGCCTCCTCTCCACCGATTCCCCAGCCTCCATTTCCCCAGCTGACAAAGACTGGCGGTCTCTAGGACCTCCCTCGAGCAGTCTGCCCTATTTTAGAAGCTTTGGAGGAAGGTCTGGCTTTGCTGGTGTTCGTGCCCCTCCGCTCTGTGTGCTGCTGTCTCCTGTGGGTTAATTTCTCCCTTTGCTTTGGAATTTACCAAGCGATAGGCATTTTCCGATTGGTGGGGCAGTTCTTACCCATTAATCCAGACAGTCACTGACTGTGTTCCAGCCCTGAGCTGCGTCCTCTGTTATTGAAGCAAGAGGGATTCCTATCAGCTTCACAGAAGCCTCTTTTATGACTGTCCCCTTCTATCAGCCAGGGGTAGCTTGCTGTCTGTCAGGGGCAGATTAGAAATGGCATCAGCGTGCTCACTTGGAGAGCTCGCGACTGACTGCAGAGAGATGGAGGCGTGTGGGAAGCCGGCGATTTGGTAGTGCTCCCAAAGACAGATTAACATTTAAAGTGAAGATGTGTCTGGGAGGGGGGGAGGCACACACAACCCTGTGGAAATGGCACCTTGACGCTCCGCGTACCACCTCCCTGTGTATCTTTGGAGATGAATCTGTTTATTTTAGCAGCCCCCAAACAGGCTTATGCTGCTGTGAATTGCAATCTGTTCTACTTAATGCGCCATTCACTGAATTACCATCTAAGTTTTTATTCTAGCCCTCTCCATGGAATGAACAAAACAAACCTATCAGTGGGTTTTTTTTTTTTTTTTTTTTTTAAACTCTCTCAAATTGCATGTGGAATTTGCTGGCCAAGCTATGGTAGTTGCCCCATATCCCAACCTTCTGCTTCATTTTAAATTTCTTCAATTTATAGGGAAATTATAGGCCAACAAGCTAGGTGACCTTACATTTAATGCTACGGGTTTGCATTAGTTCCCAGATATGGCATAAAGAAAAAAATCCCACTTAACCACTCATATGCTAGTACTGGGAAAGGTCCATAAAACAAAGACTCTTTCTTCCTTTGAACTGTGAAAGCAAACCCAGGCTTGGAGCCAGATTTGTGTGAGTTTCTGTTCTTCCTCCACCACTTACACCCTGAGCTCTGAAGGTAGGACAGATTCGTCTCCTAATCCCCAGTTTCCGCTTTGAAAAGTGGAGACAGTAACTATCACTCTTCCTCTTGTGGTTTTGTGAAGAACATGAGAAACCCATGACGGTGCTTAGCTTGGTACCCCGCACCTTCGCAGGGACTCAGGTCATGTCACTGTGTTATCCCTCTGTTACCGCCCGTCACTGGCCAGAGTGAAAGGACGAGTACAAAAGGCCTTGGACTAGGGAAGTGTTTTCCACTCAAGTCTCCAGCTGAAGCTCTCTGACAGTCAAATGGCATCTGTCTCGGTTGTTCCATCTGAAACCTGCAAGTGATGTTTGTCATGTGCACTCAACAGGGGCAGGTGCCCTGCGTTGAGAAGTGAGCGCTGCTGTGTGATCACCACGTCACAAAGAAAGTAATCACCTTCCCTCTCCTCGTGGAGGAGGTGGTAAGTCAGTCTGTGGAGGTCTCCTTTAAATCTTAGCCCTCCTGTTTTGTTCCAGATACGAGCCAATGTGTATGGAGATTCTCGCCCTCAGTTTGTATGAAGGGAATATGTTGACTGGGTTCTTGGAATTTCTCTGTAATCCTGTTGATCGTAGTCCCATTTGGAGAGCACTTGGGTTGCAGGCCTGTTTTTAAGTGGCCCGTCCAATGAGGCAGCAGATCCAGGGCCGTGTCTCTATTGGAGGAAGTTTAATTTGCAGCTGAGGGGCCGAGCTGATTGCCAGCGATGGCCATCACGTCCTGTTGAGGTGTTGCGTGACTCCAGCTGGAGACGTGTCTTGCAGTGGCTGTCCCGGCAGCTGTCAGCTTGAGTCCATCTGTCCACCTATGTACAGGAAGGAACCCACTATGTCTGGTTACCTGGTGCTTCTTCCCTAGATTTGCCACAGATCATCAAAGCCAAAAGGAACCTTCTGGAGCACCAGACCAGGGGGACAAAGGTGAGGCTCACTGCCTCTCCCCCACCCTGCAGCCCAACCTCAGGGCTCTTCGCCACTGAGCCCCGCCATTCACGCCTGCTGCCATGTCATCCTCTGTAGCCACTGCGGTGTGTTGGAGTTGGCAGTCAGGACAGGTCCTCTTTTCCTTGGTTGGTCCAGGACAGGCTTCTTATTTCCCAGTAGAGAAACTGAGGCCAAAAAAGTTAAATTGACTTGCCTAAGGACACTAGGAAGTTGGTTTCAGAGCTGGGATCTGATCCCGTTGGCATAGTGATCTGTCCCACTGTGGCAGGGGAACTGGTTTGTAGAATTTACATATCATATTTCCAAGAAATTTGACCATCTTACTTAAGTATTTCTTGTACTGTTAGAGGGTCTTCAGAAAGAAAGAAAGGGGATGGTCGGCGACCTTTAGAAAGGGGTGTTTATGCCAGGTGCAGTGGCACACACCTGTAGTCCCGGCAGCTTGGGAAGCTGAGGCAGGAGGATTGTGAGTTCAAAGCCAGCCTCAGCAAAAGTGAGTCACTCAACAACTCAGTGAGACTCTGTCTCTAAATAAAATAGAAAAATAGGTCTGGGAATGTGGCTCAGTGGTCAAGTGCCCCTGAGTTCAATCCTTAGTAACCCCCCCCCCCCACCAAAAAATGGATATTCGTGATTTGTTAGCTCAGCATCCATGTACTGAGGAGGTTGGGCTTCAGCATGAGTCTCCACATGGGCCATGTGGCTGCTCTCTGTTGTCTACACACTTTTGAACCTGCCTCCTTAGTCAGCTGGGCTCCTCCCTTCCAATTATGTAGGAAAGGAAGTGAGGCTGCTTGTGTGTGGCTAATGCGTAACCTTTGGAGTACTTGAGATCACACTTCTTCAGTTTGGGAACCTTTTACACTGGAAGGAATAGGGTGGAAAGAAGCTCATGATGAATTTTTCTTTAATTCTTACAACTTTTACATTACTGAGTCCTAGCCAGGTGCAGGAGTTAGGTTGTACCAACAACCATTTGGGAGTTTCAGATACCCTTAGCCCTTGTTTCAGACATCTAGATCAGTTTCATCATACAAAGAAACCCTAGGGACTATATCAAGCCCTTATCTCAAAATCAACTTTTTGTCTGAGGAACCCAGAAAGGCATCAGAAATTCATTGATCCATTCATAAGTTGGCTCTGTTGAAAGGGTGGAGGATAGCGTAACATGCCATCTCAACTCTTTTAAAAGAGACCAGAACTTGAGAAGATGTACCTCTAAGAACTTTCTCACTGCCTTATTCTACATCAGAATGATGCAGAATCTTCCTGCTTCTTTTATTTCCCTTTAAACAGCAAGTGCTCATTTGTGCTGAGCTAACTCGCATCCTCCCAGTAGTGAATACTCTGCGCCAGTGTAGTAACAGGCGAGGTAAGGTGCTGTCCTGACAGCAGTTGTCTTCGCGGCGTGCTCGTCTCCCCAGCACTGAAACGCCGGGGCAGAGCTTGGTCTTCAGAAGCCGATCTGTTTCATCTCTGTGTGCTCACCGCAGCTGTGGGGAGGCCTTTCTTGGAGATGAGTTATCGTCGTATCTCAGATCTACATTTGAAATTTTCACTTTCAAATTGTAAGGCCGCACATCTCAAGTAGAATGTCAAGTTGCATGGTGTCAGGGAAGTTCTAAAGGAAGAGGGAAGAGGGGAACACGGAACTTGGCGTTGCTGTCATGTATCCTGGGTCCACCCTCTCTGAAGGACAGCGGTCAGAGGGCCCGGTACAGTGGGCCATGTTAAAGCATCAGGTTGTTGAGGAAATGCGAGGAAGGAAAATCGCCAGGGCACTTCTGACCTCAGGAGAGAAGCCCTGAGCCTTCATTGCTCTCCTTAACCTCTTCCTTTGTTCTCTGGCTATGTCCACAGTTAGTACCTGCACAGATGTGGCAGTGTTGGAAGAGCTTGGGCCAGTCCTGCTGCCCCCAGCGTGGCTTGAGCCAGGTCCTTTTCTAACATGGGCAAGAATTCCCACCTTGTGGTGAGATTGTGCGGAGCACAGGGGTGAATGCGCGTAAGCACCTCACCTGACGCAGAAGCAGCCCTCGGGACGCTGTGCTCCCCTTCGGTGGGTGGGTGATGGTAGCAGCGGTTATCATTCACTGTGCCTCTCGCAGTGCTCACCAGGTAGTCATCAGTCAAAACTAACATGATCTGCTCAGAAGAAAAAATCCTCCCTGCTCCTTCCTAATGTTTCTGTTAGTGATGAGATAGTCCACTGCTCTCCAAGGCCAGCCAAGTTGACTTGTCTCTGCCCTAAGTTCCTGTGCTCGGATGCTCTTTTCCATCCCTGTCACACTCAGGTCCTTCCAGCTGTAGCTGCAAGGTTGCAGTCCTTGGAACTCTCCCGACTGCCCTGACAGGAAGAGGCTGTCCTCCTGAGGGGTTCCCACCGCAGCCAGTACAGCTGAGAAGTCCTCTGTAATTGCAGTTATTACTTTTTCAGAAATAATTTATTCCTCTTAAGCACCTTGATGGATTTATTCCTATTTAAGACTTAAGCACCTTGATTGTGGGAACTTTCATTTGTCATCACTGCCCCTGCATATCACACAGCACATGGCACATTCGGAGGTTCAGGAAGTCCTTACTGGAAGGATACATCAAGGGGTTCTGCTCTGGGTCCTGTGTTTGCCACTCCTGAGGCCTCCTCTCTCCCCTTCCCTCTCCTCCTTACATGGGCTGATGCTGTGGCCTCCCAGCCGTGCCCTCTACCAGCTCCCCGTGCTTTAAGCCATTGTGTCCATCCTATGACCATTTACATATCTTGTTCATGACATTTTCCTACACAGTGCTGACTGACAGTCTGCAGCCCCTGGCATCTGACTTCTGACCAGCACTTCAGGTTCCCACCTGCCACCCCTCCCAGGCACCCTCCCTCACTATGTCCTGGTGTGTCTCTCCCCTTCTACCCCAGCCATTCAGGTCTCGGCACACCCGTCTCATTAAATGGCTTCAAGCTCTGCCTGCGTTCTTTTCAGCCCTCTGACAAATGCTTTCCAAGAGCTGACGAAACAAAAAGCATTGTGCAAGGTGCTTCCCAGGGCACAGGGATGAGTCCAACGCAGCCATTGCCTTTAGGAGCTCTACAGGAAAGAGGCACACGTGTCAATCACTAGTGCAGGGGGCCCTGGGAGGTACAAATACAGGGCATGGGGTTTCTAAAAACTGGAAAGTCCTGTCTGCTTGGGGATCTCAGAAAACATGTGAGGAGTGTCACATTCTGGACTTGCAGTATATTATGAGTGGGGAGGGGTTGGGACCAACTTTAAAAGGCAAGGTGAGGGCTGGAGTTGCGGCTCAGTGGTAGAGCACTTGCCTTGCATGTGTGAGGCCCTGGGTTCGATTCTCAGCACCACATATAAATAAATGAATAAAATAAAGGTCCACCAATATCTAAAAAAAAAATTAAAAAAAAAAAAAAAAGGCAAGGTGAGGAGATCAGAAAAGGGAAGGCAGGCCAGGTTGTGCGGGTTGGGGAGTGCTAGAGGGGAGGGAGCGTGGACAGCTGGAAGCATGTCCCCTGAGGGCTGGGACACTGGGAGACCATGCCTTTAAGGCATTTGTTCTGCTGTCTCTGACCATCATGAGCTTTGAAACCAGGATGCCCCGCCGTGTCGGTGGAGCCTGATCAACACTACCGCTTACAGTCATAACTTGTGGGTACTCTGTCCCTTTACTTCATGTCATTTCCTATCTCTGTGACTCCCTAGACAGTCTGCTCCCAGGTGACCAAGACCAGGGCTTCCCGTGACCTCCATTTTTCCTTCTTGTTCTTCTTCTTCTTCTTTATGCTTTAACTCAACACTTGGGATGGTATTCTTGCTGGTAAGCACTTAGTAGGGCCAGGGATCTGAGTTCTCTGCACCTCGTAACTTATTTTCTTCAGAAATGAATCAGTGAAGTCCTGTCCCCAGGGAGTCCATGTTTTGGTAACTGGTAATTAAATACTGATAAGCAGTTTCTCCTCTCTCTGCCTTGGTTTCTAGTCCATACAATGGGATCAATAGTACCTCCCCTGCCATCTTCGAGTTTGCTAGTAAGGACATGTATATATAATAACACTTTAAACTCTGTAGCAATATAGAAATATGAAGTATTAGCCCCAAATGCTTTTTGTGTAGTCAAAGTCAGAAGTGATTTTCCTTCCTAACATGTGGGAGTTGAGGAGCAGGTAATTAGGTCAGACATCGGCCAGTGCTCCATGACTACTTTGTGAACATTAACACAAGTACCAGCTTACCAAATGAAGGAAATCTGCCACCACATGAAGCCAAGAGTTAGTGGCAGCGACTGGCCAGGCAGGGCAGGCCGCAGCCCTCTCTGCCTCAGAGACAGGCCTTCAGGGGCGAGATGAAAAGTAGCCTGTGCTGCCACAGGCGGGCCCGGGCAGATAAAGAAGTGCGTTACTACGCGTCAGTGGTCTCGGAGGGGTTCTTGTTGGAGATTGACGACCACAGTGCTGAGCCCTACCAGTTCATGAGAGTGGAAAACAGTGTCCCAAGGGCTCTGTCAGTGACAAGAGCCTGAACTGTCAGAAGGAACCATGACCATAAAAATACCGATGTAATTAAGTGATGGGTTGTTGTCACGAGAAGTATGGGCAGGCACCTGCCGTCCTAGTCATCCACTAGTCATGTGACAGAGGTGCGTCCCCAGTTCTCAGTCCTGAGAGCTCACCGACTGAAATACAGATGACATTTTTCTCTCATTTGCCACATGAAAATTACTAGGCTAGGGACAAACCAAATTCAGACCTGCAGGCTTCCCAGAGCTCACAGTTGGCAGGAAATAGTGGTGAAGTCGGCGAGACTGTGTGACCAGAGGCCTGTTACTCAGTGGCTCACCTAAGGCACTCTCAGGGATTTGGGGAAGGAAGAGCTTCATGTAGAGGCAATTTAAAGGAAGGACAGGCTTGAGAGAGACCCAGCGTCCACGGTGGGAAGGCGGTGGGGGCCTGAGCTGGAGAGAACAGCTCTTCCAGGAGAGGGGCCAGTGATCTCCTAGGTGGGGGCAGGGGTGGCGGCACAGCTCTGAACACACGCTGTGAATGGGTGGATCGTATGATGTGTGGATTATATCCCTATGAAGATGTTTTTAAAAAAGAATCCCTTAGAGAGGAAGAGGGGCAGGGGTTACAAAGGATTGGGAAAGAGACTGACTTGCTAGGGCGTGGCAGGGGCGCTGGGTTTGTGAGGTGCAGAGCAACGCTGCGCCCTTAGCAGTGGGCAGACGTGAATGAAGGATGTGCAGGCACAAGAAGGCTGCCTGCAGCTTCACTGGGCACCCAGGGTGGAGAACGGAGGCCCTTCTTCACCGCTGACCTGACTGGGAAAGAGAAGGGTTAAGTTCATCTGGTAGAGAAGTTATTTATGGCAGCCCAAACCAAGAGTCAAGAGGAGTGGGCCAAAAAGTTAATTTCCTAGAAGCAGAGGGGCGAATAGTGGTCACTAGAGGCTAGGAAGCAGGGTGGACACAATGCAGTTAGATGGGAGTGAGCTCCAGTGTTCTACAGCACAGCAGGGCCACTGGAGTTTATCATTTATTACATATTTTATAGAGAATTGGGATAGAGTTCAGAGGTTCCCAATACAAAGAAATGATACATGTTTAAGAGGAGGTAGAAATGCTAATTACACTCACTTTGTACACAGGTATCAAAATACCACACTGTACCCCATAAATACGTGTAATTGTTATGTGTCAATTAAACATTTTAAAATTAATTTTAGACTGAGTGGAGATGGAGACGAGGCTGGGCTGCGCGTCCCTGTTCTGTGTGGAAGCGCTTATGTCCCTTCAGCTTATGTTTTTAGTTTGAATATGTGGATAAGATCATTGTGACCTTGATTCATCAGATAGAAAAATAAATGGCTTTCGGCTTGACTTCTGGGGCCTCTGCAGTCCATTAAGGATGGAGCCAAGAAAGACCCTTCAGGGCAAGGGAGGGGCAAGTCAGGATGGGGTGGTTTTCCTGGGCATTGGAGTCGCTGTTCTTCACTTAACAGTGGCCGGGCTAGAACTCACTTTGCTGATCCTTTCACCATCTAGTTTTTGTTTTGTTTTAATTGGTACCGGGGATTGAACTCGGGGGTTCTTGACCACTGAGCCACATCCCCAGCCCTATTTTGTGTTTTATGTAGAGACAGGGTCTCACTGAGTTGCTTAGCACCTCGCTGTTGCTGAGGCTGGCTTTGAACTCGCAATTCTCCTGTCTCAGCCTCCCATAGTGCTGGGATTACAGGCTTGCGCCGTCGTGCCCGACTCGCCGTCCAGCTTTATGCCCACATGCTTATTTGTTTTTAGGACATCGTGCGCCGTGGAGAGATCATAGACAATGACATGGAGGATGAGTTCTACCTCCGGCGCCTGGATGCCGGGCTCTTTGTTCTCCAGCACATTTGCTACATCATGGCTGAGATCTGCAACGCCAACGTCCCGCAGGTAGCAGGGACCTCCTGTGTGGGCCTGACCTCCCTCCCTCCTTCTTGGCACCTGATGGGTGGAAACTCCCAAGGAAAGAAGTGGGTCGTGCTCTCCTGGGATTCCCTCACTCTGTCTACACCCTTGTCTTCTGGGGCAGGGGAGGGGATCAAGGTGCTCTACTCTGGTGTCATCTGGGACAAACGCTCACTTTCTCTCTTCGTTCTTTCCCCACCTTATTAGATCCGCCAGAGGGTACATCAGATCCTAAACATGAGAGGAAGCTCCATCAAAATTGTCAGGCACATCATCAAGGGTGAGTTGGATTTCACCTGTGTCTGGGCTCCCCGAGTTACGTACCCCTCACTTCCCGAGTCTCTTCAGTGTCTTTGGTGTCTGGCACTAAAAGCATCAGTGTGTCATCTGGCTCTCTGTATGTCCAGATCATCTTTATCAGAATTCTGAAGACTAACCCAGTTTGTCTCTGCCTCTGATCCCCCAGTTCCCGAACATAAACATACACCAAATAAGAAGCACGAGGGCTCAGAAATCTTTGCTTAAAAAGCAGAACAAAGGGCTGGGGCTGCAGCTCAGTGGTGGAGCACTTGCCTAGCACTTGTGAGACACTGGGTTCCATCCTCAGCACCACATAAAAATAAATAAAGTAAAGGTATTGTGTCCATCTACAAGTAAAAAAATATATAAGAAAGCAAAACAAAAATTCTAGTTCCTAACTATATAGTGGAATGAAAGAAAACAAGGATATGACAAGAAATAGCTGGAAATATGCAAGCCAGGAAGCAGACTCCAGGCAGTGTGGTGTAGTGGAAAGAGCATTCCCACCTTCCGTGCTAGCCCTGAGCCCCCTGCTGAGGGAGTGCAGTCACTCATGTGTGTATGTTTTCCTGTGAAAAAATAAGACATTCTGCAAATACTGTGTAAGGTTCTGCCTCACACGGTGAGCGCTCAGTCACTTTGAGTTGCCCTCCGTCCTCTACCGAGGACTACCCCCGATGCTGTTGGGTCTTTGGCTGGACCTGCCCCAGCTGGAGTGGCTCTGGAGAAGTCTCCAGCCAGCAAGCAAGCCTCAGTCACAAAGCAGGGCCACGTGGGCACTTGGGCAGCACAGACTGACACACGTGGGTGGTGGCCGGGAGTAGACACTGCAGTGCTGGTGGCCTCAGAGTTTGTAGTCAAAATGAGCTGGGTGACCAGAGTCTCCCTCTCTCTTGGGCCCTTGTTCTGCCCATTTCTTTTTTTTTTTTTCTTTTTTTCTTTTTTTCTTTTTTAAATATTTTTTAGTTGTTAATGGACCTTTATTTTATTCATTTATTTTATATGTGGTGCTGAGAATCGAACCCAGGGCCTCACGCATGCTAGGCAAGCGCTCTACCACTGAGCCATACCCCAGCCCTGTTCTGCCCATTTCTAAGATGAGGGACGGGGCTTACTTAGAAGGCTGGCCTTGGAGTTGCTCCTGGGCCTGCGTTCTGGCTCTGCCACTCACTGTGGTACCCCAAGCAGGAGACCCAGGTGCTCTGTGCCTAGTAAAATGGGCCTGAGGCTTGAATGAGATCTGGCAAGGGTGTGTGGGCCCTTGACCAGCTCTCAGTGGATGCTAGTCAGCATGATGCTGTGAGATGTTAGGGTAATCATCAGTGAGGCGTGCCTGAAGTCCTGTGGGAAGCCTTTTGAGAGAAGTGGCGCTGGGCTGGTCTGTGGGTGTGGAACAAGGACATTCCAGAAGGACGGAACAACGTGACTGAAGGCACAGGGCTGGAAGTCGCGTGCTCAGCATCACCCTGCAGGGGAGCGACATGGCAAACCCTGTGTGCCCGTTGTAGACAGGGCATGAGGCCTCAGAGTCTTGCTCAGAAGACGGGGAGCCAGGGATGAGCCCCGCCCTGCTGCTGCTTCTGTCGGGGACCCAGGGTCTCTCTTTGGCCTCGGTGCCACATCCACAGGGGTTCTGCTGCTGCTGTTCTGCCCCCTCCCTCAGGTGTAGCTGTGGTGACGCGCAACCACAGCCTTTAAGTGGCATTTACTTTTAACGCCCGCGTGTGCAATTAGAACTCTATCACTCCTGGCTCTCCTGTCTTGCGTGTAGGCTTCTCCTGCACTTCAGCCTGTGATCAGAGCAAGTGCTCTCCAAGAGGGAGGCGTGTCTTGGTGTGCCTTGGTGGGTGGGTCTTTTTCTTCCTCGAACCCTGCTGTGCATAACTGAAGTTAATTCAGAGCTCCATGCTGTCGGGAGCCAGCCCTGGCTGCCCCGCGTCCCCCATCCTGGCTCATCCCCCCTGCCTGTTGAAGTGCCCGCACAGCTGGAGGCTGAGTGGGTGTTTGCTGTGGGGTCTAGGCAGGCGGGCGTGGAGTGAGCCGGTGAGCAGCCTGCACAGGCACTGTCTCCCCACCGTCCTACTCCTCTCCCCTGGGACTTTTTTCCCCTACCTCCATCAGACCCTTGTATCCTCCTCCCCCCAGTCCAGTTCTCTGTCACCCTTTGTAACCAGTCCTTCAGTGAGTCCCACCAGTTTTGCCTCCAGACTTGGGCTTGAATCTAAGCACTCCTCGTCTCTACTTCCCTGTCCTACCTCGTTTATGTCCTCTGAGCCCTTATCACAACCTGTAATTGTTTCATTTATGCATTTGTTTACTCACTTGCTCTGTCTCTTACAATACGGTGTAAGCCTGTGATGCAGGGACACCGTCTGCCTGGTCTCCCCATCTCCTCCGCTCCTAGGGTCATCAGGCTCAAAGTGCAAACCCAACAGATATCTTAGTGTAGGGATGTCATTTCGCAGATGTTCCCTGAGCCTCCTTTGGACTAGCCGGCCCGTAGGGCTGAGTACTGTGTTTCAAATCACCTGTCCTCCTGGTGCTTACAGTCTCCTGGGGTGTGTGATGAAGTACACACTCCAGTAACCTCTCAGCGGGCGTGGCTCAGAGCCAGGCACTGCGTCCGGTACCAGGTACTAGAGACACCAAGCTGAGCAGGCGAGTCCCTGTCCTTGCAGCGTTCACAGTCTAGTAATTATAAGGTGATAAGTGCTGTGTTGGAGTTGTGAGTGGTGCTAAGGGAGCCGCAGCAGCCATGGAGCAGAGAAGGCAGCTCCTCCTCCCAGGGCTGTGGAGGCGTCCTGAAGGAGGGGTGTCTTGGGGGGGAGGCATACCCCAGGAGAGGACCAGAGGCTCAGCAGGACAAGACTGGTGGTGTATTTAGGGCTCCAGAAGTGGATCAGGGGTGTGGCTGGAGCACTGGGGGTAGGGGGTTGCTGGGCAGGGATGAGTTCAGCTGGGTGCATAGTGGGTCCGCGGTACAGGTAGTGACCGTGTCCCTTTGTTGGCCAGCAGCCAGTAGACATTCTCATTAGCGCTCAAGAGAGATGCTCTCTGGGGCATTTGAAGTCATTACAGGAGAGGTGATATTTAAAGCTAGGGAACTGAATGCCGTTGCTGGGACTGGAGAGGCCCTCAACACGATGCTGACCATCAAAATGAAGAGTCCTCCACAGCTCAAGGGGTGATAAAGGGTTCTCGGCCCCCTCCTCCTGGCATGACCCTGACACATGCCATGGGGTCTGGACCCAGTGCCATGAGGCTGCCTTGGAGCATCCCCTGGACACAGTGAGCGAAGACCCCCAGGACAGGAGCCTCGGCCATGGGGGCAGCGTGAGGGTCAGCAGGGCTCTGCAGGCCCCTCCAGCTGCTCTGGCTCCTTCCACTTCCTCCCCCTCCTCCAACCTCTTCCATCAAAAGGCCTGAAAAAAACAAAGCCTCATAAAGAAAACCAGCTCATCAGCCTGTCCTCTTTGATTTTAATTTTGTTTTTCAGTTTGGGTTGCTTCTTTTTTTTATTTTTTTTAACATACTAATTAGATGCAAGCTTTTTTCTTTGATTTTATGGCCTACATATTTCCTAAGTTTTGCTGGCAGGATGACAGCTGATGTATCCCTTGAGGTCACAGGAAAACGCTGATGAGGCAGGCCCAGCAGGGGGCTTTTCCCAGGATTTTTCAGTCCCCTTTCTGGAGAGTTTCCCCCTCCTTTTCTGTGGGGGGTGCCAGAGGAGCTGGAGTTGATGGCTCAGTGAGTCCCTCTTTCTGCAGCCTGCCAACCTGGCTCCTCAGATGAGACTTCCTTGGAGCAGGCAGTAGCTCTGGGCCTCAGGACAGTGGTCCTTCTTGGGGAACCAGGGTCTGGGGACTGAGACGCCCAGAGAAGGGCATGTCAGGCTGGCTCCACAAGGACAGCTGCAGGCTTCCTACCTGTACCTTTCTGGTGCCTGGCACAGAGCAGGGCTCAGGTACTGCTGAGAGCATCACGTGCCCAGTGGGACCTCAAGCTTCTTGTTCATCCAGAAATGCAGGACCCCAGCAGGTAGAGTGGACCCTCACTGAGCACCTGCCATGGCCAGGCTTTTGATATCCATTCTCTCTGATCCTTCAACAACCCTAGACAATGGAATGATATCCATTTTGCAAATAAGGAAACTGAGACACCCTGAAGTTAAGTGATGTCACCTATATCACTAGTAATGTTGGAAATTGGGCACAAATGCAGATAGAATTATACACAGCGCTACTTCCATCTTGCAGAAAGGACGGTTCCAGCTGTATCACTGGCTCATGTGTGCCTTAAGGGCTTTGAGAAAATTGAGGACACCCACCTTCAAAGAGCACTCCTTTGCATCACAGGGCAGATAGGCTCCTGCGATGAATGAGACCTTTAGGAGGCTGTGACCCCAAGGGCTTAGAGTCCCCTCACATGATCACAAAGCAGCATGAAGCCAGTGCTGGGTGCAGAGATGTGGTGGGGAGAGGAAAGCATGGCTTTTAAGCTGTAGTGACACAGGACATAAGTTCACCATCACTGCAGCCTCCCCCACTCTGTCCACAGACTTTTTCATTTTGCACACCTGAAGTTCGGAGCCCATGAGGCACTAACCCTGCATCCCCGAGCCTCCGTTCCACTCACTGCCTTTGTGACTGTAGTGATGCTGAGGAAGGAGGCGGCTTCGTCGTGGGCAGATGTGAATGTGCATAACTGGATGCAGACAGGAGCTGTGACCTGGGAAGAAGTTAGTGTGGACGCTTGTCAGTGGGCACCCCGGCCAGCCTCCTTAGTGTTTGAGTCCATTGGTGGACGTTGTCAGAAGACCCCATGGATGTGGGAGCAGCCGAGCTGTTGGCAGTGGAGGGTGTAGAGGACCACCAACGGAGAGCCCTTCCGCTGGGTGAAGAGAACGGGCCAGAGGCTTCATTGTGCTTTCAGGAATCGGCCCATAGCCCTTTGATTTGCTTGTGCTCTTTAAGGCTTAAAATCCCTTGGAAGCCCATAAACCTGTGCTTCTTGTTGCTTTAGGGCCACCAGCCTTGCCTCTGTGGTTTTAAAGCTGCAGAAGCTGATGGAATTAATCTTTTAATGATGTGATGTGTGTGTGACTTGTGCCTGGACATGGCTCCTGTGGCTACTAGGTCTTTGGAGGCAGGGCAGGATCCTGGAGAGAGGCCTGTGTGTCGGCCCTCTCGCCAGCTGCCTTGATGGGACTAAGGCATCTTAGGGCCACCTCACGATGTCTTCAGCAGGGACATAAGATTCACCTCGGGCCTCCTGCCCCCTGGGCCCCACCCCCAGCCCACCCCAGGCGCTCAGATGCACTGTCTTGGACAGGGAGGTGTGGAGTGAAGGAGGGAGGGAAGGAACCCCCAGGAACCAGTGTGCAGCACTGCAGGGTCCACCCGGCTCCCCGAGTCCCTGCTTCCTGGCTGGCTGGTCCTGAGCAACCACCTGTCCTCTCTAAGCCAAAGTGCATTCATCTGCGAGAGCCATGGTGAGAACCAGGTAGCGCTCAGTGTGGAGCGCCTGCACAAGGGCCGGCTCTCAGCTGGGAGAATGCCAGCCGTGGCACTGTCTGGACCGTGTCCCCACTCACGTGGTAGCAGTAAGCAGAGCAGGGACACACAGCCCAGCCTCATCTCCATCTCCAGCTCTGACTTCAGGCAAGTAGTAGACAGTAGACAGCATGTCTGAGTCTTGGTTTCCTTTTCTGTAAAAAAGCAAACCTAAAGTAAATACTGCCCCTCCAGGAAGGCCCTGAGGCTGGATGACGCGGACCGAGTACCTGCTCAGTAAACGCTGGGTCCTGCCTTCCTTGGCCTGAGCTGGCTGGAAAGCCATCAGCCAGCACCCAGACTCGGGGGCCTCACGGGGGCTGGCTGTCAGTGGGTGCTTTACCAGACAGCTAGCATGTCCACAGGATTCTGGGGACATGACCCTGTTAGCAGTGTGAGCCAAAGAAGGACGTCCCTGATGGACGACACCCACAGCCCACAGAGTGTTCTGGAGAAGTGCAGCCTTTAAACCTTCCAAGTTCATTGTTGCCATTCAGAATTCTGTTAGACCTGGAGGATCTTCTTTCCAGTTCCTCTTTTGTGGTTATTTGTATGTCTTCGTGGGTTTTTGGTGTGGAAATATTGTCTTTCCTCCTCCCTTCCCTCACTCGTGCCCCTGTGCTGTGTGAGGGGTGAGCGGTAAGGCCTGGGGCCCGGGTCTGAACCAAGCCTGTGAGCCCTGCTCCAGGTCCCTGCCCTGGAAGACAGCTGTCCCCATCGCCAGCCTCCGTGTCCCCCCTCCCTCTTAACATAAACAGAACAGCTTGTACTCCATGTCTGAGTAGTAAAGCTGCTGTCTAAAGTTTGTTTTAATATTTATGCGTTCAGCGCTGCTGCCTGTCGGTGAGCTCCATCAAAGCCTTCATTATGAGAGCATTGGAAAGTGCTGGGCTAGCTGAGCAGGGCGTCCGCGCCTCGCCTCACACCACGCCCACCTCGTCCTGTCCGGGCTCCCTCTGCCCTCGTGTCCCTTTCTCCCTCACCGCGTGGTTCTCCCTTCATCTGGCATCTCTTCCTTTCCATACACATACACACGAAAGAGCTCTTCCCCAAGACCTCTGGGAAGAATCTGTTCAATATTTATAAACTGCTGCAGCAGCTCTAATAACCAGGAGGTAGCGGCTCCACCAAGATTGGCTCCCAGTAGGGCTCTCCTCCAGAACAAAGCCTGAGGCGGGGCGAGGCGGGAGGCATGCGGGTGCAGGCAGCAGGGGTGCGGAGGGGCACCAGGCCCGCTAGTCAGACCTGCCTGCAGCGCGGCTCCCCAGCTATCTCCCCTGGGACCTGGCCAGTCCCTGGGCCCTCAGGGCTGTGGTCAGCTTCTGAGAGCCCTGCAGCTCCCACCCCACATATGTCCTGGCCACGGAGTCCACGTCAGTCCCACGCAGCCCCTCCAGGGTCCCACCTCTTCATGAGGATGCAGCAGTCTGAGGAGGCCGGCAGGTGTGGCTCTGCAGTGCTCAGGGGCAGGCACTTCTCCCAGGGGTGGGAGCAGGCTGGGTGGGATAATGCTTAGGTGAGAGGGCGCATTTAGGGTCCAGCCCCACCCTTGGGGCCTTTTGGGCACATTTTTTCACTGCTTCCAGCTCCTCTGCCAGCCTAGGCACAGGCACGTTGCTCCTCCGATGGCCTCGGTCCCACCCCCCGCAGTGCTTGCAGGGTAAACGCATCCTGGCTGCCTGCAGTCAGTGCTGGTGCCCCCCAGTCTGAGGCACCCCCTCCACAGACACGTCCCCCACCTGTGTGGAAGTGACTCCCACCCAGAGAGTAATGCTCTGAGCAGGGCGGGCAGGCTTTGGTTCCCTCTGCTCCTGCGCTCGCCGGCATCCCTCCCTCCTGGATCCGAGAAGACATTAGGAGAGCAAAGTGTTAGTTCAATCCATTAAGACGCCTGCTTCCCGGCCGTGCCTCGGGGGGTATTAAATGCTGTGATGATCATTTCTCTCTTGGGACAGCGACAGTCACAGGTGAGCAAGGGACACCACTTCCACACAGCCTCCCAGCCTCCTCCCAGGACTCCTCTCCTCCAGGGGCTGGAACAGGAGGTGATGGATGCGCCTAATAGGAGGATTTCCAAGGGGAGACACACAGCGGGCACATGTCTGAACCCTAAATCCCATTTTCCAACACTTGTCCAAAGCACTAAAGAGGAAGGGAGAAGGCCTGGGGCTGTAGCTCAGTGGCAGAGTGCTTGCCTAGCAGGTGCGAGGCACTGGGTTCGATCCTCAGCAACACCACATAAAGATAAATAAATAAGTAAAAGTATACCGTCCACGTAAAACAACAACAAAAAAATTAAAAAAAAAAAAAAAAAAAAAAAAAAGAGGAAGGGGAAGCAATGAAGAGGTGGCCGGCAGGACATGTCCTTGGCGTGGAGGTGGGGCTGCGCTTCCTCCTTCTCTGTCTGGATTAGTGGGCGTGGGGCATGTGACCACGCAGCAGCCTCACACCTGAGAGTTCTCTCTCTTGCTTTGCTCCCAAGCCAGGCCCCAGCAAGTGGCTGTCCTAGCCAGCTGCAGTGCTTGGCCACTGCGCCCTGCTGCCAGGTGGAGTCTAGTAGTGAGACCAACCCTTGACCTTCATGAGGCTCCCGCATGGCCTCAGAGGCAGGCCCACATATACAGAGCCTGAGCGCTGCAGGGAGAGATGCCAGGCAGCTTGCTTTTGCTCAGAGACATCTCTTTAGATGGCCTTGCAGGGTGTGTGGATTTCCTGGCACGATGTCACCAGGTTGAGCAAAGGAAGTTCGGGAGGAAATGGGTGTTTCTTGAACATGGTGTCTGCCAGGAGCTTGAGCTTATTGTCAGAGGTTGCTCAGGGTTGAGAGGCAGATGGGTTCCAGCTCAGCCCAGACCTTGTACCTCTTCCTGTGAGTGAGGGCAGGGGACCCTTAGAGGGCAGGGGGAGCTGGAGCACCTCATCCCCTTCCCTCCCATTCTGTTCTTTATACGTGGTCACATGGTCACGGGAGTCACCACAGGAAGCCCAGACACAGGCTAGGAGGACAGGGCAAGCCAGAACCTGCTTAGCCAGCTCCACACTCTCCATAGCGCCCCAGGGCCTCCCCCATGGGCCTCCTGCCCACAGCCTGGTCCTGCTGCACCCTGGAGCCAGCTCCCCCGCCCTCAGGGTGCTCTGCTCCTACACCCTTCCCCTGCCCCTCAGCCTCCTGTCTCCCTCCCTTCCCCCAGAGCACCCAGCTGTTTGAATCTCCCACGGTGGTCAAGCCCCCCACAGCCATCCTGGTTGGTGCAGGAACTCTCCTGTCCTTGGGGAATCCCACCACTGTCACCTTCCCACCGCTTTTGTCACATTTCTGGGTGGTTTCCATACCCACTCTCTCACCCAGTTCCCATCCTGTCACTGATCCTGTGGGATCCTCCTTCAGAACTCTGCAGGAGTCGCCTCCTCCCAGCCAGGCCCAGCCACACCTCCTGCCCCTGCCCCGCCCCCTCAGGGAAGTGGCCCTGCACCGCCGCGGGAGGATCTGGTAAAGGCAGGTCCTCACTCTGTGCTCAGCACCGCGTAGATGCCAAGCCAGGTGCGGTGGTACATGCCTGTAATCCCAGCACTTAGGGAGGCTGAGACAGGAGAATTGCGAGTTCAAAGCCAGCCTCAGCAATGGCGAGGCGCTAAGCAATTCAGTGAGACCCTGTCTCTACATAACACAAAATAGGGCTGGGGGTGGGGCTCAGTGGTCAAGTGCTAGATGCCCATCGTGGGGAAAGATCCAGGTAGCTCCATAGCCTGGGCTCTCCCCCAGCCCCGGGCCTGGGCTCCAGACACGCGGAACCCCTGGCCAGCCCTTGGGTGGGTCAAGCAGGCCCCTCCTCGGAGCCCTGCACCTGGGCTGGGGCCCTCGCTTCCGGTCTTCCCACCCTCCTTTCCTTCAGGTCTTCTCCTTCCCCTCTGGCAGCCATCCTGTGTGTGTCGCGCATGTTTTGGTTTATCATCCTCTGTAGCAAGCAGGCTGTGCGCAAGCAGATTCCCGTCCATTTTGGTCATCGCTGTGCTCCCACTGCAGCAGACAGCGGCTCTCATAGTGTATTTGGCGTCACCTGGAGGGCTCGGTAGACTCAGGCTGCCAGGCCTGCCCTCGGGTTTCCTGTCTCCCTCCCTCGGGCAGAGAGGCCCGAGTGAGCCCAAGGTCTGCAGCTGTAGGTTCCCACACTGAGAACCACTAGCCCAGGACAGTGCTTGCTTAGCAACGCCAGCGGCTTCTGCCCATTCGTGCTGCAATAACAAAATATCTGAGCCTGGAAAGTTTTATGAAGAACAGAATTCCTTGCTCACAGTAGTGAAGGCTGGGAAGTGCAGTCACAGTGTTGGCCTTTGCTGGCTGGTAAGGGCTAGAAGGTCAAGATGCTGTGTCCTCACATTGCAGAAGGCAGCACAGTGACCTAGCTAGCTCCCTGGGGTCTGATCCCATCCGTGAAGGTGGAACCCAGGCACCACCTAGCTGGGGACTGAGTTCCAGGGTGAATGTTGGAAGGGACATGTTTAGGCACAGCAGCAGCCACTAGGCCGCCCAGCCTCTGGAGTGCATGCCTGCAACACTGCCTAACCCTGCCCTTGTCTCCCTAGAGTACGCAGAGAACATCGGGGACGGCCGAAGCCCAGAGTTCCGGGAGAACGAGCAGAAGCGCATCGTGGGCTTGCTGGAGAACTTCTAGAGGCCCGGGCCGTGCACATGGACTCATGCTGCTTCTCTCCAGAACCTGTTCCTACGCAGCTCTGTGCAGCTCTGCACGGATTAAAGCTAGTTTTGCAATCCCTGGGCTGGCCTTCTTTGTAGCGAAGCTTCCCCCTGCCCCTTCCCCTGCGCTCGCAGCAGCTGGGCCTGGGCATGTCTGAGGAAGGCCAGGTCAGAGCCGGGCAGTGATGGCGTCACCACTGTGGTTGCCCTGGGGAGTGCCAGAAGCTGCCCTCTGTCACTGGGCAGCGGGGAGGACGTGGACAGTGGGCCTCCCCAGGTGTCACGCTCCAGCATGGAGAGGCTGCGTGTGTGGTGGGAAGCCCCTGCCTTGGGTTTCAGCCACAGAATCCTGCCCTCAGTGTCAGAGTCAGTCGGCCAGGGCACAGAGGACTACAGATACACAGTGGTCCCCCACCCACCATCCACCTTCTGTGGCTTCAGGCACATTGTTGGGTCAGCAGTAGCCTGGTGCTGCATCCTGGCGCCTATGTCACTCACCTCACTTGTCTCACCCTCAGGGGTGACGCCCACATCACTGCAAGAAGGGAGTGGCACAGCAAGATACTTTGAGAGAGAGGTCACACGCACGTAACTTTGATTACAGGGTGTGCTGAAGCGCTCTGTTTCGTCATTAGCTACTGTTGTTAATCTCTATACATGAAATTTCATCACCCGTGTGTCTATAGGGAAAACTACCCAGGTTCAGTACTGTCCACAGAGGACGAGGGGTCCCCGCCCCAAAACGGCAGCAGCAATTCCCGGTGTGGCCTGGTGCTGGTGACTTAAGCTCCCAGGCAGTTCTGAGCACAGGAGGGAGGGAGGCCTTGGCAAATCCCGCTCACTGCCTGCCAGCAGCAGCACCCTGGGCCAGTGCCTCTGACCAAGTGTCCCCCAAGCATCCAGAGAAGGCTGGTGGTGCCCAGGCAGAACCATGGGCAGGCCGTCCTGGCTGGCAGCACAGCCACAGGGGCACAGCACGTGCATTGGACAGGGGCCTCCAGGTCTCCACATGTGGCTTCAGAAATGCAGCCTCGCCCATCCGACTGGGAGCGGGAGAGCTGGTCGCCTCCTCCCCAGAGGGCAGCAGTGCTGCGGTGCAGCCCCGTCCGGCCTCAGAGAGAAGTCTCATGCGTCAGAGGCTGCACAGCAGCCAGCGCAGCAGTTCAGGGCGGCAGAGTAGCTGCAGGGGATGCCACACCTGGTGCCAGGCCCAAGCTGCAACTCACCACTCGCTGAAGCCCAAGGAACAGGGCTGCAAGCAGCCACCACCACCACCTGCCAGGCAGCAGGACAGGTGAAGTCAGTTTGCCATCCCAACCAGTGCGCACCTCTGCCGCATGCCCAGCTTTGGGCTGCTGGTGAAGAGTGAGGCCAGCCCTACCCGCCCTGCTCTTATGCAGCCCGTGGGAAGCCAGGCCCTGAGGCCAGCATCCCAGCAGGGGGCGGGAGCACCCAGCAGCCCTCTCCAGAGGCAGAGTGCTGTGCAGCACAGCCCTGCCGGCATGGTCACCCCTCATTCCAGAAAGCCAGGACCGATCTCGCAGGGTAACTAACAAACAGCCCAAGGTCCTGCAGCCAGTAAGCAGCAGGGTCTGCATTCAAAGCGCGTCTGCCACTGCATGGTTCCTGTGCTCCCCTCCGGAGCCACCTCTATTGGGAAGACAATCGCGGATCACTGGCTGACCTCGCGCTTCGATCTGCCCCTCTGTCAATATGAGGTTTAATGAATTTGCAGCACATAACGTGTCCACACGTGACCTATAGAATCGTGGGCTTTTCAGCTAAAGTGAGTACTTCAGAGATCATTACCACTTTGCTTGTATTTTCTTCTGACATTGTGTTGGGGTTTAAAACTTGCACATAGGTAAAACTCGCATGCGGTGCAGAAGTTCAGAATTGAATAAGAGATAAGCAGTGAGGAGTCTGCTCCACCCCCCAGCTTTCCCTGTCCCTGGAGGCAGCCCCTGCCACCTGACTGTCCTCCCAGTCATGCAGCACTTTTCCAGCCGTCTGCTTCTGCAACCTGTCAGAAGCCAGCACAGGGAGAGGGCCTTCGTCATCTCCAGGCCACTCAAGCCTCAGCTGGTGTTGCTGTGCCTGGCCCTGCCGGCTATGTACATTGGGGACCCTCCTAAGGTCCTGTTTGGCCAAAAAGTCCCTCTGCTAAAGCCTTGTTTGAAGTTACCCGTTTTATAGTTGAGGAGTGGCCCCTGCCCCTTAGTTTTGAAAGCAGGAGGAGCACAAGGTATAGTCCTAGGATCCAGGAGCATGCCTCGTCCCAGGTGTGGAGAGACTAGCAGCACCTCTGTAATTTTAATAGCCACTACACCTTTAAATACAGGGTCGACTTGGAACTAACTAACCCTGGCCGCTTCCTGAGTCTGCTCAGGGCCAGCTGAGCTGCCAAAAGCTTCTGGGAGCAGCTCTCCCGCTGGAAAACTCCCTGGGATCCCACGGACGGGTGCCTTGCCCTGGGGGGCTGAACTCCACTCTGCTGCCCAGTTGGGGATCACCAACTCTTGCCTTCATGTCCAGGGCACCCCAGAGGAGCAGGGTTCCTTTTCCTATCGAACATGGCAACGTCATCACAGCAGTATCAGCCACCATGTCCTCACAAAAGAAGTGGGGGGTTTGTTTTCCACCTCCTCCACAGCTGGTGGCCGCCACACTAGGACACGGCAGTAGCAACATGGCCACATCTAATTGAAGGAGATTTGCATGCAGGCTGCGTTCCTTCTCTACCTGGGGGGGAATACGTTATCAGGGAAGCTGGAAGCCATCCTTCAGTGGCCCCCGCAGCAGCCTCAGTGCCCAGGTGGCATCTTCTGTCATTACTGAGAGTGTCAATTTAGTGTCAACAGGGAGACGAGACTTGCTTTCCTAAAGGCAAGGCTTCTTGATGAGATTGTCACACCCAGCAGTAGAGGTAAAGGCAGGCCCATGTTTTCCAATCTGTCGTGTTCTTTGGTGCACATGGAAGGTGGTTGGTATCACAGCGGTGGGCCTTCGTTTGTGCTGGAAAAAATGGCACACGTTTCTCCAGTCACCTCTTTCCTGATTAGGTAACACATGCCCTCGCTATAAACTCCTGAAGGTGTATAAGGACGGGCAACGTGCAAACCTCCCTGCCAGATGCCTCCCCTGGCCCCCCAGCCCCTTCCCCAGAAGCTGCCGCTGCTGATTAGCTGAAAGCAGTCTTTCCCAAAGGGTGGCCTTAGGTGTTTCCAAGTGCATAAAAAATATTCTTAACACAAATGACGGCCACCTTCTCACTCCAGGACCATCACACACACTCAGCTGCCGCCGCTCCTTTAATAGCTGAGCTCCGTTGCGAAGCTGTACTATAATTTAGTTAATCGCGTTAATGGACATTTTCGGTGGTTTCTGATCCTTGGCTATTGCGATGCTGCCGGGAACCTCCTTGTAGAGAACGTCATTTCACACATGTGTGAGTTTAAATTCCCAAGTAGAATTGCTAAGTCAAAGAGAAGGGGCCTTTCTCACTGTGACATAATCGCCATGTCGCCCTCTCTCCATCAGCAGGTGTGCTCGAGTCCCCTGCCTGCACCCTCCCCAGCACAGAGGGCAGCATGCCCCACGTGCCCTTCTGATCCTCGCATCCCTCATGTGTGAGATCACTCGGGTCTGGGAAGAAAGGGTTTACAGGGTGTGTGCCAGGTAAGCTCTTCCGGTGAGCCAAGGACCTCCCTGGAGAGCTGGTCCCACCCTCATTCCATAGAGGACCCTGTTTCACAGATGAGGAAAGCAAACCACAGGCAGCTTCATTCACCTTCCTCACTGGGCGCCCCACCTACCCGAGGCGCATACGGCAGAGCTTAAGTGAGCTTCGGGCTGTGACAGGGCCTGGCAGGCTTTGCTGGGGCGTCCTGTTGTCCAGCTTCCACAGGCCCTGTCCTCGTCTCCATTTCCCCCAGGCCTTTCAGTCCCCAGAGGAGGCAGATCCAATGCAGGGCGATGAAGCTACAGTTCTGACCCCCAGGCTAGAGGTGCCCTCTCAGGGTCCTCCAGGAGGTGCCCAGGTCCCAGCTGTGCTGACAATAGCTGAGCAGACGGCAAGGCTGTGGGCCCCAGTCAGTAGGAGGGCTGGTGTGACTGGGTCTGTCCTCAGGGCCCAGGCAGCAGCTGGGGAGAAGCCATCGAGGGTGGATTCTGGCCATAGCTCCTGGGGCCTGAGCCAAGCAGCCCCATCCAGGAACCCCCCAGGAGCACAGGGACAGGAGGCCCAGGCCCTCATCCCAGCACTGCCCGTCTTCTAGGAGCCGTGAGATGTCCCTTACACTCTCAGAATCACTTCTTCAGTTGGGGACTGAAAGCAAGAGTCTCTGAGGGGCCAACCTGGGGAATCACACAGAGACCAGTCCCTGTGGCCACTTGTGGTACCCAGGAATCATCTGCCACCATCCCTCGGTCATTCACCGGACACCTGCAGTGAGCTGCACTACCCCTGCCCCAGGAGGTCACGCTCTGTGGGACAGACCAAGGCAGCAAACATGGAAACAAATGCCTGGGATGATTCCCAAAGGCCACCATGGAGCAGACAAGGACAGGGGACTGGCTTTGGGTCCAGTTGTCTGGGAAGTTCTTTCTGGGGCAAAAGGTGCCTTTGAGCCTGAGTTAAAATCTAAATGGTGTCAAGGAGCCAGGCAGCCAAAGAGCTGGAAGCAGAGTGATCTAAGCAGAGGCTCAAGTACAAAGGTCCTGTGGTAGAGACTGAGAGCACCATCCTTCTCTAGAAAATAGCCAAAGGAGGCCACGGTGGCTGGACCCAAGGGTGAGGCAGGAACCAGTGGGAGATAAAGCAGAGGCCTGCGGAGTCCTGAGCAGGAAGGGATGCAATTTGATTTGAAAGGATGCCTTTCGCTGCTTTGTGGAAGACATAGTGCAGAGACCTGTGGGCAGCAGGGGTGCGAGAAGGCCTAGAGCGCTCTGTTCAGGAGGGGACATCAGTGCCTTGGACCAGGCAGGGGACTGGGGAGCTGTGGAGGCCAAGCTAACAAGTCCCAGTGTAGGGAGCGGCCCTGCCCCAGGCTTCCCCAGCCCTGAGGCCTGGAAGCCACTCACTGGCCCAGCAGGAGTCGGGTGGGGCCCTTGGAGAGAGCTGCTCAGTATATAAATATCTTTAATGAATAAATAGAAGTGCTTTTAGGGCTGGCGGAGTCCTATCATTTCCACCTGCCATAAAATTTCATTAGAAGCAGGTGCTGCAGGGGAGAGGAACAGCCGCAGTAAATCTGCCTGCCCGCCCCAGCCCTGCCTCGCCTGAGCCACTCGGCTCCCATGGAGGCCGGGCCATGGTGCTTCCCCCAGGCCTTCTGGGCGGGGAGAGTGGGGT
>PVHX01000468.1:0-20483 GCA_004024805.1 Geosciurus inauris | reverse complement strand
TTCCAGTTGAGAACAGTGAGGCCCTCCATCCCATCAGTTAGCGATAGAGCCAGAGGAACCCAAGTCTCTACTACCTGTTTCCGGTTCTTTGAAGTGTGATTAGAAATCATCGAACTATGAGCCTTTGGAAGGAGCAGGATAGAAAGTTCCCCAAGTGACAACCATGTACCAGACAGTCCCTGCTAAAGGCCCTGGCCCCAGCACTGCCGCCTCCCTGCTATATCCTCTTGGGTTGACACCCTCACTTCCATTTTACAATTAAGAAGCACAGAGGAATCTAGGAATTTGCCCAAGGCCACACAGCCATACCCCTGATGGCTGCTGAGTGAACCTGCCAGCCCTCCCGTGGCCACCCACCCCTAGCTGGAAGGTGTGGAGCCAGGAAGCCTGGCCAAATGGGCAGGCCCAGCTGGCAACCTGCCTGGGCCCATAGTTATCAGTTAAGCTCATTAAGTGGCCAAGACAGGACATGGCCTGGGCCAGCTGCCTTCCTGTCTCGCCTCACGCCAGCCCTCCTGGGAGCATAGCCTGAGGACAGGCTCCCACTTCTAGCAGCTGCAAGAACAGGTCTCTAACTGGGCAAGATTAAAAGATGCAACGAGCAAACTTCTCCAGGCTGGTCCTGAGGACTCCCCGGCTGCCTGCAGGCAGCCCAGTGGGATTTCTTGGCAGTAAACCCAGGGCTTGGATGCTGGAGCAGGCTCGCTGGTTCAAATCCCAGCCCTGCTGCTCCCAACAGTGTGTCCCTGGGTGAGTCACTTCACCTCTCTGACCTCAATGTCCTCGTCTGTGTTAAGGAGGGCTGGACCTCACCATGCTACAGCCAGCGGATGCACGATACGGTGTGGCCAGCTGCTTGGAGCTGACCAGTGGCCCATCATCACTACCAATGACCTCGTCTTACTGTTCTCTTGTTCACCTTCCTCGCCAGGCTGTGAGCTCATCCATCTTTATTTGAACTTTCCAGAATGCCTGACCAAATCCATGAGGGCAGCCAGTAGGAGCAGAGTGAGCAGCGTGCCTGGACACACGGCCTTGCAGGGGTCAGGGAGTTGAGCCCACGGGAACAGCTGTCTGGCAGCTGCTCACAGGCCCCCCACCCCAGCTCCCTCACCCAAGTTCAGCCCACAAGTCTCACCCGGCCCGTCCACACCCTGCTCTCTCCGACCTGCCCTCCTCCCCTGTCCCCTTGCCAGTTCTGTTGGTGGTTCTAGCCTAGGTGCTGCCCTCCCTGGGAAGCAGGAACCCTGAGGCCTCCAGGTCGCCCCAACACACTGGCCAAGGCTGGAGAGTCCAGGCTCCCAGCAGCCTTCCCGGGGGGCAGGCTGCAGAGGTGGGGGCTGTATCCCATCCACTTCCACCAGGCGGAGCCCAGCCAGGGGCATATGCCCCATGGCGGCTTCTTTGCCCTTCACTTTTCAGCAAATAGCTTCTGAGCGCTTACTAAGTGCCAGGTGGTGCGCAGGGCTATGGGGTACCCGCCCAGCCTGCTGCCCTCCCCCCCCACCAGGGAAGGACAGGAAGTCAGCAGGGTGGCTTGAGAGGGTGTGAAAACTGGAGGGAAGAGGTGTGGCCTCTCTGGTCTGGGTGGACAGGAAGGCCTTTTGGGGAGGGGATGTCAGGGCTGAGACAGGACTGATGAGCCAGCAGCTGCGAGGGGAAGGGGGGAGTTTCCGAGCAGGGAGTGCAAAGGCCCTCGGGCAGGTGTGTGCTCCACATATTCAAGGAACAGCCAGATGTGCCTGTGAATGAGGGCCTGGAAGGAGGTGTTTGCCAGGTGAGCAGGGTCCCACCACCCAGGCCTTGGCAGCCCAGGGAGGAGGCTGGGTGTCTACCCTGAGGCCGGGTGTCCAGGGGAAGTGACCTCAGGGAGCATGTGCAGGAGACAGTGCTGAGCCAAGGAGGGAGGGCAGGTGAGAGAGAAGGTGAAGGAGTGGAGGCAAGGCTGGGAAATGCCCCCAGGGGGGCAGGATCCAGGCTCCTCCCACCCTCCATGTCCCTCTGGTCCTCTCTCTGGGGACCAACACCCAGCCTGGGCTCACAGTGATCCGCTCAACAGACAAAAACCTCTGGATGCAGAGGCTCTGGCTGGAGGTCCCTGACCAAGAATGAAGGGCGAGTGGGCCAGTAGAATTGCTCTAGGGTAGATGATAGGAGGGACTTCCAGAGAAGCACTGAGAGGACCCAAGGCACGAAGGTAAGAAAGGGTCAACTCTGCACCCTGGGCCTTGCAGACCCAAGGTTAAGGATGGTTACCACACCCAGGAGAGGCTTGCTATCACCATCTTTATCTTACAGATGAGAAAACTGAGGCTCAGGAGTGGGTACTGCATGGTCATCAGCTGTCACTGGTGAGGGCTGAAGCCCGAGCTCCAGCCTAGAGTGATCAGTTCACATCCTGAAATTCTGGGTCCTGGGGAGCACGTGTGGCCGCCAAGCAGGGAGGAGGCCATCAGGACACACAGACACGACGGGACACAAGAGCACTCATGCTTCCAGGGCGTTGGGAAGGGTGCTGTGGAGGAGATGACCGCTGACCCAGCCGTGAAGGCCGAGTGAGTGTCTGGCAGTGGAGGGCAAGGCCAGGAGGGTGCAGAGGCAGCAGCAGGGTGGAGGCCCAGAGAGGAGGCTGCAGGCCCTTGGAGGCACTGGGGTGCTCCAGCTGTGCAGAGCACTTCACAGGGGACGCAGGACAGGAAGGAGGGAGGGGGTCGCAGGAAAGGCACCTGGGAGGTGGGCAGGAGCCAGGTTAGGCAACTCAAATGCCAAGGACAAGTGCCCACACCGTCCTGAAGCCTTAGAGGGACCCTGGAAGGTCTTGATCCAGAGAGAGAGATCCGGGCAGGAGTCTGAACCTCCCTCCTGTTCTGTGCGTCTTGGATGGAGAAGGGGGCAGGTCAGGAAGCGGGGAGAGCGGGGTGGCTGCTGGTGCTGCCATCTAAGGCAAGCCACGGAAGCAGCTCCAAGTGGGCACTGGCCTCGGGGTGAAGAGGACATACCTGCGGGCGAGGGTGAAGCCGGAGTGGGCCGGACCTGGCTGGGGGCAGGGGGCTAAAAGCAGCGGTTGGGTCCCCTGGACAGTCAGTTTGGTCACCTCCCCTGGCCAGACAGGAGGCCATCACTCCATCTCTCACCCATCTCTCCTATCATCCATCTGCCCGCCCATCCATCCATCCGTCCGTCCGTCCATCCGTCTGTCCACTCATCCTTTCTTCCCCTCCCTGGACCAGTCCCTCCCTGTCCAAGGATCATGGGAATGACAGGACAGGTCCCCAGCTCTCTGGAGCAGTTCAGTCTAATGGGGGAGACCACTGTGACAAGACGTGAACACAAGCCATGTGATAAGCACAAGTGACCCAGGGGACAGTCAGGAGCTGAGAGGGGGAGGGGCCCCATGGCAGGGCAGCTCCACCTCGAGATGGTGGGTCTGCAATGCCGTTGTCCCAAACGAAGGACAGTACATTATTAGTGTTATTAATTATCATTAATCTAATTAAATGGCAATTACAATTAAGAACACAGCAATAAAAACGCCACCTTGGATTTAAACGGCTCTTCTCCTCCAGCACAAGAGTGAGCGATGGTCCCTGCTCTCAGCCCCACACCTGGCTGGGACACTGTGCACGCAGTAGGTGCTCAGCCAACCCCTGCGTTCAGAGTCACAGCTCAGACATCGCAAGCCCAACCCCTACCCCTATTTTACAGATGAGCAAACGGAGGCCCCAGAAAGGGAAATGACAGGCACCAGGTCACCCATACGTCTGGGGAAAGTAGATTCCCAGCCGCCTCCCAGCTCACTCTGCCCCACAAACCTTTTTTTTCTCCCTGGGAAAAAGCAGCTGCCAGAGGCAGCCAGGCCATTACCAATGACACAAGGCAAATTCCATCGGAACAGAATCAGCAGCCTCCCAGACACCTCGCTACAGTCTGGAATGAGGAATCCGGGTGAGGAAACAGGACTATGAACAAACAGAGCAGCAAGACACAGAGGTTTCCTCCCTGTCATCAGAGATGTCCCCTCCTGCAGTCCTGCAAATAAGATGGGTCTGGGTCCTTAAATAAGGCCTCTGCTCTAAGAGGCCAAGGGGGAGCCTAGAAGTGGCACTGGCCTCTGGGCTGCAGCAAGGTGTCCTCTCAGACCATCCTAAGAGCCCCTTGAAAAACAGCTGTCATTTTAGACAGCCAGCAGGGTGGTGAGGGCCCAGCCAGGCAGGGCTGAGCTGGGCTGGGGCTGCCCCCGCCCGTGCCAGGAGCCAGGGCTTCTGCCTGAGGCCTCTCTAGTGGCCAGCCCACCCACAGGCCTGTCCCCGGAGGTTCTGTCCCACTCGGTAGTGTCGTGTTTAGCAAGCTGGCTCCGCTGTCCCTGCCCACCATGGGTCCTGTGACTCCATCTTAGGCAGGTGGGGCAGGGTCCCTGCCTGGGGTCCCCGTCTGATTCCGTCTCTGTGTTCCCCACGCTGGCCCCACAAACAGGTGGATTCAAGATTCGGTCCACCATGTCTGCTGAGCTCCTCTGTGTGCCACGCATGCACGGGGCTCCAGGAGACAGGAAAGAACATGAAGACACTGCCCTTGCTCTCGAGGAGCTCACAAAGACGGGCGTCTCCACCACGCCACCCAACAAGCCAACCAGAGGGAGAGGTACGTGGGACAATTTTTCTGACAGAAACAAGTGACAGGAAGAACAGGAGTGAGTTGGCATGTGGCGTGGTGGTGTCGCGAGGGTCCTGGAAGGCTACTTGGAGGAGGTGATAGCTGAGCTAGATCCACAGGAGCAACCATGAGAGGAGCTAGAGGAACGTTCCAGAAGAGTGAGAGCAGACTGAATGAGCCAATGATGGACTGATTAGCTTATGACCAGGCAAACGGGGAAATGAAGAGAAAGGGGCGTGTGGTGGGAAGACAGGCCTGGTGGCCCCAGCTCCTTGAGGGGTCCCAGGCCGGGACCTCCCGCCTCTGCATCCTCCCACAGCCTTGTGGTTGCCCCTCCATGGTCCTCCTCTCACGGCCTCCTCCATGGTGACTGTTGGGTCCTCTCTGTGGGTTCATGGCTGTGCCACTAATAATCATCTCCATCACCCTCCGTCACCTTCCACGCTCTTCACCTTCTCGTCTTGTTTGTTCCCTCAACAGAGGCCAAGAGGCCCGAGGAGCAGGTTCCTGGACTTGAGCTGGCTTCTCTGAATGGCGGGGAACCGATCACACACCGCAGGGTCCTGCCTCCTCAAGGCCGTGGGCCGGGACTTCAGCCCTCCTGTGAGACGCTTTCCTGAGCCTGCATGGCCACCCTAAGCCACAGGGTGAGGGCACCCCGGCCGCCATGCTGCTGCCATGCACTGACGCCACGCACCCACCTGTGGGCTGGGGTCATCAATGACCACCCCCCTACACACTTGGAAGCTGGGCCTGGGAGGGCATCAGGTCCAGGCCCTATGGGCAGGAAGTGGTGCAGTGAGACTGAAAACCTCAGGCCACAGCAGGGACGTGTCCACACGAATGTCCCCATTCCAGCAGCCATATTGCCTTAGAAAACACACACTGCAGTATCCGGAGGTGCTGGCCTAACACACGCTGTGAGACTCTTCTGTAAATTGGAGAGTAATTCATTCAAAATTTCAAAAAACTCAAAATATATAAAAGACCAGTGCTCCTTGCATGCTTGTCTCAGCGTCCGCGCGACCCCCGGCTGGACCCCTGCTCGGGCCCACTCACTGGTCCTTTCACTCTGCAAACGAGATGACCAGCTCAGAGTTTTCCAGCCATTTTCTGAGGTCACACAGCCAGCAAGGGGCAGGATGCTTGCCATGAAGTGTTCCCCCAGGGGGATAGAAAGACCAGAAGAGCAGGCAAGAGGCTGGGGAAGGCGGGGACCAGGAAGGACGGGCTTCTGGGGGCCGGGAAGCACGCTGGATGTCCTCTGCTGGGCAGGGACACTGGCCTGTGGTAGCTCACCCCTGCTCTCTGGGGCGCCCGGCCCTGCCTGCGAAGGGAGGGGAGCCACGGGGCTCCCACCCCAGTCGAGGGTTGATTGATCCTCCACGGTCCCCAGAGCTGGTCCCCTGGTCTGTACCCCGGGCTGCTGCGTGTTTTCTTGTCTCTGATTGTAAACAGATTTGACTAAAGAGGTAAATTAGAAGTTAATTAGAGAGAACATGATTGATGAGGCAGTTTGCAGTGATTGGGAGGCGTGGAAAGGATGGGGCTCCCTGTGTGGAGCGAGGGAGGCGAGGGGCTAGGGAGCTTGGAGGGGGGATCTGAAGGGCCCATGTGACCGGGGCCAGCTCAAGGCTGCCCTTTCTTCTAGGCTCCGGGGTCAAGGCCAGGGTCCTGGGGCATGAGGTCCTAGGTGGAGCCCTCCATGAGACCTTGTAATCGGGGGCCAGGCCCCTGGTGGACTCAGGATGAAGCTGCTTACCTGTCCTGGGTATGCAGGTGACGCTTGGGGATTCACAGAGGCTTAGCAAACATCTATGCCGCCCCAGACATTTTCTCAAAACCTTGCTGAGTGGGTGCTTTACCTCTGAGTTCCAGATGAGACAATGGAGATTGGTAGTTGAGCCGACTTACCCATCTCACAGCCTGCAAGGACGGAGCCGAGGCTGGCCTCTAGAGCTGCGTCCCGAGTTCCGGGCGTGTGCCTGGTCATGAGGTCAGGCCTCTGGGGTCCCCTCCATAGCACCCTGCCTGCACACCTGCAGCAACGGTGAGCTTCCTTCCTAACCAGGAGGAAGGATCGTTCCAATCCGGGGAGCATTGTCCCTGTCCTTGTATGATGCGGCTCCCTCTAGCCCTACCTCCAGGGCCAGCTCTCCTGCTGTCCCCTTCCTTCACCTCCCAGAGAAAAGGCCCCCAGGTGAGGAGGAAGCTTAGTGTTCATCCAGGCCAACACCCTCATTTTCCTGGGGAAACTGAGGCCCAGAGAAGGATGCAAGGCACAGAGAAGCCCAGTGAACGAAGGTCACCGCAGGGCCAGGCTCTCCTGTGGCTGAAGCAGACCCATGGCTGAGGCCCACCATGGCCACATCTGCTCTCTAGGGAGAGGTGGCATCTCTTCATCCATTCACCCCGCTCCCCATGAATTCGGTGAGATTACCTGGGGCCCAACTTTGTGCGGGGCTCTGAAAGTACCAGAGCGAGGACGGTGCTCATGGCTACCAGGAGTGGCAGCCTGATTCTTACCAGTGAGGCCTTGCCAGTGAGAGCCGACCCTCCAGGAAGTGGCACTGGAGCCAACTCAGATGCTCCAGGCAAAAAAACTACACTAGGAGGGAGCAAGCTTCTAGAAGCTTCTGGAAGGTCAAATGACTGGAAAAGAATATGAGGGGGAACAGGGATGAAGGGTTGGCTCAAGAGCACATAAGGAAGCCCAGGTCGTATTAGAAGGCAACTTGGATTTTATTCTAAGTGGTGGAAGTCACTCAGTTGTGAGCAGAGGGCCGTGGGTTTGCCTCTGTAGAGGAGCACCCCTGGCTTGGGTGGGGTGTGGAGGCTCGGCAGAGGGGAGGCTGGGGTTCCTGCAGCTCTTGAGCACTAGGGCTGCAGATAGGGGGAGTAGGCAGAGAGAGATGTGGGTGCATGAGAGAGCAGTTTCTGGGTTCAGGGAGCAGGCTTGGGGCTAGATGGATCTGGGGGCGTGGCACTGTGGGTCCTGAGATAGGGAGGCCCCAGGGAGCCCTGGATTTGAGAAGAAGGTCAGGAACTCAGCCTGGGCCCATTCCGGAGGGGTGTGGGGTAGGCAGGGGGTGCCTGTGTCCCTGATGACAAGAGCTGGACACAGACTGGTGAGCATGGTCTCCAGGTGCTGACCAGCAGACTGGGGTGCACTCTTGTGATGTGCAGGCCCCTCCCATCCAGATGTCCCCTTCCCTGGGCATCAAGGCCATCTCCTTAGACAGGGCAGAAGGCCCTGGATGGGGAGCCCAGGGCGGCAGACACAGCAGCACAGCAGATCGCCCCTCCCTTCATCTAGACCCTGGGCTCCTGTCAGTCGCCAGTGGCCATGTGTCCTGGGCAGTGGCCTCATCCCTAGTATCAGGGAGCTGGCGGTCTCCTGGAGGCCTTGGCCCAGCTCCTCCAGACCCACAGGAGCTCCCTGAGAACGCCCACTAAATCCTCCCAGGACACAGGAAGTCAGGCCCGAAACGGCCTTGGTGGGGTGACAGATAGCCACAGGTGACTCCCTGCTCCCATTCACTGATCCCATGCCCTTCGGGGCCCAGGACTATCCTGAGGGTCGGATGTGAGCGCATGCTGAAATCTTGCTCTTCTCATTCCCATTTTATACATGGAGACATAGACACTCAGAGAGAGAAAGGGCCCAAGGTCACAGAGCTGGGGATCCAAACCCAGCACACACTGGAGCAATCCACTAGCTACCCTTTTGGCTCTCCCAGAGCTGGGGATGGAACCCAGGGCCTTGTGCATGCTCTAGGCGAGCACCATACCCCAAACCACCCCCCAGGTCTCTTGCTACTTCTGGAGTGACCGACTGGACCTTTCCGGGTTCTCTGGGGCCGGGCAGGTGGGAGAGAGAGCTCCTGCACAGGGAGCTTGTGGGAACCCAGTCCCTGTCTTTGCCACCCTGCACACACCTCGCCCAGTTGAGGGGACAGGAGCACAGGAGAAAGGGATGGTGACTTGGAGACTTGCCTTCAGCATCAGGGGCAGGGAGAGGCAGGGGCAGCAAAGGAGTAGTGGAGGCGGCAGAGGCGGCAGAGGCTGAGGCTGAGGCTGAACCAGGGCTCGCAGGATACTCCCAGGACCTTGGGTCAGAGGCAACCACCCTGGGGCCATAGGCCTCCCAGACTCTTCCTTGGCCAGTGCTGGGGCTTTCGGTTTCTTTGGTCATTGGGGGCACAGGATGGAGGACCGTGATGGAAGGAAACAGAGCCCAGAGATCCCAGCCATCTCTGCCTGGGACAGGTGAAGTGTGGCCTCAGAAGTCTCTGCCCCTCCCTGGGTCTCAGTTTCCCTCACCCACACAATGAGCATGCAATAAGAAAATACCTAGTGTCCCTGGCAGCTATTGATTATCCTGGAGAGAGCAAGTACAAACCAATCAATAGCTCACATTTATTGCGCCTCTACCGCGTGCCAGGTGCTGAGGATGAGTTTCTTTTGCGTATCTCATTTAATTTTCAGAAGCAATAAGACAGGTGCATAATATCCACTTTGGAGACGAGGAAACAGGTTCAGAAAGATGAGTAACTTCCTCGGGATCACACAGCTGGGATGGGGCAAGGCTGGATGTAGCCTGCCTCTGTCTGGAACCCAGGCAGGGCCACACCTTGCAAAGGCAGGCAAGTGGATGGGGCTTTGGGGACAGGGGTGCACAGGAATATGGGAGGAAAAGTCCAGTGGATGTGGGTAGAAGTAGCAAGAATAAGCAAATGTGTGGCACTGGTCAAATTCCTTTATCCATCTGATCTGTTTATCCATCTGTAAAATGGGAAAAATTTTAAATTAAACTGCCACCTCAGGGCAGTTTAAATGAGATGATATACCTGAAGTCCTAGCACAGTGCCTGTCTGTTCAATGTGCCTGCATTCTGCTTCATGTGCTTGTTGAAACAGCCTTGGGGCTTGGGGGTGGGGAAAGGCACACCCCTTCCAGACGGAAACTGAGACTCAGACAAGATGCTTGCCAAGGCCACACAGGAGCAGGACTTGAACCCAGCTGTGAGTTCTCACCACCACACCACACCAGCAAAGAGCAGAAATCAATGGACGGTCAATACTGGACTGATGGACAGAAAAATGAGACTGTGCATGTGGTCCCGGGACTCTCTTTCCTGGAGAGCTGGCTGAGGATTCTCAACCTGGTTTCTCAGCGAGCCAGGGAGCTACCTCTCCAGGGGTGTGGCCTTCCTCACCTGCTGCTCCCCACAAGGCCGTGGTCCCCTGGAATATGGAGAAACTCAGAAAACCCCCAGAGCTGCACTACATTGGGATCACAGCTGGAGATGTTCCAGATTATAGGGGAATTTATCCCCTCCTTGGGCTGCTGCAGCGTGATTTACAGGCCTCGGCGAGTTCTGTGAAAGGCTGGAGCCGTTCCAGCCATCTAAATATAATTACTGGGCACCTCGGTCCAGATTCTGCCAGTAGATCATTAATATAAGGGACCCAGGCCACCCCATGATGCTGCCGCTCTGGCAAGGACCCCTCAGAAGACAGCTTTGCCCGGGCCGAGCCTGGGTCAAGGGGGTCTAGCCTTCTCTTCACCCCCACTCTTTTTTTTTCCCTTTTCTGTACTGCAGGTTGAACCCAGGGGTGCTCTACCACTGAGCCAAATCACCAACCCTTTCTTTACCTTTTACTTTGAGACAAGATGTCACTAAGTTGCTCAGGCTGGCTTGAATGTGCAATCCACCTGCCTCAGTCTCTGGAGTTGCTGGGATTACAGGCTTGGCTCACCCCCACGTTTGCCTCAAATTTCACCATGAGAAAGTCATTCCTTTGACTTACTGCTTCAGCTCTGGTTTTAAAGGGCCTTTGCTTCGGTGGGGAGAACATCAGCATGGGCCCCTGAAGGTTTGTGTGGAAACCTTGGGTACTTTGGTTAAGTCACGATCGCCTCATTCCTTGTTGCACCTCAAGACTGAAGAGGATCCTCAGTGGTGACCAAGTTGTGTCCTTGAATTTAGAGATGGGGAAGAGCAGTACAGAGAGGACTGCTCCTGGAGGGGACTTGGGACTCAGAGGAAGTAAAGACAAGCTCGGCCTTCCTGTCTCCCGGGTCTGGCTGATGGGAAAATAGAATGTCAACATCAGAAAGGGTGGGCCAGTCTGACCCTCGCCCCGTCCCTGGCTGAAGTCTTGGCCCCAAACAGCACCCTTGAAGCTGAACAGACCTCCTTGCTTTGGTTAAAGGCTCAGGCCCTACAAGAAAGGCCACCTGGTGGCCACTAGCCATGTCACCTTATGTGTACTTCCGCAGCCCTGAGTCTCAGGCTCCTCTGGTGTAAAACAGGGATGTTGGGCTGCAGCCTCACAGGGCCACTCTGAGACTTCAAGGAGGACAAGTAACCAAGTGCTCAGTCAGTGGCCAGCATGAGGCCAATCAATGTAGGATATCACTGGAATCAGGGAAATCTGAACTAGACCCTGCATCTGCCATTTCCCATCTGTCAGACCTTGGCACCTCCCTGGGCCTCAGTATTTTCATTTGTAAAATGGGGATTCACAAACCTACTTTTCAGGCTTATAAGGATTGAATGAAAACACGTTCTGTCCTTACTGCGTGGCCTGAGACGATCTAGATGCTCAGTAAGCAAAGGCCGTGGGCCGTGGTAATGCAGACGTGCAGCCTGCCAGGATGTGGTGTGTCATTTTCCCCAGGGGATCCTTGCTGAGGGCCATCTGTGTGCCAGAACCTGCAGCAGGAAAGGGATGAGCTGGTCTTGGGTCCAGGCCTGGGGCTGCTCTTTCTTATGGATGGACAGTGCCCTTCAGAGATGGAAGGAGGGAGATACCTCTGAAGGTCCCTCAACTGGAGAAGTTCCAGAAGTAACAGGTTGAGACCTGGAGGGTGGGGCTGACCAAGGGGGAACTGTATCAGGCTGGGAGGGAACAAGAAAGACATCATTTTTGCCTAGAGATAGCTGATAACAGAGACAGGCACTCAGTGACAAGTTGCACGATTATTTAATTAAAATGGCAATAAAGCAGGTAGCAGCCTGGCTGGGCCCTGCTGCCTCTCTGAAGCATGGGAGGGGGCTGGGAAGCCCTGGCACAAACTCGCTTTATTCTGCGGCAGGAAGTCACAAAAATGGATTTTAACTCAGAAGGGAGAAGTGGAGGGAGACAGCCCCCGAGGTCACGGGCACACGTGAACAAGCCCAGCTCTGGTTGCCATCCTGGAGGGCTCCTCCAAGGCCGAGGCCCTGTCTTCTGCCAGCCTCCCCCTAAGGACTCCTACCACAGGATCCCGGGCTGCAGTCCAGTCACTTTACCTCTCTGAACCTCAGTTGTCACAGCTATGAGATGAGGGAATATCCTTATCTTTGTCATGAGGATTAAATGCATTAAATCTGGTGCCTGGTACACAGTAAGTGCTCAATAGATGCACATTCCCTTCCTCTCTGGGGTGCAAGGAGAGGCCAGCTCAGGCCTTCTCTTAGGTGCTCTAACTTGCACTCTTCATTAAGGCAGTCACAAGCTGCACATGGCCAATGAGCACTGGCAAAGGAACCGTTTGATACTTCAAGTTGAGATGAACTGTAAGTGTGAAAAGCACACCAGATTCCATGACTTGGTTTGTAAAAAGGAAAGTGAAACAGCTCATTAATAATGCTTATGTGATGTGGGGGGCAGTGGCACTTGCCTGTCATTCCAACTACTTGGGAGGTTGAAGCAAAAGGGTCGCAAGTTTGAGGCCAGCCTGGGAAACTTAGAATTCCTGTTTCAAACCATGCCCATAATCCCAGAATCTTGGGAGGCTGAGGCAGGAGGATTGCAAATTCAAAGCCAGCCTCAGCAACCTATCAAAGCCTTAAGCGGGCTGGGGCTGTGGCTCAGTGGTAGAGCGCTTGCCTTGCATGCGTGAGTCACTGGGTTCGATCCTCAGCACCACATACAAATAAATAAATAAAATAAAGATACTGCATCCATCTACAACTAAAAAAAATATTAAAAAAAAAAAAGCCCCAAGCAACTCAGTGAGAACTTATCTCATAATAAAAAATTTTTAGAAAGGGCCAGGGATGTGGCTCAGTGGTTTAGCACCCTGGGTTCAATCCCTGGGACCAAATAATCAAAAACAATAAAAATAAAATATATAGGGCTGGGGATGTAGTTCCATGGTAGAGAATCACTGGGTTCAACCCCCCAGTACTAAAATAACAATAATAATAGTGGTGATGATGACTGTGTTGAAATGATATTTTTTATACACTGGGATATAAAAATATATTGAATTTTACCTGTTTATTTTTACTTTTTAATGTGGCTACTAGAAAATTTTAAATCATACCTGCGGCTCACATTCTATTTCTACTGGCCACTATTGGTCTGGCTCGTAGAATTGCGGAATAGAGTGGCATAAACCACACCCCTGAAATCACTTCAGGACTCTGGAAGCACTCCCACAGCATGGCCTTGTCACTGGCAGAGAAGCTGCATTTAATAAGTACCTGGTTGAAGGGTGCAGGGCCCTGGGAACCTCTGCCTGATGCAGTTTATGGCCTCTGGTGGAGGTTCCAGTAGGATTCTTGCTGGGACAACTCAAACACATGCCATGTGGGCTCTCTGGCCTTGGTAGAGGGCAACTGGGTTCAAATCTTTGGGTCAAGGCTTAGTGGGGGTGCTATCAATGGAATTTTGCCCCCAAATCCATATATTGAAGCCCTAACTCCCAGTGTGGCTGTATTTGGAATAAGGAAGTAATTAAGGTTCAATGAGGTCATAATGGTGGGGCCTTGACCTGATAGGATTAGTGACTTTGTAAGAAGAGATGCCAGAAAGCTCGCTCTCTCTTCTGCATGTACAAAGAGACCATCTGAGCATGTGGCAGGGGACAGCCACCTCCAAGCCAAGAGAACAGGCCTCAAAGTGAAGCCTACCTCTGCTTTCACCCTGATTTTTAGGCTTGTGAAATAAATTCAACTGTGAGAACTGACTTTCTGCTGTTTACACTCCTAAGACAATGGGTTCTGGGGCCCTCGGGGGAATCCTAGGAGCTGGATGTCTCTGGAGAAGATGCGGAGCTGCAGAGGGGACATTGGATCCTTCCTGCCTCCTCAGACAGGGAAGGAAAGGGTCTGGCCTGGACTCAGGAGACCTGAGTTCTTGGCTTGGCTGAGTTCCCTCCCTGTGAGACCCTCAGCTTGTGTCACCCCTCCTCTCTGGGACTCAGTTTCCCCATCTATACAATGGGTACAATGATTGATGATTTTTCTGTTAAAAAATGGAGAGTCTTTAAATTTTAAGTTGTAGCTGATGTCATCACTCTAGATGGGCCACTCAGACTGGAATCCTGAAGAAAAGCCTCAGGAGGTCCTCCTGGTCTTCATGAGCTGCCAGCCAGGCAGAGGCAGAGGGGATGACCTCCCCCATCCCCTTGCCCCTGAGCCTGGGCATGGCCCTCAGCCTGGACAGGGCCTTCCTGGGAGGCCCAGGAGTGATTCAGATGAAGGCCTAGAATCTCTGGATGGGAAGACCAGGTCTGCACCAGTGCTGGGCCACGAGAGCAGAAGGCTCAGAACCTGGAGCTTCAGGGCATTGTCTATCTACAGAGACCACTCAGGGCTCCTGTCCAGCTTCAAGGGGAGCAGATAAGGAAACCAGTCATCAAGGAGAGGTGTCCCTGCTCAGGTTCCTATACTGCCCTCCAGAGGAGAGTTGGGATAGGTGGCTCCCTCATTCCAAGAGGCTGGCTGGTCCCAATCAAGGAATAGAAGAGGAGGACTCCGGGTGCTCTCTGTCCTGGTTGGAACCTCATAGTGGCCCACGGAATCCTGTAGACCCCAACACCTGGACAGAAAGAACCTCCAGGGGTTGGGCTTGTGCCTCTGCAGGCACACCAGCCTTCCAGGAGATTCTATAGCCTAGGGTGCTCTACCCTGGCTGTACACTGGGATCACCCGGGAATTCTTAAAAAACCTGATACCCACATCTTTTCCCAGACCAATAGTGTCAAAAGCTCTGGGGTGTGGCCTGGGCATTAATCATTTTTACAGAGCTCCCTAAATCATCCCAGATGCACCCCAGAATTGGTCCAGCCCCAGATCAGTTCTCAGAGCCTTAAGATGATTTCCTGTGGAGAAGAAGTTGGGGGACGCTCAGACAGGGGACATTCAAGCTGAAGCTCACATAGAGAGGTGACGGCGAGACCAGTTCTGGAGCCTGGTCCAGGGCCGATTTCTCTCCTGAGACTGTATCTCCTTTTACAAACTAGAGCCCAGGCAGGCCAGGAACACAGTATTTCACTTTAATAATGTTGGAAACCAGTACAGGCCGGGCCACCACTGTGATGGGCCGGGAGCCTCAATGGCGATTAGTGGAGCTGTAAGTCTTTTGCTTTATCCAAATCTTGGGCAGTAATTTAGGAAATTTAATTAAAGGGGGAGAAATGGGGACACCTCGTGCTCCCTGCCTCCTGTTATAATGAGTGAAATACACCGGGCTGTAAAAGGAAATGCTGTCTGAGACGCAGTTCTGATGTTTTATTGCCAAGTTTTATTCGCTGATGTAAACGTAATCGTTGGAAACCAGAGCTCTATTAATGCACATATTTTCACACATCCGGGGCCCCGCCTGCCCCCCCTTCTCTCTGGGCTTGTTCACTCACCTCCTAGGGTCAGCCCTGGTGCTTTCTGGGCATGTCTGTGCCAAGTCTGGATTTCCCTGCTGGTTTCATACCCTCCTGTGGCAGATAAGACTTTAATAGAATTCCATTACTCCTCGGAGCTCAGTAATGCATTCTGGAAATTAGGCGGCTACATACTAAAGCCATTGTTCCCCCTTATAAATGGGATCCCTCGAAGCCAGTGACCATGGGTCCTCGATAAGCTCTCATGAAGACTCGCTCCACATGTTATTGGTGTGTAAAAAGGTGCGACTCTGGGCTTCCATTGCTCATTGTTAGGGGCTGATACATTTAAGTAGTTTCTCCATGAATCAGGCAGCTTAGGTATTTCCCCCCTCCTGGCATTGATAGATGAGCGAAAGGAAGCCATTTAGACGGTGCTCTATAGGGCCCGGGCCCACACGGTGAATGATTTCCAATGCCTGGTTTAATTTATTTTTAAATGAAATTTGTTATTGATTCTGGATTAAAAGGACAAATCTTACGGCTGTTACCACTGACACAGTCACAGTGCTCAAATGACACTTCTCAAGGAGGGGAGGCGGGGGCGGCCTCCCAGAGTCAAGGGGAGGGTGAGGACTCTTCCAGGAGCCGCGCTCAGAAGTAAGGGCCCGTGCAAGATCCCCTTCTTGGGGACAACTTTAAATTATCATCTTTGCCAGCTGAAATACTTGACTTGGTGTCGCCCTCAGAGCCTCATTTGTGTGAGGGAACAGCAGTGATATTTGCCTCATGGCTTCCGTGTGACTGCTGGATGCTTGCAGAGTTGCCTCTAGGGACAAGAGGCTTACTCTCTCCCGAAGCATTCCCAGAGTGAGACATGTGATTAGAGGCAGCCACCCTGGTGGATTCCCACAGACGGTTTCCTGGGACAGTCTTTGCTTACCTTCTGCATCCACGACTCTCAAGTTTCCATGGTGTCTGCAGCTCGCATTTGGATGAGTGAAGCAGACGAGAGAATTACACAGGGTGGGAGCACAGGCTGAGGATTGGTCCTTTCACATCCGCTCTGCACCATGCCACTGGGCAACCCTGTGCAGGTTACTTCCTCTCCTGAGCTTCAGTTTCCTTATCTGTAAAAGAAAGAAGGTCTTTGGCCTCCAGGGTTGTTATGTGCATTATATGGGATCCTGGATATGAATGTGATTTGCAAACTGTGAGTGGCAGGTTAGATAGATGCTGTACAAAATGTAAATGGTCTGGTCTGGTATGATGAGCACCCTTAGGTCAGAGACAGAAAATGTAGATGTAGTACTGGCATGGTTGGCTGTGTGACTCTAAGGAGGTCCCTTACCCTCTCTGGGTCTTACATTTCTAAGCCACAAAGCAGGGGCATGAATTAGAGGTACTCAGCTATAATGGGCTCTGGAACATCTAAAGCATATTGCCTTATCATTGTTTTACCTGGGGCAAGATACAACCTTTCTGAGCTTCTATTTCCTTATCTTATTTTTTTTTTAATTTTTTTTTAGTTGTAGATGGACACAATGTCTTTATTTATTTTTTATTGCTTTGTAGGTGGTGCTGAGGATCGAACCCAGGGCCCCACGCATGCGAGGCAAGCGCTCTACCGCTGAGCTACAATCCCAACCCCTATTTCCTTATCTGTAGATAATGATAACATCATGTATTTGCCATGGGCCAGGAACTGTTCTAAGTTGCTTTCCATGTAGCAACTCATCTAATCCTCACAATAATCATATGAAGGTGGTATTGTTATTCTTATTTTACAGATGATGAAATTGAGTCATAGAAAGCCCAATAATTTTCTAAGGTAACACAGCTAGTAGGCACTCTCTTACGCCATGTTACCTTAATTGTCTAGAGTAACACAGCAGCATTCAAAACGCAGAGTAAGGCTCTCGAGTTCACACCTATAACATCATATCCCACTCTATACGGCCTGATTGTTCTGAGGATTAAGTGGGATAATGAAAGTTCTTAGCATGGCGCTGTGTTCACAGCAATGGAACACAGGCTTGGGAACCCGAAGAAGGCAGCAGGTATTTCTGGGCACTCAGGGTGGATGGACCTTTGCCAGTGGGAGAGGCAGCTAGACAGGGAAGGCTCCTCATAGGAGGAGCAATGAGAAAGGAAGGGCATAATGAAGAGGTCAGCAGTTTCTCAAACAAACATGGCTGTCAATGGAAAGAGCCATTACATCACAGCCTTTTCAAAGTCACATAATCCCTAGAAGTTTGTCCTTGAAGGAACCTTGGAGGCTACAATGTTTAATTTTCTTCTAGACTATGAGGAGAAAAAAAATCCGTGGAGGTCAGCCAATGGGTCAGTAGCGGAGCAGTGGCGTGCTGCAGTTGACCCATTTGTCACCAGTCTCCTGGAGAGGTCTCAGGCTGGAGTGGGAAGGACCCTGGGTTTCAGTCTTGGCACTCCTAGGTGATCTCGAAGATTCTCAGTTTCCTCATCTTTATAATGGAGTTATAGCACTCACCTCATCGGTAGGGAGGTTCAAGTGTATTAATGAATGAGTCCAAGGCCTGTCCAACCCAGGATGACCTAACTACCACTTCTCTGTGAGAAGACAATTAAAACTGAGTTAATCCGGCAAAAAATGGCCCCTCCCTCCAGCGACTGTGAGCAGAAGGGCGTGTCGGGATCTGTCCGTGGTACTGAAGGAAGAACCTTCTGTCGAGACGGTGAACGCTGTCCGCGGTGCTGAAACAGTGTTCGTAAGCGCGCGACTCTTGGAGGGACGCTGTCCTTAGTTGTTTTTTTATTTTTTTAAAATTTTTTTTAGTTGTAGATGGACATAATACCTTTATTTTTATTTATTTTTACGTGGTGCTGAGGATTGAACCCAGTACCTCACACATGGGAAGCGAGCATTCTATCACTGAGCCACATTCCCAGCACTGTCCTTAGTTTTGAAGGAGCTGAATTGTTGCTGGTGACCACAGGCCCCGCCAAATGTGTTGTTCACCATGAGAGGGATGCGAAGTCAGAGTAAAGACAGCGGGCGGGGGGCATTGTGTCCTGCAGGCTCTAGCCTCATTCTCGAACTTAGGGCATCAAAGAGCTAGATGAAGAGCTGTCCTCGTGCCCTAAAGATAGATGTCTGGGTTTGGCATGATGCTGGAACAAGGCGACCCAAGGCTGAGGAAGGGCAAAGGACAGGGACAGGAGGGGCCCTGCTCCAACTCTATTCTGGGACCTCAGAAAAGCTCCTTCTCTGATTCAAGGTGCTTCCTTACCTTTTAAGAGGGACACACGCCCTCCCTTCTGTCTTTACTCAGGGTCTGTCCTAACAGCCCCAGTACAAGGAAGGAATCGGAGGATCTCGGTGGTTGCCTGCTCTTAGGAATGGGAGTGGCTCCATGCCCTCACTCCTGATATGCGCGCGTGCGCACACACACACACACACCCCATCTAGGCTCCTCAGTCCAGGGAAGGGAGCTTTACAACTCAGAACCGGGAGATCTAATTCACTGCGCAGGGACCGGCATCTCTAAAGAACACTGCTAACTCTGCCTCACTCCCATTATACAGACGCGAAAACTGAGTCCCAGAGGGAAACAATAGTAACTATTGAGTTGGCATGTAAGCAACATTATGCTTTACATGTCTGATTTCTCAAATGCTCACCTGACCCCTGGAGGCAGCTACTCTTGTCCCCATTCCTCCAATGAAGACACCGAGGTTCACTCAGGGGTGGACATCCGGACATGATCACACACGGAGCCAAAGGTTGGGGCAGAGCGGTAACCGGGTCTCCCGGGTGTCAGTCCTACCTCGCCCACCTCCACCCCTATCTGCCCCCCTGACCCTGGCACCACCGTGCTAGCAAAGTTAAGGAATCCCTCTGAGCGCGCCGGGTCTGGCGGCAGAGGGAATGATTTTTATCCTTATTCCTCCTGGATAGTATTTTCATTTCTGAATCCTGTTGTGCTCTGCTTTGCGGGAACCAGGTCCCCGGGGTGGCTTCCTCCTCCCCATCCCGCCCCCACCCCCGCTCTCGGGCGGGGGAAAGTTGAGAGTACCGCTTTAAAAATCCCAGCCTGGGCAAAACTTTGATGATAAATCAAGCGGCAGATCCCTCCGCCGCCTCCTCGGGGCGGGCGGGGGCGAGTGGGAGGGAGGGGGTGCGGCGCGGCGGCGCCGAGCGGAGTGGCCTTCCGCGGAAGGGAAGAGTCCCGCAGTCGGAGGCGGCCGGCTGGGCGTGCGCTCGCTACCCGCAGCCAGGGCTGGGCCAGAGCCGGGCGAGAGCCGGGACCCGCGCCGGGCCGGGGCCAGCTGGCCAGGGGCAGCGGCTGGAGCCGAGCCGCCAGGCCGCACAGAGCAGGGGACAGCGAGCGCGGGGTCTACGGGCTCCTGAGCCCCGATGTGAGGCGGCGGCGCCCCCGGCCCGAGCGCGCATCATGGGGGCCCCGCTCGCCGTGGCGCTGGGCGCCCTCCACTACCTGGCACTTTTCCTGCAACTCGGCGGTGCCACGCGGCCCGCCGGCCACGCGCCCTGGGACAACCACGTCTCCGGCCACGGTGAGTTCGGTCGCCGCCCCCACGGACTTCCCCACCGAACCCCACCCCGGGCTGTGCGGCTCCAACTTGGCTGCCCGGGGGCTGGAACCCGCGCCGGCGGTGGCGGGAGTCCCAGGGCTCCCCCTGCTGGGTCTGTGGACCCGCCCTGGCATCCTGGCCAGCCCTGCGGAGGAGGGGGCACCGGAGCGCACCCCCACTCTCGCGTCGAACCCCCCCCACGCTCACGCGGATACACACCCCCCACGACCCCACAGATATTCACAGCCACGGACACACTCGGAGCCACATCACACTCACAACTACCCGCACACGGCTCCGCACGCCTCGGTGCCCCTCCTCTCTCATAAATACTTATGCCCACTACACACACATCAGGCACTGCGCTGGGGGGCTCACACCCTGCCAGCTGGCACCCAGGCACAGCGCTTTGCCACAACTCTTGCCTGTCTGCTTGGAGACACACGGGGACACACATACACACACACTTGTTCACACACTTTGCCCACCCACCCCCTCTCTGCCCATCTACCTTTCCCCTTTGAGGGCTTAACCTCGGAGCTGCTCTTGTCCCCTCCCTCTCCATCCTACCCCCTTATACCGAGGGGACCTGTCTTTTGAGACCTGCTAGCCTGAGGGCAGCCTCCCCTGTCCGGTGGGTGACATCTCAGGGATGAAGCCCC
>PVHX01000467.1:285866-302119 GCA_004024805.1 Geosciurus inauris | reverse complement strand
ACTGGTCCCAGGCCAAGTGAAACTCTGGGCCGCTGGTGGAGTCGCTGTTCCACCGTGGCCAAGGTTTGCCCCCAGGTGTTCACCTGTGCCCCCTGGTGTGTAGGAAGTTCCGCTGTGTTAGAAGGTGGTCCACAAAGAACACTAGCTGGGGTTCCGCTCAGGAGACAGTCCACAGAAGCAACTGCCAGCGGTCCCTCGCAGCTGGGTGGGCACTGGGGCTAGGCACTCTGTGCGAAAGCCGGCCTGGCACGCCTGGGGTAAACTCCGGGCTGAATCCCTGGGCTGGATCCCCCACCACAACTGCACTCCATGGGTGGGCACCGAAGCCGCGCCTCCCGGCTACCACTGCCTCCCGGTGGCCCTGTGCTCACACACGCGAGCGAGACTCTTGCGTGGGGCGGCAAGGCGCAGAGAGCTGCCAGAAAACTGGTTGCAAGCTGGCACCCCGCTACTTCCAGTCTCAGTCTCGGATAGCCGGGGCCCTGGGCCGAGGCCCAGGCTGCAACCGCGTTTCTCCGGCCGGCGCTGAAGCCACGCCTCCTGGCTACCGCTGCCTCCCGGTGATCCTGTACTCACACATACACGAGCGAAACTCCTGCGTGGGATGTTGAGCTGCAGAATGATGCCAGGATGCTGGCTGGAAAATGGCGCCTCCACCACTTCCAGCTTTGGTCCCTGAGAGCCTAGCGCAGAGTGGACTGTCTAGGCCGCCATCTTGGAACCGCCTCCCCTCGATGCTGACTTTTGATTCATGGGGTGTGCCATGGCTTTGGGGGAGATCGTCACTGTTTGTAGGAAATACTAAAGTAGTCCGTGATGACAAGACATCGGGCTGGCTATTCACTCTCAAATGGCTTAGGAGAAAAAGTTTCTGTATTGTGTTTGCAATTGAATTTGTAAGTTTAGGGTTGTTTCAATTTTTTTTAAAAGGCCATCAGAAAAATAAGTTTTCTTTGGTTAACAGAAATGCCAAAGGTCTTTCTTTGCTTTTTAAACAGAATTAGTCTAATAACACTGCTGAGTCCCTCTCTGCTAACCACAGATCCTAATTTTCAGCCATGAATGTCTATGATCCATCTTAATGAAAGGGCTAAAGAAGGAAGGGAAGAAATTAAGCATTCCTTACGTGCTTAGGCAGATCACATTTTCCAATCTATGAAATTCCTGGGAGAAAAGACCACAAAGGCAGCTTAATAATAGTAACAGGTAAAGTGTGCTGAGTCTTGGGTTTTATTCTGTGCATTTTACATTTGTGAACTCGGACTTTCCACAATCCCATGAGACGGGTTTTAATTTATGGATAAAGCCACATAGCTAGTTAGTAGCAGAGAGAAGATTCAAGCCCTGGCAGTCTGACTCCAAAGGTCATAATTCCATTTTAGTAACTAACAATTTGGTCAAGAAGAGTTAATACTTATCAAGGATTTACTATGTCTAAGGTACAGCACTAGAAACTTGCCTTGTTCAGTGTTCATATAGACTCTGTGAACTAGGGACCTGGTGAATTAGAGATTCCAGATGAGGAAATTAGCTGAATGAGCCCTAGTTAGTATGGGAGAAAGTGGGAATACAAACACGGGTCTGTTTGACTCCATACCTGTGTTTTCCTGGTGAAAAAGTCAGGAATCCTGGACCTTTATACTGTGCCTTTCATACAATGTCATTTTAAAACATAAATACAAGATTTGCTCTCTGCCAAGCTCTGTCAACAGCTGCCATGTTTAAATGATCTTGTCCTGTTAGAATTTGGTTGGTTTGTCAATCTGTTTTTCAGTCACTTCTTGCAGAAAACTGACTTTGAAGGTCTCCCTCATGGTGATGATCACACAGTGCTCTTGCAATCCATCATTTTCAAAGGCCAAGCTGATTAAAACCTTCTAACAGGCAGCCAAGTTGTCTCCTGAATCTTCTTCTAATAAGCCCAGAAGCAAGTGTACTTTGCAGATCGGTGCTGCCAGTTCTGAAATATAACATCTGGGAAAGCAAACCTTGATCACCAGCTGTAAATAAGTGTCAACAGTAGCTCTTCCTGTCAGCTGGAATTTCAACAGGCCCCAAGGGTCTGGAATAGGGCATTGTGCAGGGGGTAATAGAAACCCATGGGAGCTGGGCACTTTGTGCTTTGGGTTAGTCACTCAAGAGTCTAACCCAAGTCTGTCCCAAACCAAAATGTTGCATCTTCTGATTTTTGTTTTTAATGTAGGCACTCATGGCTATAAATCTTTTGCTTAGAACTGCTTTTGTTGTAGGCCACAGAATCTGGTAAAGTTTTAAAGTTTAATGAAGTCTAGTTTAGATAAAATGGACTAATATTTAGTTATTTATATTTTATACCAGGGATAGCACCCAAGGGCACTTTATCACTGAAGCTACATTCCCAATCCCATTTATTTATTTATTTATTTAGAGACAGGGTCCTGTTAAGTTGTGGAAGCTGGCCTTGAACGTAAGATCCTTCTTCCTCAGGGTCATTGGGATTGCAGGCATGCACCACCATGCCCACCTGTTGGGTTTCTCTTCTCATTTGATTCTCAGATTTCTACAATGACACATTTGTCATCCAGAAGTGCACTGTTCAATCTCTTTGGGTTTGTATAGTTTCTGAAGTGTTTCTTGCTGCTGATCTTTAATTTTATTACATCATGATCTGATAAAATGCAAGGAATTATTTCAGTTTTTTAAAATTTGTTAAGACTTGCTTTGTGGCCTAAACAATGATCTGTTTTGGAGAAATGTTCCACGAGTAACTGAAAACAAAGTGTATTCAGCTCTTGTTGGATGAAACATTCTGTAGATGTCTAAGTACATTTGATCTAAAGTATAGTTTAACTTTAGTAGCTTCACTGATTTTATTTTTTTGTCTGAATGACCTATCTATTGATAAGAATGACACATGGAAGTCAATCACTGTTATTGTCCCTTTATGTCAAGCATTGTTTATTTTATGAAATTGGGTGCACCAGCATTTGTGGCGTGTACATTTGCAATCATTATTATCTTCATGTTCCCTTTATCAATATGCTGTGAACTTCTTAGAAGAAGTACAAATGACGCACAATTATATGAAAAAAAAAAAAAACACTCAACGTCTTTAGCCATCAGGGAAATGCAAATTAAAACTGCACTGAAATTCCATTTCACCCCAGCCAGAGCAGTGATCATCAAGAATACAGGTAACAATAAATGTCGGTGAATATGTGAGAAAGGACACTCTTGGTGGAGATGTACAGCCACTCTGGAAATCACTATGGAGGTTGCTCAAAAAACTAAAAATAGAGCTACCACGTGATCCCTACCACTGATCCAAAAGAACCAAAGTCAGCACACTTTAGAGCTACATGCACATACCTCTGTCTATCACAGCACAATTCACAATAGGACCAGCCTAGGTGTCCATCAACAGATGAATGGATAAAGAAAATGTGGTATACATACACAATGGAGTTTGATTCAGCCAAAAAGAGGAACAAAACTGTCATTTGCAGGAAAATAGATGGAACTGGTGAGCATTGTGTTATGCGAAGTGAGCCAGTCTCGGAAAGACAAGTGTTGTATGTGTTCTCTCACACGTGGAAGCTAGAGGAAAGAAGGGGGTGGGGTGTTAGGAAAGTAGAAGGGAGACCGGCAGGGTGGAGGATGAGGTGGGAGCAGCGAGGAGGGGAGGCTGAATTATGTTCTGTGCATGCATGAGTATGCCACAATTAAACACACTGTTCTGCATAATTAATGTGCACCAATTAAAAAAAGAATAAAGTATTTTCCACCGACCGGCACATCCAGAAAGCCATGCTCTGACGAGAACAGCAGCTCTGAGGTCCTCCGCCTGCTTTCCTGAGCATCCTCACTGCCTCTCCCAGCCCTGTTCTTCCACCTTTCCTTCTCTTCCCCAGGTCCTGGCCACACGAATTCTCACAGACACGTGGGAGTCCCAGGTTGCTTCCTGTGTCCATGACTTCGGGCAGGCCGTTCTCCATCTGGAAAGCCTGCTGCTCTTATCTCCGACTGGCGTTTTGGATGTTCCTTTGCGTTCCCTGTATCCACATCTGCCTTCCCCACTAGATTGAGTGCAGCTGAGTGGCCTGTGCTACGGTTACCTTGGTTTCTTGAGACACTAACAAACACACCGCACCGGCTTAGAGAGCAGGTTTGGAATGAACGAACCAACGAATGAGCGGCCATCCCCACGCTGAGGAGTCATTCCTGGGCCTTTGGCCTTTCTTCTCATCCTCCACCTGTTCAACCAGCTGAAGAGAAAAGTTTTATCCAAGTGGTTACGTTAGGTCATTGGACCAGACACTTCTAAGGCTTACCAATTCCCAGTTCATCTCCACTCTGCGGCACACGGCGGTGATGGCTGTTCTCTGCTGTCTTTAGGGCAGGAGGGCTTCTACTGAATACAGAAGTGGAAGCAGAAGTCGTGTGTGTCTCTTCCTGGAGGGAGTGTTCCTTTCCTGGGGCTGCCTTTCCCACCAGGGTGAATCTCAGCACCGTTGCCATGGAGGCGCCATGGATCAAGCCAGCCTGGGATCTGGAGAGCATCCTGTGGAGGACAGCAGACGTGATTACTCCGTTATGGTAATGCAGGCACCATTTGGGATCCATTTATTGCTGCTCTAACCTGCTGCTCTTGACTCACAGAGGCCCTGTCTCACAATGTGGGAATCAGCAAACCAGCAGTAGCTTGCACACCCTTCTGTCAGACGTGTCAGACGTGAGCTCCCTCAGTTATAGCTTCTGGGGTCCCGCCTGCAGAGATGGGCCATTCCCTAAGCTTGACTTAAGGTTTGGGAGTCTGTGTTTTCATCAGGCCCTCTGGTGACAGGCCCTCTGGTGGCCGGTCAGATGTGCAGGCATATTTGATGGTCACCCTATGGTCCATGTAAGACATGAAATATGAAGTCCTTTTTTATCTACAAGGTGCTGCCACTTGGCAGAAGGGGCTTCTCAAAGACATCTCAGGTACTGGCAGCACCTGGATTGATACCATAGTATTGCTGGGTCTTTCCATTTTGCTACATGGCCTTGAGCCCCGTTTCTACCACTCATTAGCTGTGTGGCCTTGGGCAAGTCACTTTACCTCTCTAAGCCTGCTTCCTGGAATGCAAAGTGGGTAATTAAACCTTCTCTGCTCATTCCTGAGGTGAACTGGGATGAACCTGGTGCATTACGGGTATTCAGTAAGTGGTGTTCACCGGTCATAAAGGAATTGCAGCTCAAGAGCACGCAGCAAGATTGTGATGGAGGTGGGCCCAGAAGGAAGGGTTGCTTCTGCCTCTCCAGCGGCCCCCCTGTGTGAGCCAGGGGCAGAACCTGCAGGGAAGAGACAGACCACAGGAGTGGCAGGGAGAGCAGCCGCCAGCCCGCTCTGCGGGGCACTGGGACAGGGCTGGCTGCCTGGCACCTTGGCTCCCAGGTATCTAGTACTAAGTGAGAGCCCGCGGGCAGGCAGCAGCAGCGCAATCTCTCTGCAATTAAAAAACTAATGGCTTTTAAATGGAGCTGTTTCTTAAGCTGGCAAAAGCCAAGTCACCTCCAGGTTGTAATATAAAATGGAGAGAGAGGAAGATGGAGCTTTTTAGCCCAATCCAAGAGCATCAATTTAAAACCACCTTAATTCTTTCTTCCTGCCAGCCCAGGGCAGCTCCTCTCTGGAGGATGTTAGCAGTGCTGTGGGCGGAGACCTCAGACCACTAGGATCCAGACTAATTCAGCTGTCCTCTTTCCACACCAGTCCAGTTCCCCCGAGGCCTTCTGACTGGGTTCAGTGGTCCTGATGGACCACATGTCCCACCTGACAGGCAGGGATGGAGCTGCAGGTTAAGGGCTGGCCTAGGGCCTGTGGGAAGGCCAAGCACAGTGCAAGGCTGCCGAGAGCTCTGGGCTGGCAACTGGACACTTAAGTTCTGGTTCCACTTCTGCCTCTCACTAGCTGTGTGGCCTTGGAATGCTCCCTTCCCCTCTCTCTGCCTCTTGATCTATAAAACAGCCCAGAGGCTTGAGGGTTGCATCATAAAGATAACAACAGGCGACATTTATGTGGTGCTTACCCAGTCTCAGGCGTTGTCCCCATGGCCTCACACTTAGACTTATTTGATTTTGACGACAAACCTATTTCATCATTCCCATTCTACAGATGAGTAAACTGAGGCACAGGACACTTAAAGGACTTTCTGAAAGGTACACATTTAATAAACGCAAGAGCCACCCACGTTCTGAGCACCCCCGAGGATGGCATTCAATAACACACTTGCCAAATGGCACTGCTCCTGCCTCCCTTCGTCAGGTTAGGCTTCCATGAGGACAGCTAGACTGCCCTCTTCAGAGTGCTCTTCCTTAATACATAGAAATGACTGTAATCAAAAAGGTGACATTGTGAACTGCAGCCTGGAACAGACTCCAGGAGCTCAGGGAGAGAGAAGGAGTGGACTGGGAAGGTTCCAGTGGACTAGGAAGACTTTGGGGCAAAGCAGAGATTAGATCCAGCCCCTGAGGGGTAAGCCAACTCAGCTAGCAAGGGAAGAGGAGTCAGACATTCCTAGCAACAGATACGTGTCAGCAAAGGCCCAAGGTTAGAACCTTCCAGCGTGCAAGTCAGAGGGCATGGCTACGTGACAACCATCATCCTCCTGGGAAAGTGCACATCCTCAGGACTCAGCTCCAGGTCAGCTCCTTTCCTGACCACCCTTCACCCTGCACAGGTTTGGCCATCCTCATCTGACACCTTGCCTCTCCCTCTGAACTGTGAGCTCTGAGGTCAGAGCCTATGTCTCCTTGCCATCTCCATGGGCCTCCCTGGTGTGGTAAACAGAAGATGACCAGCTCCAACCAGAGACAGTATGTGTACCAAGTGAGTTTGGAGCATGGTGAGCCCTGAGTGGCTCGCAGAAGTTTGACTTGACCTAAATAAACATAGACAAGAGGTTGAATGATCTTGGGTAGAGGACTGACCCCCCCAAAACTGTGTTCTATTTTAAAAATTGTTTTATTGATGCCTAATAGTTATATAGAATAGTGGCATTCATTGTGTTTTATGAAATCTACATTGCAGGGGCCAAGATTTAGGGTGGGCCAATGAACTTTACCCTTGTAATATAGAATTAAGATTAGAAGAAGAGGAGAGCCAGATGATTTATGTTCTGTACATTTCACCTGGCTGTTGATGAGGTTGGGGGTGATGGTCCAGCTTTGTCTTTGAGCTGCTGCTTTCCCCTAGGCCAGGAATATTTTTGGACTTCTTTTTCCTTAGTATTTCTCTCTGTCACCACCCATCCCATATTCAGGTCTTAGGTCCATACTCAATGCCTTTCATATAGTAGGTTTAAAAAATGAGGCTCAGAAAGGTGGCTTGGACAGTGTCTGGACTTAGTAAATTTTCAGCCAAACCATCTAATTAAAATTTTGCAGAAAAACGATACATTTGTAAATTATCCAGGTAGCCTATTTCAGCATTACATGCTTTGAAATGCAATAATTCTTTGTAACTAATTAACCCCCCTCCAGCTACATGAGAGGCACAGGAGAGAGGAAGAAAGATGGATCCTAAATGTAAAAATCCAGAAGTGCCCACCGTGTTTCTTGCAGAAAGCAAAAACAGATAAAGCTCAAGATAAATTAGGAAGTAGCACTTTGAGGTCATTCAAACAAGGAGGAAGGTGCCAGAAACTGCTCTGATCCTAGAGCTTGTCAAGAGGATTAGCAGGCGTTTTGATCGCTTATCAGCAAAACCAGGAAGACAGGCAAAAGAATGATTACTTAGAAATAATTAGAGAGAAGATGAGCCTCCTGGTCAGGGAAACAAGGAACTGAAACTGCAGGCACATTTAACCTTCAGAGTGTAATTGACCAGATCTAAAACTCGTTTAAGGACCTGGGGGTTAAAGCCCCAGCTAAACACTAAAAGAGCACCCAGCCTACCACTGCCCCAGTCACAGCTCATGACTGCATGTAAAACCTGTCACTCTGCCCAGCCTCAGCTCCTCATTATCAAAACAAGACCCCATTCTCGTTGATACTAATGTAGCAAATTCCCCACCACCATCTTCTACATACTCCTAGGCACAGACAACCCCATCACCTCACCCCTACATCCATTCATTTATTCTTATGCCATACACTATTCTCAAAATTGAAGGTCCCCCAATATATCTGCATAGGATAGACAAGGGTCCTGCTCTCCTGGGTCTTATGTTCCAGTGTGCAGGTAGGAAACAAGGAAACAATTCCACAAATAAGATCGATTTAGAGAGTGATCAGTGTGAAAGAGAAAGTGTCAGAGAGAGAGAGAGAGAGAACCATCAAGTGGGGTCCACCAGCCCCACCCTCTGCCACTCATCTGCATTGTACTTCCACCCCCATCACCAACAGTCCTGCACACACACACACACACACACACACACACACGCTGACACTCTTGCACAGCCACCCACCCACACCTATTTGCCCCTACAGATACATACCACAGAGATCCTTCACCACCTGCTCCATCAGACACACACACACACACACGTTATCCCCAGCATGACCATCCTGCTCCATCACCTGTCACACACTTACACACTCACACGTGGACACACACATGTGACTCCCCAGGACCACCCTCCAGCTCCCCCAATATTCCACATGGTGCCCTCTATACCACACATCTGTGCTGCATGCTGATACCCACAGAGCAAGCAGAGCTCGTCTACACAAAGACACTCATTTCATTTACACGTGCACGCACACGTACGCACGCATGCATCTTACATTTAGTATACTGTTGCTTGGCAAGGAGGGCAACTGCTCTTGTTTAGCAACTTACTTGAAGAAACACTCCAACTTCTATTACTGGCTCGCTCTAGTTTTGAGGATCATTTTGTCTGTTGTGCTTTTCGCTAAACAGTGACAAAGAAAAACAACTTTATTTGGCCACGACGCTGGCCGGGAACCTTCTTGCTATTTCGCTTGAAGTCAAAGCTGTAGGGAGTTTGCTCCTCCCACTCCCTGCACTTGATGTTGCAATCTTTTGGCTGCTCCTGGCCACCCACTGTCAGACACAAATTCTGCTCCAGAGACCTACTGGAGCCATGGTGTGGGAATGTGACTAACTCCTGAGTGACATGCTGGGCAACGCCTTTGCCTGTCAAGCTGATGGGGGTGGGTGGTTCAAGGGGACACACCAGAGGTCAATCCCAGAGAGTATATCAGTTTTCTATTGCTTAGCAGTTTAATACAACATCCATTCATTATCTAGCAGATCTGTAGTTGGGGTCCTGCCGTGGTGTGACCGGGTTCTCTGCTTAGGGTCTCAAAGGCTGAAATCAGTGACTCAACCCAGCTGAGTTCTCATGGGGAGGCTCTGAGGAGGAATCTCCTTCTAAGCTGATTGGCCACTAGGAATCTGACTCCCTGTAGCTGTATGTCCGAGGTCCCCATTTCCTTGTGGGCTGTCAACCAGGGTCTGCTGTGAGCTCCTAGAAGCTTCTTACACTCCATCTTCCTCCCATCAACTTCCTCTCAGATTTCTCTGACCTTGCGGGCTCCTATGATTAGGCCAGAATCTGTATCCTGGATCAACCAATTTGGGAACTTGGTTATACATGAAAAGTCTCTTCCCACTGGTATCTAAATTAGGGTTGGATTGGACATGTGGGAGACAGTATGTGTACAGGACAGACTGGAAATCTGGGGTCATTTTAGAATTCTGTCTGCCACATCCCAGCGTGGGGGTCTGGCCTGCCCGAGTAGTTCAATCCTCTGGAATTTCTCTTGGCCCTTACGTAGCCAAACATTTCCATCTCTACTTTGATTTTAGTTCCTGGCTTGATTCCATTCTTAAATAAGCACTGTGCTGAGGTTCGAGAGTCCACTTTCCTTCATATTCAGCCTATACACCTTTGGTAGCAATGAGCACATCCTCTTGATCACACTTTCCTTCATCTCATAAAGCCAGCTCCTTTGATTTTTTCCTCCTCAGGAGTCTGACGATCTTCCTTCTCCCAACCCTAACCCATGCAGTCTAAGAACTGTAAAATGTCAACCTAGAAATGGCACTTAAAACCATCAAGTTCAAGATTCTCACTCTGCTCTTAGGAAGACTGGGTTCCCAGAGCAATTACTCAAGGTCACACAACAAAAGGGCCACAGCATCTTAGAAAGAGCATTCCTGGCTAAAGTTGTAATCCACACATCCTGGCAGGAAAGGCATCAATCTCACCCAACGGACCACAGCAGCCAGCGGCAGGGAGGGAGGAGGAGAGTAGTGTTTGCTGAGTCCATGTCACATGCCAGCCCTGGACTGGGCATATTCACATAACCCTTAACTCAGAGGTTTTCAGTGGAGATGATTCCTCCCAGAGGCATTTGGAGCTATTTAGAGATATTTTGTTTTTCACAACTTGGGGGGATAAAACTGGTAACCAGTGGGGAGAGGCTGGGATGTTGCTCAGCATCCTACAATGCAGAGGACAGTGACCATCGCCAGAGTTACATGGCCCCATATTCCACTGGTGCCAAATGTGTTTGTCAGCCTTCTGTCACTGTGAAAAATATACCTGAGATAATCAACTTAAAAAGAAGAAAGGTTTATTCTGGCTCATAGTTTCAGAGATTTTAGTCCATGATAGCTTGGTTCCATTGCTCTGGGCCTGTGGCAGCACTGTCTATCATGGCATGAGTATGTAGCAGAGGAGGCTGGGAAGTAGGCCATCCCTGTCTTCTTCCCAAGCCAAAGAGTCGATTAACCCCAGTGTTGTCTCATGAACAGTTTCTGGGCCTCTCAAGACACCACCAGGCTCTTGTGCTTCATGGTCTCAGGCATGTGTCGCAACTAGATGGTGCTTACCCATGAAGCAAGCAGCACGAAGGCACCTTGACCTGCCTTTGACGCCCCCTCCCCTGCACCCCTTTGCTGGATGCTGCTGTGGCTCCTGCTGCCTGGCTTATGCACTGCAGCCCTCAAAGTTCCCAAGTGGCTCTTCTTTCCTAAGAACAAACAAAGGGCCAAAGCCATGAAGTGTCCAATACAGTAAAAGATCCCTGTCCACCACCTGGCATCTCACTTGGTCATCCCAGTGACCAATCGGGACCTCCTGGACACTAATGTCTCAAGTAGTTTTCAGCGACAACCATGGAAAATTCCCTCCCTTCCATTTCCATTATTTCTTTCTCTAGTATGTAGAGGCAAGGTTGTCATTGGTTAAAAGAACCATCTCACAAGAGACGCTGTTGTTTCCCACAACTTCCTCCCCGTTGCAGGCACCTAGTTGTGCTTCTTTCGCCAACTACCTTAAGCAAGTTGATGAGCAGCATCACAGGCTGGGGTCTCTGCCCTACAAGTCTTCCAGAGCCGCTCAGAGGAGACACGTTCCCAAATCTGGGATGTCAGCTGCGTACTGAAGAGGAAACTGAGGCTCAAGAAGCTTAAGAAATGTGCCAGAAAAACACGTAAATAGATAAATATTGGAGCCAAGATTCTGTCTGGCTCCAAAACCAGTCCTGAGGGCATCTACCTCTTTCTACACAGATTAAATTCACTATCTACCTTCTTCTCCCTGAATATGGGACGATAGCATAGTAACATTCCTCAATCCACCCATCAACCAACAGACTCCATACCGCATGAGGTAAATAGCCAAGAAGATTCCAGACTCTCCTTCTGCATGCCTTCTATTTCATTTGGAGATTTATTTTCTTGATTTTATTTATCACACCATGCTACTCACATAAAGAAAAAAGAAACAAAATATGAAAAAACGTCAGTGAATGTAAATTTGCTCTGAGACAGGGCGCATCCACCTCGACATATGTGTTAGTCCAAACTGTTCCATCTAACTTTTCTGAAGTTCCCTCATTTTTATCTTTTCTCCCTGGGGAGAGCTGTAGTGTTTCATCAATTCAGGGTCCACCCCACCTCTTGACCTCTACCAGTCGTTTCCCTGGCCTCCTGGTTGGGCGGCCTATCAAGGTCCTCCCAGCTTCCGTCTTAGCTCAGGGGCCCTTTCCCCTTCCCCACAGAACCATGATCCATGGTGCTGCCGAGAGACATCTGGGAAAAAGGGCTCATGTGACCACAGCTTCAAGATTTCTCTGTGGAAAATCATCATGATCCAAAAATGGGCTCAGTCTTTGCACTCTGAGCCCCTGCCTCCTTCCACCCCAGCGCCTGCCAAGCCCTGCATGTCATGGAGAGAGAGTAGGATTGCAGCATTCATCCATGGGACTCAGGAATTGGCATGTTAAGTGATTATTATTATCCAGGTAACTATGTTTAGCCAAGTTTGGGAAGCATTCTTGTACCAATTAGCAATCCTGCCAGACCTGAGAGGTACCTGATTTCATTTTTCAACCAAGGCCACCTGCTAAGAAAGGTCAGGGCCAAGCCAATGTCTTGCTCTCTCCATGAATTTGCTGGCTCACGGGCAATTATTAAGGGCCATCCCAAGCCAGGTGCTGCTGTGAGGAAACAGTCCTTCAAGGGCCAATGGCCCTCATTACGAAGGTGTCTGCAGGAGCTCTCTGTACCTGGATTGCTCACTCAGGACAACCTGATCCTTGCTCTAAAGCTGAGTGTGTTTATATGCCTGCATGCTGAACAGCGATGCACCCGGCAGGTCTGGATTGCAGAGGCTCTGTGTGTGCTGGGATGTGGGAGCAGCACACGTGTCAGTGAAGGTCAGTGTTCCCGTAGAGATTGTGGATAGTTCCCCTAGTATAAAAGCAAAGAGAAGAAACACGTGTGGACCAACGATAGATAATGATGCTTCGTCAACAAACGTTTGTGACTAATTTAATTCTGGTCAACTATGATCTATCAGCAAAAAACAACCATGATTTTTCTAATAATCACAAAAGGTCTGTTGTGAATCATTGGACCCACACTTTAGAAAAACATCTAAATGCAATTTGTTCTGTCTCCTTGCATACTTGGTACCCTGTGGTACCACTAGGCTATGTGGTAACATATCTGAAGTCATTGTCCCTGGAGTTCCTAAATATTATCAGTACCATATGTTTGTAGAAGAAAATAAGTTAAATAGCCTTTCAAACAAATACCTTGTATGAAACATAGAAAATGCAGAAGGTATAGAAAAGAACATTAAAATGACCTTTAATTCTGATATTGGCTATACCCATTGTTAACGTTTTGGTATGTGTATTTTTCTTTCTCTCTATATAGATTTTATGGGTTGCATTTTTTCATTTAACACTCTATTGGGAGTTGCATCCCAATAGATGATTTTTTCAAATCATTTTCATTGGTCTTTATTTACATTTGAGCTCCAGTTTTACCCCTGGCACCAGGCTTGGCTTTGGGGATCCAAGAACATAGCAGACATGATTCCTCTCCTCATGGAATTCAGCTTCTAGTGTGACTGGTTATCACATGATCACGTGAATAAATGTAAAGAGAGAACTTTCATGAAAGCTGTGAAGCTAAGATCACAGTTTTATGAGCACATATGGAGATGTGTACCACAGGGCAGATGTGGGTCCTGGGGTTGTGGGTGGGGGACTTTGTGGACAATTAAGTGGATAGAGATGAGTCTCCCAAAAGTCCTAAGGCCAGTACTCATGAAGATAACTTTATTTAGAAATCAATCTTTACATGTGAAATTAAGTTTAAGGACCTGAAGATGAGATTATCCTGGATTTAGACTGCCCTACACCCAATGACTGGTGACCTCTTAAGAGAAACGGGAGAAATTTGAGTCCCAAAGACACAGAGAATGAGGTCATGTGAAGACAGAAGCAGAGACAGAGTTAGGAGGCCACAAGTCAAGGAACATCAAGGGTCATTAGCAAACACCAAAAGCTAGGAGAGAGAGATGGAATGCATTCTCCTCCAGAGCCTCCAGAGGGAACCAAACTTCTTGATACCTTGATTTGGGGTTTCTGGTCTCCAGAACTATGAGAGAAGAAATTTCCATGGTGTTAATCTGCCCAGTTGTGGTGGTTTCATACAGATGCCCTAAGAAATTAATACAGTGCTTTCCTGAGGGAATGGTCTGTCTGCAGGCATCTGAGGAGTGAGGAGGAGTTCCTGAGGAGATACCCCAGGAAGAGGAACCATCCTGCTCAGGAAATCCATGGTGGGATGCAAGTGAGTAGCTTTGAGGAAGTCAAAGCCTTCAGCTGAGGAGCAGAGTGTGGCAGACTGGACCAGAACCTGGGACACACACATTCATGTTCCAGCCTCCATGAGGCTGTGGAAAGCCACTCAGTGCTGGAAGTGGGGAGGCTGGAGTGTGAAGAGGGACTGGCAGGGAGCCAGAAGGAAGGGCCCCAGGAAGCAAAGATGGTCAACACTGACTGAGCTGTAGACTCAGCTCTAAACAGATATGTGGATCATCTTCTTCAATCAGACAACCACCTGAAGAGGCAGGTACCTTTATTACTCCCATTTTGCAGGTGAGAAAACCGAGACATGGAGACAGTAATTCCACAGTTTGTATCACTAGGAAGTGGTAAAATACGGCCTCCGAGTTCACCTTCCCAAGAATGATGCCAGGTGAGAGGACTGCAGCGATGGAGATGAGCAGCAGAATCCAGAAAGACTGTTTCAAAGCATCGATGGGATTCATGTGAGAGTGCATTCCAGGAAGTGAAATAAGTAAATGAAGACCTAAAGGCTTGGTGGGCACACACTGGGAGTCCAGTTGGCCTAAGCAGAAGTTCTAGGTACTGCTCACATCTCCAAAAGAAGGGTGTGTGTGTAAGAACACACGATGTGAGATCTTCCCACACTAACAAACTCTAAAGTGTGTGACAGTGCCGTTAACCATAGGCACATGGCACAGCAGATCTCTAGACGTCACCTCTCAGGCATAACTGAAACTTGATCTCCTCTGCTCTGCAACTCTGACACCCTCCTGAGTCCTGGAAACAACCGTTCCACTGTTCTGAGTTGGGCTTTTTTAGACAGCTCATGTAAGTAACGTAATTTTGTCCTCTGTGATGGGCTTTCGTCATTTAGCATAAATGACTCATCTACGTTACTATATACAGGAGAATTTCCTTCTTTTTAAAGGCTGAATAGTATTCCATGTATGTATAGAATACATTTTCTTTATTTGTTGATAGACATTCAGGCTGTTTCTATATCTTAGCTATTATGAATATTGCTATAATGAATGAGAGTGCAGATATCTCCTTGAGATCCTGTTTTCAATTCTTTTGGATATATGCCCAGAAGTGGAATTGCTGAATCACAAGGCAGTTATATTTCTAAATTTTTTAGGGTCATAAAGAATAAAATATTTATTTTTCTTCTCCCTCACTTCTCTACTGATCTTTCTGTAATTTATTTATAGTTTGTTTTTTTTTTTAAGTCATTGTCTTGTGGATACACTTGTGTTTGGGATTCACTGTAGTATATTCATGTATGTTTATATGAAATTTTGGTCCAACTCATTCCACTGATCTTCCTGTTGCCTGTCCCTCCTTCCCATTTCTAATTTTTTGAGGATCTTTTATACCATCTTCCCTACAGGCTGCACCATCTGACATTCTCGCTAACACTGTGTGAGGGTTCTGATTCCTCCAAACCCACAACAACACTGGTTTATGACACCTGTTACTTTTAACATAAGGGCCATCCTAACAGGCACAGGGCAACACTGTGGTTTTCACATGATAGTTCATGATATTGACTTCATGTACCTGTTGGCTATTCATATGTCCTCTTTGGAGAAATATCTGTTAAAGTTCTTTGCTAATTTTTAATAGCATTATTTGGATTTTCTTGTTATGGATTTGTAGGAGTTCCTTATATGTTTTGCATATTAACCCCATGTTTTGATCTACAGGTTCAATGCAATCCCTATCAAAATCCCAATGGCATTTTTTAACAGAAATAAACAAAAGAGAATCCTGAAATTCATATAGAAACACAAAAGACTGACTAGCTAAAGCAATCTTGAGAAAGAAAAACAAAGCGATAGCATTAAGGTTCATTATTTCAAAATATTTTACAAAGATACAATAGCTAAAATAATGTGTTGGAACAGAATAGCTCACCCAGAATAAACCCAAGTCTACATAGCTAATCAGCTTTGACAAGGGTGCCAAGAAGACACAACAGAGGAAGGACACTCTCTTCAATAAGTGGCCCTGGGAAGATGGACAACCACATTCAAATAATGCATTTGGAAGCTTAACTTCACACTAGATATAAAACACAACTCAAATGGGTTGAAATTTAAATGTAAAACTGTAAAACTAGAAGAAAGCCCAGAGGGGAAGTTTCATGACATTGGTCTTGGTGATGATTTCTC